>JBBMOE010000036.1:4031701-4481564 GCA_037975065.1 Chaetodon trifasciatus | reverse complement strand
GGGGTATAGAAAATGGATGGATGGATGGGTTTGATATTAATTGAGGTACAGTTAGCTTGCATGGAAATGCCAGGAAAGTTGACTGTGAAAGCGTTTTACTTTAATCAGACATTGGAAGGATAAAAAGTACGATTGTTTTTTTAAATACTCCATCGCAGAAAACAGCCAATGTAATATAACTGCAAGAACTGATAAGGGCAGCTGATCAATACTCAAGTTACTTTACCAATTGCTGACATTTCTAGCTTTCCAAACTCATTTTCTGGTTCATTTAAATGTTTTGTTCTGCCCTCTACACACTTTCAAACGCTTGCTAAAGACACAAATGCATTAAAAATGAATGCGTTTGATAAGATTTTAATTAAACTTTGTCTGTCGGCCCCCACTATCAGATTGTATGTGTGTATTTTGCCATCAGGACTGAACAGGTGCTCCTCAGTGTGGTTTGCAGCACACACAGTACCCCATCGGCCCGAGACAAGACGACCGCCTAATTTTCCAACACCTGTTTCTGGAAAAAGACTTCGTCGAGATACAAAACTCGTTCAGTCCAGCTGAGCTCCTGTTAGTCTAAGGAGAAGATAGTCCTCATCCTTGAAGCCGTCTCTCGTGTAGAAGTGAAACATGAAATGAAATGTAAATTCCACATTTGTGCAGCTTGACTATCAGTCACACTGTCTTGTATCAGGTTTTGGAAGCAGCAGGATGAATTTTGTCTGTCAGTTAGCATTTTTCAGACCGTGTTTCTGAGCTCCTCATTACAGTCTCTGACTCTGGGAACTCAGACGGATCTGTCTGTAAGAAATAAAAGTTACATTTGGCTAACTTAACACTTCTAATGTTGATTAACTCAAAGGGTGCTTTCGCCTCTTGTAGTGTAGAGCACTGAGAGGAAAAACTCTACATTGATGCATTTTAGCTCTGGTCTGGTTCATTTACAAGCCAAGTTCAGACTTAATGGAGAAGACCCATGTGAGAAGATCAAATTCTGGCCGCTGACAGCAGTTTATGCAGCACCTCCACGCTCCCAATGTGTGTATTTATATTCTGTGGTATCACAACGAGCTCACAAAGAAATAAATGATGAAAAGAATTATTAGTATTATTACCAACCACATGTTATGAATAATGCAAAACAGGCAGAGACAAGAAAAAAGAAGCCTCTTCTGAAAGAATATTCCTGGAGGTGTATTGGATGAACCGGGGATATGAGAGATCACTGTGTCGCATAGTTTTTAATGGACTTCATGGATTTCCATAGTACACAGAGTAGGATCAAAGCACAGCAGGCCACAGTGTTGCTGATTTTGACTGATTGATCAGTGAAAATCCCTGCATTCACATGTTGACACGCATAGGGGTGACCAAGGTGAGCGGATGATTACCATAGATACATACATGGCTCGTACAGATCAGATATGAGATTGCATCCTGAGCAGTTCATGATCGGCATATGGATTTAATAGCAGGTTAGCTAAAATCACATATTGTACTATCAGAAAATCTTTATGGTTTGCTTTCACACCGCAGACGAGCTGCACCAGAGTCCACCTGGAGGCGGGCTGAGACCCTGCCTTTCAGACAGTAATAACAAAGGTGGACAAATATTTATATCCATGACCAATCAAGGGTAATGATGGTTCATATTATTATTCTTATCAGCCGAGGCTCTTGTGATGAGGTTTGACACTGAATGTGTTGTAAGTTTGCAGTAATTACACCGCATTATCTGTTTCACATCTTAATCTGTTATGGTGCGTTATAGGAATCTGTGTTGCGTTTTCCACTCCCATAATCGGCCCATCGAGGTGAAAACAAACACAAATCTGAGAGCTTTCCTGGCTGCAGACAAGCTTTTATCCTCTGCACTTTATATATGTGATGTGTTGTATTTCAAAACAAGAATGTTTCAGTTCCACTTCCCCTTGGTAAGCTTCAGGAACATTCCTCCTTACACCGCCGCGCGCTGCGGCGAATACAGCCAGCAACACACGAGGAGTTTCAACATCTGGTGAACATTTAGCACCAAATGTGTGCATCTGAAATAAGCATCCTGCTTCTAAAGATTTATAACCCATCAGATGGAAAATATATTTAAAAAAATTTCACTTAATGCTTCATTAGTGATGGAATGAAGAACCGACATTCACACGCACGCAGCGTATATATGCACTGCATCTGTTCCTGCTGGAAAAAAAAGTGCAGCTGTTAAAGGGCTATAACCCAAAATGATATCGTATACGCTGCCAGCGTAGTAAAACACCATTAGCGACCCATACTGTACTATCATTTCACACACATAGCGTGGTTTTAGATTCAAGCTGATTGCTGCATAATTCCCCTCTCCCCAGATCCAAATTAGCCAGTGTGCATTAGCAGGTAATTGTCGGTTCAGCGGGATGTTGCCTTCACAGTCTGAAGACCTCATAAAAATCTGGAAGTAGCAGTGCCAGGAACAAGATATTAGTCCCCTGCTTGCTGCAACAGGGTACAAATGGTCTTCAACAAAAAAGCTCGCCGCGGCCGTCTCCCTTAGAGGTGAAGAGTTCCCGGGGTAAACTCGCCACTCTGGGAGATCTGTTAATGATCTCCAGTTCCGACCTTATTGTGTCGGCTAGATTTATGTCTCTCTCAAGGAGGAGAGTGAAACCTCATATCTGTTGTGGGAAGTCAACAAATAAACTGTAACTCTGCCCTCTCCACAAGGCCAATGTTGTTTATTGATACTGCTCCAAAAAAGTGGCATTCGACCAAGTGTCTTCAAGAAGAAATATATTTATGGAGCAACGCCGCTGAACGCGCTCGGTCAAGGATCCTGGACGAGCTGTGAGGATATTTATTGGCGTTCCCCATGTTTGCAGATTATAGTGAGAATGCAAATCCTAAACACTGTGCCTAAGGTCGGATAGGATAGTATTCTTTGGACTGGGAGTATATGTGTGTGTATTAAGTTAACGGAGCATGGAGAGGAGGAAAAACAGGAAGTGAATTTGTTTTTTTAATGGCCTAAAAGAAAACTGATGGGCTATAGTTTCGCAACTGAATGTTAAACTTAAATATAGTTGAAGCCAGTGGCAGCCAGCAGTCGCCTCCTCCACCAGCGCTCCCAGAGGGGTTGTACACAGAAAGAGGAGCTGTGAAAAAGCTGAAAGAGGAGGCTTTTTTTTTTTTTTTTTTCAGAGGACAACTACAGTGACTGACTGCACCTGAAGGGTAGCGGAGGAGGACAAAAGTGTGGCATCACATCTGAGCATGGAGGGAATTAGCACAGTTAGGCTCCGGCTATTGGTCAGTTCGACCGGTGACGTGATGAGGGGTTTGGCACTTAGGTCGAAAGGAATATCCTGACAGTAAAGATATTGATTAATCATCAGCAAATCGATTTTTATAGACCCGGCAGTCAATTAATTGAGAGAATAATCAGCTGTGATGAGGACATTTTTCGGTTTGCCTCTCTGGACTGTGACTGAATAAAAATGCTGATGGGGAATTCACAACAGTTTATTGCTGAAAAGCAAAACATCCGTAATAATAATGCTGTTAAAGAAGCACCTTGTGGAATTGTGTGGCTAAATATACAGTAATTATTTAATTCCCATATTTTGCTCTGTGCCCTTTGGATAATCACAGTAGCAGTTAAAAATCTGAGCGAAGTGTACTCAGGGCTAATTAACCTCTGAAATATGTGATTTCATCACATCAAATGCTATACCTAATAAGCACAGCAGAGCAGTGGGCTTAAACACACATAACTGATAACTGGAGCCTGACCAGTTCTGGATTTTCTGAGGTTTTCTGTACCACTGTTGATCCATTTATAATACTCTATATCAGCAAATATTTAATTACCAAAACACTGCATAAACAAATACATACATGCTAATTAGTTGTATATAAATGTAATTTTTTTATTGTTAGTCAGGGACCTCTACTGGCCATATTGATGATAAAGGAGCAAGTCAGGTGACGTGGTATAAAAAGCAAGAAGTTGCATAACGTATAATTTATTTACATGCATAACAGTAACATGCTATAAACAGACTGTTTAGACTGTGAGGACGAAGGTCGGATAAAGTGAAGGTCTGGTATGTCTGTTACTGCTACTGTTGGGAATCATTGATAATAGTCATTGGTGGCACAGGTGGTGACACTGTCGCCTCACAGCTAGAGGGTCCCGGGTTCGATTCTCGCTGTGGGTGCCAGGGGCGTGTCCTCCACCATGCCTTCGGTGCCTGCTGCTCGAGGAAAGGGGCCTTTCTGTGTGGAGTTTGCATGTTCCCCCCCGTGCTCACCTGGGGTATCCTCCATAAAATATACCCCCACTAAAAACATGCATGAAGATCACCACCTGACCAATGGTGATGATAAAGAAAACTGAGTCCCCGGGCGCCGGGTGGATGGCAGCCCACCGCTCCTGGTCTGCCGCGGAGGAAGGATTTCCAGGATGGGTTAAAAGCGGAGGATAAATTTCACCAATGCATGGCGTGTGTGTGCATGTGCATGTAGTTGTGTGATAAATAAAGGGGATTGTCCATCTGATTCCTCTTCTTCTAATCAGTCTATTCAGTCGTTCAGGTGTTCAGACGTGTTGAGACAAACACAATCAAAGAAGATCACAGAAGGTCCAGTCTAAGCTACTGCCTACAGTTTGCTGTTTTTACTCTGTTTTGGAAAATAATTAAAAAAAAAAAAAAAAGATGGTGAAAACAACTCATGCGAGTCCTGCGGTCTCTCCGCACCATCACCACCCTGCAATGATGATCAAGTTATTTGCACGGACCCCTGGGTTCACCCCACACCACATCCATCTATAACTGTAAGCTATTGCAATCTTCCTGCTATTCATTAAAATATGAGGGCAGGAAACTGTGCACGGAAATGGGCATTTGACAGATTTAATGAGACTGGCTGCAACAATGAGCCGTTGGGGTCTATGGCGGGGCGATTCACACTGACTCTGTTTAATGGGGAATTAAATTCAAATGACAGACAAAGGTATTAGTGAAAGTATGTCACTCTCACCTCCCTTCACACAGCCGTAAAATTCTGGAAATGAAGTGAGGGGAGAGATTGAAAGTTGAACAAAGGAAAGCGCTTTCTTCCAAAGTTGTGTGGACTGTTTTCAAAGTGTACAACAATATGAACTCTATTATGCTGGTGTGATTATGATGCAGTCATGAGGTACAGTTGGAATTTGTGTTGAAGGAGGAGGAGCAGGAGGTGAGGGCTTCATAATTGCATTTCATTATAAAGAAAGGCTCACAGATGATCCTTTTCATTAAATGTTAATTAGTTGTCATACGTCTGTTCTAGGTCATCATGAGGAAAAATATTTAATTTAACAAAAGTGATTGAAAGTGGAGCCTTGTATTAGATGATTTAATTTCCTCAGCTGATCCTCAGTTCTTGCGTATTCCTTTATAACTGAACAAATTATGCTTTCATTAAAATGTCAGTCTGGGAGTCCGCAGCAGTGAGTTCTGGGTAGTTTTGGCTGTGCAGGCCTGTGCGGGCGGCGTCAGTTTGGGGAACTTTCAGGCCTGATTCAGAGCAGCTTCTTTGAACTTTTAAGTGTTTACTCCTGTAGTTCAGTTTAATTACGTTCTACCTGAATGCCTGTTTCTATTCATTTTCGAGCACCATGGTGCAGTTTGTCAGACCAGTGACAAAGTCCAGAGCTACTAGAGGAAATAATTAAAAACAGGCTCAGTTTTTGGACAGATTTTCATTTTCAGCTGACACTTACTTATGGTTACAAAAGGCAAGATCAAGTCATGCAAATATGGATTTATTTTTCCCCACAACTACTTCAGCCACTACTGCTAGTATTTTACATCAACTCCTGTTGTATTTTTTATTTTGTTTTCACTTTGCAACTGATAATAAATAATTCAACAAATAAATTAATATTTAACAGAGTGCCTATTGTTAAGCCTGCATTAATTGATTTTTTTGGCCACTTTGGGACAGCAGAGCGAGCTATAAGCTAAACGTGGACATATTATCACTTTAAAGTAGGTACCTGATGAATGTAGGTCCAACATTTGCTCTCTTTTAGCTGGAGTTTGGTCTTTAGCGACTCCTGAGGGAAGTATCTGTCTCTTTAGCTGCTAAATGCTCCTCTACTGTATGCTCACCAGCCCAGCTAGTTGCTAACCCTGTCCGTCTGCTGTTTTGTGCTGGGCAGTGGCGTACAGTGAGTTTATCAGAGTTTTTCACAGCCTGCTGCTGTTTTCAATGATGCTGATAAGAGCAGCGTAGACTGAACCCAAACAGCGATGTAGGACGTAAAATCAAAGCAAAAATCTGAAAGATGCTGAAATGCTCTGTAGAGCCGAGGAGAGCGGCAGAGTCAGGTGATGAGTCTCTGCGGGTTTGTCACTGTGGACTATTTTTTAGTTTGCTTTGCCTTTATTTTACCAGGAATTTTCCCATTGAGATTCAAAATCTCTTCCACAAAGGAGTCCTGGAAGCACGGCTGGTGTGCAGAGGTTTTCAGTTAACAGTGACTGATGATTTAAAAGCAAAAATGATCAGATGCACGAGTGAGCGCCTTGAGTTCAAGTCAGAAACAACACTGGTTTTTAAAGGATAGACATGTTTGTACCCTAAAAAAAAAAAAAAACCCATCCAGCCATTTACAAATATTTGAAGCCTTCAGCAGTTTGACTGACTGAGGTTGTGCCACATGATTTGAAAGCCCTTTAGTTGCAGGCAGCTTAGTCTACAGTGCTTACTCCCAATAGTCGAGGACAGGATTCAGCTGACAAACACAGGGAGTCCACAGGTGGCAGGTTTGGAGGATGGAGGGGGTAGAGATGGATTTCAGAGGTAATTAGAGATGACATTTTCCAAAGACTGTAGTCAGCATCAAAGACCCTCTCTCCAAAGGAGCTGCTAGTTTCCTGGGAAAAGGTTAGAAAAGACCCCTGATGGCTGCAGGCACTAGCACCCTCTCCCTCTTCTAGTGAAGCAGACGGCTGACAACTTGCTGAGACGGTATATTATCACACTGTTAACTGTCACTGAGGGGAACATGAAAGTGTCTGATTGACAGAGGTGTGAATGGTAAGAAACTGGTGGGAAGAAGAATGAGGGGGCAGAAAATCGGAGAGCTGATGCCCGGTTTCAGCTCGTCTATTTTCCACGTAGAGGAAATCAGAAGGTATTTCCTGCTTATTCCAGGAAAAGTCACTGATTTGAAACCCCAAACCAATATTTAATTATTCAGTTGGAGGATTTGGAGCTGCCACACTTTAACAGTTGGTATTAAAAATGACAGAAATCATCAAGTTTTGGAAGAATCAGACATATCTAATGAAATGGTAAAATGTTACGAAACAAAAACACTTTATTCAGTGTTCAAATTGGCTCCTCATAACTCAGACTTACTGAATTAAAAAGCTGAAAATGTCATTGAATGTTACCGAGGATCAAAACTCGCAGTGGATTTGGGCTTTTTAGATACAGAGTGAAACATGAGCATTAGAGCCAGAAATCTCCCAAACTTCCCAAAACCTGCAGATATATATTTAATTCCTTTTTAATTTTAGTTATCCTCACCTCCATTCAGCCATTCCTATCAGTGCTTCAGCTCGCACAGTCCACAACAACACACAGGAAATATCAGGAAAAAGCCCCATAGTAAGGTTTAGTAAGGCACCGCCAATTATTTTTTCCCTTTCCACAGAGCCATATCAAAGGTTTATGCTCACTGAGGAGAAAAGGCAAGGAAAAGTGTTTGAATGTCTTGTCCATATTAATAACAGATAAGACACGGCTGTGGAGGGATCATGCCCTGAAGATTGTACCATGAAACACAGCATATCTTTCCTCGGCTCAACAGTCGTAGGACGCTCATTTATTGCTGTGCCAAGATCATGTTGAAAGTTGCATCCATGGGGCACTTAAAGTGTAAATCCACCCCTAATGTCGAAACTTTTCACATTCTGTGCCTGTGATCACCGTTCATCATTAATCTAATGGCTTTCTCTGTTAATTAATCAATCGTTTGGACTGGAAAATGGCAGAAAACAGACAAAATGACAATTTTTCCTAATCCCTGAAGTTGATGTCTTTAAATTACACGTTTAGTCTGAAACCCAAAGATATTCAGTTTATAATCACATAAGATGAAGAAAAGCAGCAAATTATCACAACCGAGAACCAATACTTACAGATAAAGTTTCTAATCATTGACTAATCAATTAATTAACTAATAATTTCATCTCTGAAGTACTCAACTTTTACAGTTTCACAGTTTAGTCGATGGATATCACCTTCCCATTCTCTTACTTCATGCCTCATCATGCATGTTGTCAAATATGAGCTTCATAACGTTTCATTTTAAATAGAAATGAATGAGTAATGTATTTGTAATGTAAAGATACTTCTTATTGATACGAAGTGAAGTTTTCACATAGCGCGCCTCCATACAGACGTAGAAATGTAAGGTCCACGCTGCTGTTCTGTGCTCTGCTTCTTTCAATTACATTTCAAGGATAACGCCTTATTGTTGTACAGTATTCCATATTTTTGTCAACAAATCCATGAAAAGACCAAAGACAAAAATGCAGCACCGTCTGTCCACTCATTCCCACTGAACACGCATGTCTTCAAATACGGACTGCAGAGCATACATTTTTGTTTTTTACATTAGTTTACATGACATTACGGTCACTGCAGACAGAGAGGCAGGAAGCATGAGGGTATGACATGTAATAGAGATCCCCTGGCTGGGGGTTGCATGGCTCTCTCAGCAACTGTTGCGTGGATTGCCATGAAATGTGCTGATCCCCTGACTTTTCCTCTCGTGCACCATAAGCTTCCATTTGACCAGCCAGATTTTTCTTGGAGATAAAAAACAGTATTTTATCGTGAGGGGGAAAATGCTGTTTAAATATGTAGCGGGGCAGAGAGGCAGTCCGTTTTGGGAACTTGGGATCCGAGAGCCAGTTTTGGCCCTACAAGGGAAAAAGTTTTGGCACTCCTGCTCCAGTGCCACCAGCAACTTTTCCCTTATCTTGTGAAACCATGTATTCAGTATCTATTGGATGGATTCTTTCCTAATGACTTTGGTGGTCCTCCGCCTTTTCCTCTGGCAACACCATGAGGTTGATTCTTGTTTTTTTTTTTTATTGAATTGTCTCAACAGCGACAGGATGGATCGCCTTGAGATTTAGGCTAAATTGTAATCAGTTGGCGCGCTCTACTTGAGTCTGCTGATCTCGTTGGTCTGGATACAGGCGACGATAGCGCTGGTTCCAGGATGTCCTGTAGCTGCCAGTCAACACAGTCCAGTCCAGTGAACACTTCATGAGTGGAGGTATTTTGGTATAATATGCATTATGTAGTATTTGATGATATAATATAGATGCACAATAAGTCTGGAGTTCTGATTTTTAGAATAAGTTTGGATATATCCTCGCATGAAGAACAGAACGCAGGAGGCTGGGAGGTGTTTTTTAATTAAAGTTCACATTTGCTGGCTGTTATGTACATTACCAATGAACTGCCTGAGGCACCTTGTCGGTGTCTGGTAGTTTTCTCTGTGTGTGTGTGTGTGAGAGAGAGTACAGTATGTGCAGTGTGTGAGGACAAGGAGACCGAATACAGAGCGATGAGGTAATGCCATTTTGCAGAAACAAATGTGTGTGCTCTTTGTATCACATCATTGCAGAAAGTCACACCATCTGCATCCTTTGATCGTATCATGTTTCTCGTTTCAACTTTGGCGAATAATCAGACTTCCTCTGCCATCTTTAAAAAACTGTTAACTGAAATGTATTTTGTTAACAACACCCGTTTAAGGTGGGATATGTAGCTCCAAATAGTACATCACATTGCCTTCTAATTTTTGGGAACATGCTTGATTAAAAAGGTTAGTTTAGGAGATTGTACAAGCATTCATAACAATTGCGCGGCACCTACACTTGGTTGCCTCCCTAATCTCATTTTAACGATATTTTCAATGCAAATCATTAAATAATGAAATTAGTGTATTGTGTGCCAGAAAATGATTAATGTCTTATCTCTGAACGATGCACGTCTTGGAAGAAATGCTTTAGAATTACACGCTCCATTAAAAGTGAAGGGAGAGTGAAAAAAGGCAGGCAGGAAGTACACAACTCTGAGTATTCCCAGTGCAGCTCGGCAGATATCCACCATGATGCTGAGCGGTCTGAGCGACGACTCCATAACATGAGGAGTGCAATGATACAGCGGTGATAAATACATTCAGAAACTCCGAATTTCTATCAATTGTCTGATATTATTAGATTTACTCATCTCTGCTTTCCAGTGGGAAAACACATCCCTGTTGATACTTTGTCTCGTATTCCTCTGAATATATTGACTCATCAATATATAATGTCATTGATTTTTAGGAACTGCAGGCGGAAAACAAAAAACACACAAAGCCGCTGACAGGTTGTGTGTCCCTGCCGTCGCCCCATTAAGTCAATTTTGCGGCACAGCAGAGCGGCATGGATATGCTGTAAATTGTGTATCCCCCTGCCTTCGCTTTGTTTTGGTGGGCTTTTCTTGGGCCGCCGCACACACACCTCTCCCTCTAACAGGCCTTTGAAGCTCAGCTCCAACACGTCTCTGCCAGTCAGGACCCTCAAATGCACCACCGGACTTCCAGACAAGAGCAGAGGGGCTTTCATTTGCCGACTTTTCGCTCCTCCATTTTCATTTTCCATATGAGCCTTTCGCGTTTTCTTGTTCCTTACATCACTCCCTTAGAGCTTTACGGTCCGCTGGATTGCTTCTTCTGTGTACTGTGGTTGAATTAAGAGGGGACTGCCACTCAGCCGTGGAGTCTCAGAGTGGATCACAGGGTTTTTCAGAATTGCTGCTTAAAGTGAGGACTTCTGCAGTGTGTGGGCAGTAGGGACAGGCACTGTGTTTGAGTCGGTATCATGAAGATATTGGAATATTTTTCTAATAAAAGTTATCACATTGATGTTCAAATCCAGTCATGTCAAACGTTGTCAACTTAATTTACTGTTGAACTGAACACAACATGATTAAAAACAGTATTAGGGCTGCCTTAAAAGACTCATTTTATCATAGATTAATCTGCTGATTGTTTCCTTGATTGATCGTTTAGTTCAAAAAAATGTCAGAAGATTGGGAAAAATGCTCAAAACTGCCTAAAGCTCGAGGGTAATGTGTTCAAATAGTTTTGTTAGTCCATTAGTCCAAATCCAAAGAAATGTAGTTTTCTCTCTTATGACACCGAAAAACAGAAAACCATCACATTAGAGGAGCTGGAAGCAGTAAATGTTGTATTTTTATTATGTGAAAAATGACCAATGATTAATCTATTTGAAAAACAGCTGCTGATTAGTATTCTAATGATGGACTAATCGATGAATCACTGCAGCTCTAATCACGATATGGTTCCTCTGTGGCTCCATAGATGATAACACTCACGCTGTTGCTGAGAGTATCTTGTTTTTAATTTATATCAGAACATTTTATGCAGAGGAGGCCGTCGGTCCACCTCTGCCACTGCTTCAAAGCACAATCCTCAGCCTTTGTCTTATTCCCATAATGGCATTCTGTCTATGGGTCAAACTGTGGGTCATGTTAACTTTGCACTCTCCACCTCTGTTTTAGAGATTCGAGAATCACAGATTCAGGTAAAATGAGGTATGTTGGGAAAAGCAGTGCAAAGCTTTCCAAATAAACTTCTAAATCATTTCAAACACTTGTCTCTTAGTGCCACCGTGAGTAAACACAACAGCTCACTCTGGATTTACTGCTGAGGCTACAAACAAAGGGATCTGCTTCAGGAGCAGCTTGCAGGCGAAGCTGGTGCTAAAACACATTATCTGTATTAACATGCTTTCAGAAGAGAGATTTTTCACCAGCGACATTACACTATTTTCTCAAGTAGATGAGATTTGTGAGACACCAAATAAGAGTTTCGAAATGCAGGCATCATCCACAGTTACCTGGCTGCATCACAGCGTCGCTGAGCTGTCATGATGCTGTCAGATAACTGACAAGCATGTTGATGGCAACTCAGAGTAAAAAAACAATAACTGAGTCAGAAGAATAGAGTAAATCCTTCGTGTATTTGGGTTTCTGCTAAGATTTATGTTCATCTACAACAATTTTGCTAAAGCAGAACAGGTTTTTGGGAATAGTAAACATGAACGTTGAAGTTGAAGATATATATTACAAAATGTTCACTGTGTATAAAATGGCTTTATTTTTGGAAAGTTAAATATTAGGAAAAAAATATATATATTCAAAGTAAAATATTGAGAATGACAACAGTAATTCAACCTCAACCTCTGTGTCAGTTTGCACACACTCATCGACCTGTTCGACCTCCACGCCATTACTGTTTTTGGTGAATGATGAATTTTTAAATCACCAATTCAAAAACGAGAGTCCAAAACATCACAAAAGACATATACAACATCCAAGGAGCAGCCTCACATACCTCAGCAGCCGCCCTTTGATTCCACATTCAGCATTTTAAGCCCTTGCACCTTCTTGCACTCAAACATTAATGCTGAGTGTGCAGGTGACAATAATTAAAGTCTGTGAAGGTCACGGTCACCGGGATGGGGTCTCTGACTGTGTCCTCCTCCTGTGTTACAGTCTGCCTGGGGTTTGCACCTCCACATCTGGCTGGGAGGGTGAGGGCAACATGCCAGATGTGTCACAGTGAGCATACAGACGCACTGACAACACTGTGTTCAACAGAGGCTTGACAGCAGTTTCATTTCACGCAGGTTCAAGTTCATCTCTGTATACCGCCGCTTCATACTGAGCTGTGTTGTTTGTCTCGTGCGGAGTGTCTCTCAGGTTTTCCCTCCTGAATTTCACTCGTTTCCTAAACTTCCTGTGTCTGATTATCCTCTGTTTTGTTTGGTTCAGGCTGTGTGAATGATAAACAGACAGCTGTCGATAAATATAACATTTTTAAAGCTCTGTGGGAAACTGTTGTTACAGTGAGTCCCAATCAGTGGTAATACCACTAGCCCCTAACATAACATATGCTGGTTTGTTACTTGCAAATGATTCCCCCTGTTATCAGCTTGTGTTACAGAGCTGATAACAAAGATCACTATCTATTGCAGGTGAAAACTCGAAGTGTAAGCGGCTGCAGTCTGTTCTGCTGTGCTGAAACATGTGGTGGCATTAGTAGAATTGAAGGTACGATACGTTCAAGTGATCTAACTCAAGTGTGGTCTAATTCATCAAACTGAGACTTGCACAGCCTTCACATTGTAAATAAACCTGAATGGGCGGACGGAAGTGATAAGTCCCCACTCCAGTAAGAGAGGGACAATTTGCTAATCCTGTCTGACATATACTCAATTGAAAACAGTTCAAAGACTAGACTATATATTTAATGTTTGACCTCATCAGCTTCATTGATTTTTGTAAATATCTGCTTATTCTGAAGTTAATATCAACGACACCTTTCAAACAAGTTGGGTCAGGAGCAACTAAAGACTGGGAATGTAGTGGAATGCTCCAAAAACACCTGTTTGGATCATTCCACAGGTAAACAGGTTGATTGGTAACAGGTGATAGTATCATGAAGGCTCAGTCATTCACAAGCGAGGATGAAGCGAGGTTCACCACTTTGTGAACACATGACTGGATAAAGAAGATTACTGCATGGGCTCAGGAACACTTTCTAAAACCTGGTAAACACAGTTCATTTGCAGGTAATTTGCAATCAATCAATCAATCAATCAAACTTTATTTATATAGCACTTTTCATACACAATGAAATGCAACACAAAGTGCTTTACAAGAGTTAAAAACAATATAAATAAAAACAGAACAACATTAAAAACCCATCCCTCCCACCCTTCGTATGTACTAACACACACCCCGAACTACATGCACACACACACACACACACACACACACACACACACACACTCTCTCACCACAAGTAGTAGGAAGAGTAACGAGACATGGCAGGACACTGAGGATTGAGGATAATGCCACGTTTGGGGCCGTCCACACCGAGAGGAGTCATCATGGACTGTGAGCACAGGGGGCGCTGTGAGCACAGGGGGCACCCCCCCCCCCCCCGACCCTGACAGACCGGCGGACCCCCACACCAAGGTAGGGAGCCCCCCTACCAGCCGGGCCGAAGGGACCCGAGGACAGCTCCCCTGGCAGCAGACCAGACACAGCTCCCAGTGTGGACGACCCCCGTGAGGAAACACTGGAGTTAGAAAATAAATGAAACAGTTAGAAGAAGAGAAGTTCATAAGATAGTGAATAACGTAGATAAAATATGGTAAAATAATACAAAATATAAAAGAGCAAACTAAAAGGCATCAATATAATATAAATGATAAAATGTAAGAAGAATTTAATGGTCACTATTTATAATAATTTGCATTTATATCTAATATTTTTGGCTCTACCTTACCTCCTCTGACTTGGACTCAAATTAGTGACAGACAGCACTGATTGGCAGCACAAAGGCAAACACAGACCACCTGCAGTTTCCAAAAAGAGACATTTGCTGTGTTCTGACATACTTTGACCCTCTGTCTGCTTACTCTGTCCGGCTCTGACAATAAAGGGAGACTGATGAGAGGCAGCGTAAATGATACAAAACTTCATTTTTGACCTTGGAAGTAGTTTTCTGTTGGAAAGTTCTAGAAAAAAAGGTAACCAGTGGACCCTTTTGAGATACAAAACTTGATTCATATATATTCTGATTTAAAAAAAAAGTGCTCCGGTCTGAATTTAAAACATCTGAGTCTTTAGTCCCCAAAGAGCCTCTGACAGCACTGATTCTTTATACTTCCATTAGACTGAAGGAAATACAACTTATCTGTCAATTTTAAAAGATATCTACCAACCCACAGGTTAAAACGTTATTAAAGAAAAATGCACATAGAACAGGCTGGTGCCCCTACCCAAACAGAAGCCTTGATGCTGAACATGTTTTGCTTGTTAAAGCTAAATCTAGAAACAAGAAATGCAAATACTCGTTCCCCTGGATCACATGCCAAGAGAGGACGAGTCATCTTAACTTTCCTTTCTGTGTTTTCCTCCGAAGAATACTTTTGATAGTGCAATTACAAAGTAATATTGTCTGTGATGACAGATGGCTGTGAACTGCTGTTTGAGAAACAGACCATGATCAAATTTCAGCACACTGAGACTTCATCCACTGCTGAAAACACGGTGTTAAATAAGTTCAGATTTCCGTTTACATGAGGTTAAGTTTGTGTTTTTATAATAAGAATGCTGAATGAAACTGTTCGCTGCATATCTGTGGGTAACAAACCAATCATCCGCCGTTACGGAGGGAACGGCCGCGGTTTGATAACCTCAATTCCTGTGCTTTTGTTAAATACCAACACTGAGATGTGACACTGTTTGTCACAAGGTGTCTTCCATGTGTTGATTTCCTCAGTGGCTGCTCATCAACAGAAAGGCGAGGTTTGTCGTCAGGCGAAACAAGCAAGTAAACACCACAAATTGATCAAGAGCATCAATTTTGAGTAAAGTTTTTCGACAAGAACTCAGCAGGATCATTTTTCTGCTTTATCAACCTTAAGTATATCATAAAACATTGGTTGAAACATGACTGCGACTCCTCTGATGACAGATTTTTTTCAGCTACGTCCTTTATGTGCCTTACGCTTCACTAAACTGAACCTAAACCCAGCACTAACAGGCCTTTAGCTGCAATGCCACTGGTTCACGTCATGCTTGCTTACTGCCGTGCATTTGAATCTTCAGATTGAGTGCGTTCTGAGCTGTAATGGTGAAGCAGTTAGTCAATGAATCTATTATTCAATGAACAGAAAAATTACATTTGCAACCGATTAATTGTTAAATAAGTAAATCGTCAAGAAAAAATGACAAACATTTTGTGGTTGCGGCTTCTCAAATGTGAAGACGTGATCTCCTTATTTGTGAAGTTTGAGTAGAATAAGTTTTAGGTCTGAAATGTTTGCAAAAAACAAAACAAGCAATCTGAAGCAGTCGTCTTGGCACGCGGGATCTTATGGTGGGCGTTTTCCTTTATACTCTGATGCTTTACAGACTAAATAATGAATCACTTACTCTAAAAAAATAACCAGCAGCTTGATTGTTAATGAAAAAAACATTAGTTGCAGGCCAAGTGCACCGTGTTCTGTCCTTAGAATCCCTACAAATGAATAAAAAATGTGGTATCCACATCATGTTCTAAGCTTTGGTAGATGTAGAAATTACAGTCAAACAACACTACTCCTGTCAAGATGAGTTATTTCAGCGAGTGCATCAGATCGGCACAACAAATCCCTCCAGTTATAATGTGAGCAAAGACAGTCAGGTGACATTGTAAGAGGGCTTTTTCGTTTTACAGATTATTAGTATTATTATTATTAACATTTGTATTATGCCGTCTTTGAAGAAAGAAATAAATGCTAGGTCTCGTCCATCCTGCTGTCAGCATTGTCATGCCTACATTTCTGAGGTAAAATAAGCTCCTTGTCACTGCCGTTAGCCTGGCATACTTTAAAGCTCGCCAGCAATATGAGAAGACAGACGAGCTGCGGTGACTGATTGGTAATCTCGCTTGTCAGCTTCTGTCGAACTGATGAACCATTGTTCCGTTTCCAGCGTAGCTCACAGTTTGCTTTAAACTGAGCGTTTTCTGCTCCCTACCGTTTTAAAATCTTTCTTAACACAGCTAAACACCCTGCCCAGAACCCCACCAGGCGATCAGAGCACACCTTTTGTGAATGAAGGAGTGATTCTGAACGCCGTGCATGTAAAGAAGAAAAAGTCATATAAAAAAAACTGTCACGTCAAGAAGATAAGGACATGATCAGAGACTGATGTTGACGCTTATCTCAGAATTGACTCCAGACTTTTGTGCCTTCCATCTGCCCTATAAGCAGGTTAGTAACCTTGAACATTACAGCATCATTATGACCAAACTGAATCCTCATCTCGTCAAGATGCAAAAATCTCATTTGCATGGCACATCTCAGGGAGAAGAATTCCACACTGCAATATTGCATCGCAGGACTAAATGGATTTCCAAGTGCCTTCACACATATTACCACATCTTTATGTGTTTTATGTAGACAGTAATATTACTGCAGTGGAAAGGGTTGTGTAACATTGAGTTATATATAGACACTTCAATCAGTTTCCCGGCAATGGAGTCAGTGGTTGAGTAATTTATTGGCGTGTTCCTCACTATGATAATGGTTTTTTGCTTCATTAAGCATCATAGTGCAGGCAGATTTTTTGTCTTAGAGGTTAGCTGTACAGGTTTCAGTTGGCTTCAGGTGATAATACGCTCCTTCTTCCCAAAGATTTGACATATCAACTTCTGTTACATATGGTTATGGGGTCCATAATTTGTTTTATAATTCATGTTTATTTTATCTGCACATCATCAATGACTTGCCACAACAATATGCAAGCCCATTTTACCCTTGTATCATTGTCACTGCGGCAGCATTCATATATCACTATTACATAGTGCTCCAAAGACAAGAAGTAGGGGGAGTTGATAGTGTAAAAATTCATTACCCTGACAGTCTTTTTCTTCATCTGTAAACAATACCTTTAACCAAGTTCTCTGTGAGGAGCTCTGGCCATTAAATCATGAAACGGCTCTACAGAGATCATTACTTTTAATGGCTGCATTGATGAATCATGGTGTTGGGGCAGGTTGATGAGGTCTGAGCGTGAAAATACCCCTAAAGCCTTCACAGGGAACAAGTTGTGTTCAACCATCAAAGTGTGTTTTCCGTCGTTTTTTGTTATCACTAGTAAAGTTGGTGTCATCGTACACACTAATGACTGCCGTGGACTGCCTGCAGAAGCAGCTCTTGTCAGGATTACATGAACCAAAGGTTACAGTCGCTGGGAAAACAAAGTGCTGCACCGGCTTCAGGCTCTGCAGCATGTGTATGCTCGCTGGCCAAATTAATTTGATATTTTAAAAAAACCAACCCCCAGTGTGCGACCATCTGCAATTATTCTAAAATATTACACAGTCCATCTTGTTGCCTTGGAGATCTTCAGTTTTATAACCAATCAAATGGCTTCTAAATCTTCGCGTTCCCTCAGCCGTTATCGCTCTTTCCCCACAGCCATTGTTGTTATTGCTGTTCTCAATTTTTATGGCCTCTACTGGTGTTTTCTCTTGGTTACCATTAACACTCAAATCTACACAAACCCCACTATATTAAAAAAAAAAAACGGTCAACACAAAGACTAAGTATGGATACTGCGTAGTGATACAGTGCAGCCAATCAGGTTTCTGTGCTGCTTCGGGAACCAAAAGGAGTCCATGAGATGTGTCAAGGTGTTTTCTATAGCAGTCTATAGTATAGCATTCCCTCTAGTTTAAGATGATGATATTGTGCGGTGTCTATGGAGATTCTCTCTGCAGGTCATGGTTATCCAAGGTTGAAGAACTTGGTTGCAGGTATTTAACCCCTGTGGGGTCATTATCAAGGTCACTGATAGCACCTGGCTCGTCGCGCTCCTGCCTGTGTTGATGGCAGTTCTTGGAGTTGCCGGAGTCACTTGAAGCTGAGTGTAAATGACGGTCGTTGGAGTTGTCACATGAAGCCACGTGTGAATGGTTGTTAACTCTCCTGGGAAGGGCTGAGAGGACAGCATCGCAGGTGGGGGATAAGTGGTGTTGTAGACCTCCTCCTCTCTAGAGGGATTGTTTCTCTACTTTGACATAAATAGCCTCCTTCACTCGTCTTTGCGAACATCTGTCCTCCCTCTCCGAACTACGTACGCTGTTGTCCTCAAGTGAGCGTCCCTAATCTTTCAGGTGTCTGTAAACTGCTGAGTCTTGACTGAAGAGCTGGCCCTCCTGTGTTGAGCCATGCATTCTTTTAACGGTGGCTGAGTTTCCCTCCTTCCCTGGACTTCATACACATGATTGCTTTTCTTGTATTTGGGTGTGTGGTCTTTCGGGTGGAACAGTTTCTGTCTTGGTGTGTTGCTGGATTTTAGAAACGCAGGGATGGTGGTGTTTGTTGAAAATCCTCCCCAGTTTCTCAGATACTCCGGCCACTTATTAAACAGTGCTGTTGTTTGCTTTGCTCTCCTTTTCTTCGCCATCCACACTGTTGGTGTTCTTCCTGGATCTTGTGGCTGTTTTCACAAAGGTCCAGTTAGGGGATCCACAAGCTTTAAGTGAATCCCTCAGGGGTTTGTGCTCCTTCTCTTGGGCCTGGGTACTTGTTGGTACACTATCCAGCGTGTAGTGGTCTGTGTTTGTGGGTTTTCTGTGTTCTCCAACGTGGAGGCTGCCGTTCCCTTTGCATTTTCCAATATAAGATAATTATTTCTTAATTCTCTTGATTAATGTCTGTGCCCCATCATATAACAAACAGGAAAATAAATATCAGAATGAGAACCATCAATAAACATATACCACCTCTAAACTTAATCAGGTAAAAGTTTCTCATTTGTCAAAGGCCTATTGACTAAAAGGTATCATATCATTGCTTTCATTGACATCCTTCTGAGTTGCTCTGCAGACTGCATGGAATTGTCATCTGATGGCTGAATGGAGTCTCTGCCCTTGAAAATATAGATATATGAGTGACTGAGTGAAGGAAAGGGGGAGTATTGAAATTGTTCAGGAGGTGCCCTTAATACATAACATTAAATAACAGAGCACTGATGTCTGAGGCGTTGACACTCTGAATCTGTTGAATAGATTTCTGTTGTTAAAGGTGCCCTGTGTGTCAACTAACAAAAATTATGTTTGTCGTCGAAGTTATTCACCAAAATGCCTTCTTGGTATCCTTGAGGTCCGACAGATATGTTGGATGTATTTCCTTTTCATAAAAGATTTGCAAGGCCGATTTCTAAATGATTTCATTCGTGTGTTGTTTACATCTACTTCCACGAGCCAGCAGTCTTCTTCCTCCTCTCCTTTATTGGAGCATCTATGGGGTTATAGATGAAGGTTACATGTTTGTATAACCATCTGAACTCATTCAACGCTTCAAGCAGTGTCTTCCTGTTGTCCTGCTCGTTTCTCTCCCACAATTAAGCAGAAATGGTTAAATGAGATGAAGGAGGATAATCCATCTTGCTGCAAAGCTAAAAAACGAAGCTGTTACTGAGGCCATGGTCTGCTGTGACAAGTACAGACAGGCAGAATGAGTCGAGTGGCAGCGTGTCGTAACACTGACAGCTCTGACAGGCAAACCTTAATGTGAATTCATAGGTAGTGGTCAGATATTAGACGTAAACAGTCAGAGGCAGCTTGCTTTGCATTGGCAGATGAAATGTGGCACATGTGGGCCAGGAAGCACTGGATGAGACTCATCAGTGATGATATTTTCACAACTAATGACTTCTTAAAAACTGTAATGAAAGCAGAAATGTCAAACATACTGTTTTTTGAGTTCTAGTCTTTTGGTAAGACTAACCAAGCAATTTGAGAAATTAAATAACAGATCAATTAATGTTTATAAGGCTTTGTGTATTCATTATAGTTGTAAAACTAGATATGACAATATGTTTGTCCATGTGCTTTCACATAGATGCCTTGTTGTTCATTTACAATTTTTACTGTTATGCAGCCTTTGATGACCAGGAAAGCTCAATATTTTAGTTATGTCATGATAAAACTTAAACCAAAACAGCAGACATCAGCTGATGATTAGATAAAATGACTTGTGCTGCCTGTTACCACGTCCGACAGTGAACTTTCAGGCTCGGCTGCCGCAGCCTGGTGAGCCTGATGGTAACTGCGGAGGAAAAAAACAAAGCCAAACGATCAACCACAAAACAATTAACTGACAGTCTTCATAAAAATATGCCAGAGATTTGACGCTGTGGCTTTGTGCAGAGCGAGAGTAACAGACAGCCAATTTATGAGCCTGTTTGACACATTTGTTGTTCTGGCTTGATTTAATTGGCTCACGGTCAGACGTGGTCTACAGTGTGCAGCAGGAACAAAAGCAGAAGTCCAAAGACTTTGTATCACCATGGCATTAAATGCTGTTGTTTCTCAGGAGTGTCGAGCTCGGTGGGTGACCCTCATTGATTTATCCACCAAAGGCAAATTTCACAGCATTTAGTGGAGTGCTTATTTCAAAATCTATGTTAATAAGCATTAACTTTTTGTCAGGTTATTTAGAGACAATTGCACAAATTACCCTGCTCTGGGGATGTCTTTTGGTATTGAAAGCCATCTACTTAGTCAAATATAGAGGGTAGAGGTGTCAGGCTTATGCAATATTATATTAGGCTATTGTGGGATACTCAATCATGGTGTGTTAGGTTAATTTTAAATAGCTTAATCCACATTAGACCTTAACCAAAGAATGGTCGATAGCCGGAGAGCTCTGTGCATGCAAAATGTACCAAACGAGAGAGCAGTGAAGGCATTTTAACAGGACAAGATGACTGTTGACGGATGTGTTGGACGCTGATGGGATTTAACCCATGACTTTCTAATTACAGCACAGTATCTTTAAACCACAAGGACACCTCTTCTCTTCTCCACCAGGGAAATCAAACTGAGAGAGCGATTTTCCCTCTGGTGTTTGGCACAGGGATGTTTTGTGTTTTTGTCCTTGGCCTTCACTTTGTCTCCTTACTTTCTGCTGCATCTCACCCTGCTTACTGAGATGTTTCAGTGCTTCCAGGTTTGGGTGTCCCATGTCCTCTGAAGCTCAGTGGGCAGAGTGATACGCTAACACTGCTAGGATTAAGGGTTTTATTACATGTGCAGCTCAATAGATACAGCATCGACCTGACACCGCCAAGGTTAGGGGTTTGCCACTGTTGTGTGACAAACCATCATAATCATGATGCTGCACAGATTTTTGGATTAAAGCTGCAGTACAGAACAACATGATCTTAGAATCACGTGTTCTCCAAATCTATATATAATACAGGTATGCACAAACCTGCCTGGTTGCTATGACGACGCGGTAACAAGTGAAAGTAGAAAAAAATGCCTCCCCCAAACCCACACTCGAATCCCGAGTGAGTGGCACTCAAACAATTATCACAACTGTGCTGCAATTAGCAGTTATTTTCCTTATTGAAGTAATAGTGTTGTATAAAAAATGTAAATTAAAAGAGAGAAAAATGCCCGTTTTAATTCCCCATGGCCCAAGAAAATGTTTCCAAATGGCTTGTTTTACATGACTAACAGACAGAACCCCCAAAATATGCAATTTACTATCTTTTATGGCAAAGAAATGCTCAGATTTGAAAAGCTGGAACCAGCAAATATTTGTCATTTTGGCTTAAAAAGCCATTCGATTGTCGGCATTACTGCTGCTTTACCGCTTCATTTCCTGTCAGTAAATCGTTGTAGCTCTAATCCCAGCACAATATGGTCACGATCAACACAAAGGAAAGAAAAAAAAAACATTTGTTCATCCACATATACATGTAATACACACCGACATACATTTGCACAAATCAGCTACTGGCAATGAATCTCAACTGAGGGATCCAACTTTTCCACACTGGATGTTATAAAAACATCACAATGATATAACCTGGCGTGATGTATTGTTAGCGGATATTGACATTTCTAATTCATTGTTATACTTCTTGCAGCTAAAAATGCAAGATCAGTACATTTCATTACTCACCTGTGCCTGGTAGACGAAGGCGAGGTGATGGTGGAATATGAAAACAAAGATGCAAAGACATTGATAACAGAAACCCAAAGTGGTTGCGATACACTTCAGGACTACAACATTAATGAAGCTTGGAAGCTCATACAAAATTCAGCTTTAAGCCACATACACCAAATCGATCCAACAACAGAGTTAAGTGAATAAAACAGCAGGAAGCACGTTGGAGATGGACACATTAATTTAGCGGTTCTTACCTCCTACCTGAAGAGCTACAGCAGTGAAATACCTGTGGTTCCAGTTATCCAGTTAATTTAACAGGAACAAGTATCTCTGCCAATTCACAATTAATTTGGAAGAGCTCACCTGTTCCCACGCTCCACAAAATGCCAACAGCACACCTGCAGCCTCCCACTCTATATTGTACATTTGTTGGCTTGTTTACCAACGTCGCTTGGTGCTAAATTGAGTCCTGGATGAAATGTGTACCGCATCCAAATACCCTCTTCCATTGTTGCTTGGATTGAGTTGGTGGGAATGTTTATGGTGAAAAGGGCTTGTTTGGGACAGATTTCTCCTGTTTCTTGCTCCGTCGGGGACCACAGAGAGGTTGGAAATTGGCCGTTCTCTCAAGGCTAACTAGGTATTTAATGGCCAGTCAATCACACATCAAAGGCGACACACAGAGAGGAGCAGTTTTCCATTCAGTGAAACTTTCTCCCTCTGCGTTGAAACACTTTAGAGCACAGAAGTAGGACCAGCAAAGAAGGTTAATACAATGAAACAACAGGGAAGTGCTTCATTAAACATTTCTAAGAAGCGAAGGAAAGCCTACAGAGTTACCATCTATTTACAGGCTCACTCTCCTCTTCAACATATTGATTTTAAATCCGCTTCTGCTTGAATTCGTTGATCAAATTGAGTCCGTCAAGGAAAATTTCATCAGCTAAAGTCATTATAACCAATCGTTTAAGTCCTTTTTTAAGTAAAAATGGAAAACATTTGCCAGTTTTACCTCCTTAAATGTGAAGATTTGGGTTTTTTCGTCACATATGATCATAAAATAAATACCTTTGGGTTTTGGACTGCTGGTCATTTGAGGATACCACTGAGGACACATGGAATTTTTCACTTTGACATTGAGCAGAAAACACAATTAACAGATTATTTGTGAGAATAATCATCAGATTCATAGGTAATGAAAAGATTTGCTAGCTGTAGCCCTAGTCTGACGCATTCATAAGCTTAAACTTATTTTGTCTTCTTGTCATTTTAGTGAAGATAAATTCATACCAACAGTGTTTTCCCTGACAGTGTTTCATTTTGTAGGCAGCAACATGTTTATGGATCCACATCCGCACTTCCAAAAACACACTCTTTAAACCTCTTTATGTTGAATCTCTCTCGCTCTCCAGCTCTGTATTTGTGCCTCACATTTCTCACCCAGGAAAGCTATTGATTGAGATTACTCGATGCTCAGCGCTTTGATGTCTGCGCGCACCGCGGCGTTCTGCAGGACATCTTTTTCCTCTCTGCAAAGGCGTCCTCATCAGCTGCACTGTTGAGAGATTATCTTCCAGCAGGTTTCACTTTTCATCTCATCACTCAGACACAAGGCTTCCTGCGTGTGCAACGTGTGGAGCGTTCAAAAAATAAAACATGTGCCGTTCAGAGGCTGCTGATGCTCTGCAGCGCTTGACGTTTGGGTAATTACAACATCATACGCAGCAAAAAGTAATTACAATAAATAAATACACAGGGAATATCCCAAAGTGATTGTCTTTAGGTTAAAAGACATCTTAATTAGAATCACTGACATTCTGTAAATTAAAAAGCAACCGAGGAAAAGTCTAAAATTAAGATGGACAGATATATTTATGTGCTTGAAGCAGTCACCACAAAACTGCTGTCAGAAGTTCTTGTTCACTCGCTGAAATTCACATAGGAGAAGCTTTCTAACAATATCTGTTGAGTTAAATAACTTTGACAGACAATTGTGCGATATAAACAGAATCTATTAATGAATATAAGAGCATGTTTCCTGTTGAGCAACTACTGTATAATCTCAATTTGAATTCTGCTGCGAGTGAACATTAAGATGGGATTTATCGTTTTGCCTCCTCCAGTGAATCAAAGCTAAGTGTGATCGTGGTCGGGAATCTTCTCGGCAGCCTTGGTTTTCATGGTGCCGTTGTCAGCCCCGGTTGTTTTATGACTGGGTCTAGATTGGGTTCTGTTGGCGAGCCTTGATTACAACTGCCGCGCTGCTCATTTCACAAATGAACAGCTCAGCAGCCACCACACCCTCGTTTGTATCGCCGATGACACGCTGAAACTGCTCCCGGTGCCAAAAGGTCCCGCTGTTGTGGAACAGCAACAGCTGGTCTTTAGATCTTTTGTGCATTACTGTTAACTTGAATTGAAGACGTACTGCATCTGAGAAGGAAATGCTCAGAGAGGAAGCTGCAGAAATATGCTCTTTTTTGTGAGTCTGTTATAACCGTTGTGTTGCTCGACATTTCAAGTCAGCAGCGGGGTGATTTTCAGAGGCCATTCTCATCCAGAGAGTTCAGCGTGTTGCCTCAAGAGTCCTGTACTTCAGCGGTACAATAGCGGTTGGACGTGTCACCTGCTGCCTGTGTTTATTTGCTTCATTTTAAATGGTATGAACAGCCTGTTATGAGCTCCCTCATCTAATCCACTGCTGGAGTTATTTATACTGCTGTATTGTCACTGTGGATCCAATCTCACCAGGAGTCTGAGCACCAAAAGAGTCGTCATTGTCGTGTGTCATTGTCAGTCCGGCTCTACACGCTGCGCCTCGGTGCGTTTCTCACCAGCAGAAATGCCTTATCTTTCTCTTTCACATATGGTCGGGGCAGGGGGGGACAGAATGATGCCGCGTTTTAAAAGCATCATAAAGACAAATCTGATGTGGATTTGACCTTTCGACCCAGCCCCAAGGTGGCGAGCGATGCAAAGCAAAAGATAGAGTGAGCCAGTTGGAGCCGGGCAGCGCTGCGGTCCACAAGCAGGTGAGGTTAGACTCGGATGTCTGGGGAATACAACTCTCTGTTTGTTCCATTAGTCTCCTCCCCTGGCACATCCTATTCCTCCGGGGAATTAGCCCGTCGATAAGAAAGCATCAAAACCGCCGCGTAGGATGGAATCCATTTACCCAGCCTTTTGTTTCCAACATTTTTCAGTCGCCATCTGGAAAATGTCATGGCAACCTTATCAGAAAAGTCACACGCTGCAGTGTCGACAGTCGGCATCTGACAGATAGAAGAGTGCTGGAAATAATGTGACATGTCAGCTCATATATGGTCCAATCAAGCTCTTGCCATTTTACTGAGCTGGCCTAACAAGCTGTGAGTGCTAATGCAGTCAGCAGTGACGGGATGATTGCTGATGTGTTGGCTTTGTCCATTTTCCACTATTTCATTTCCACTTTAGTCTATTTTTTACTTTGTTTTGCGCCAATGAAGTAAAAAAACAATTATGGTGATTAGTTATGATTATGATAATAACTCATGATATAATAAATGATAGCATGAGTGTAATGTGATTATAAATAGCAGCTGTACTTGTCAGCGTTGACACAGTTGCAGTAGTAGTGGTGGTAAAGTAAAGGTGGGGAAATAATGATGGCGGTGGTAGTAGTAAAAGTACAAGAGGTAAAGGCAGTAGCTATAGTATTTGCAGGCTTAGTAATATGGAGGCTCCTGCATTCTTTCATTTGTTTTTGTCAGTGAAGCACTTTGTTACTGCGGTTTTGAGAGGTGCCACATAAAACAAGTTATTATTATTATTATTGCACGAGTAGCTGCAGGAGTGATAGCAATGACGCTGATGTTAAATGTGCAAGACAACTTTTTGGAAACAATAGTGTGCCAGAAATCTTGACTCTTACTCATGGACCTTGGGGATGTGGTTGAAAAGGTTGAAAAGGTCCTTAAATTAAGATTATCTGTCCTGATACCAATGTTTTAGTTGTGACAGTGGTAGTTGTAGTAGTAGTGGTGGTACTGGTGTTGGTGGTGATGGTGTGAGGAGTGAAGGTGCAATAATACTAGCACAAGTAGTACAAAATTGAAGAGGTACTAAGAGTGGAAGTGTTGGTGGGAGTGTCAATATAGTAATAGTTGTAGTAATACTGTTGATGTTATTGTAGTAAGGTAGTAGCAGTGGTATAATATAAGCAATAGTAGTAGTATACCAATAGAAAAAGTGGTAGTGATACACTGTAGATGTAGTTTAAACCAGTAGTAAGCTGTTGAAATATTAGTATTAGTTACTGTCTGCCTTGTCTTTCTGTGTTCAGTGTACTGCCACTACTACTAGTAGTAGTAGACATTTTTGCTGCTTAGAATAGTTGTAGTGGTGCTAATAGCAGTGTTAGTAATGCAGTAGTAGTAGGGTTGGTATGGGTTGTTGTAGTTACTCAGAGTTTCATGCTGTCTGGCTTGTTCCCGTGTTTTCTATTAAACAGCGTAACGTATGTTTGAGCGGCGGCGTCCCGTATGTGCTTTTGGCATTTCTCAGGTATGTTGAAGAAACCGATGCCCATGATGTCTCTGTTTCAAACAAATTGCTCTTGAAGACAGCAGCACCCCCCTTATTTTTAAACTGAGTCCTCCTTTCAGCAATTGCAGTACGCCACGGTGCAGCAGACAAGCAATTAGTCCACAAAGGCCAGACAATTACAGAGACTGCAGCAACACTTCAAAGAGACCAGGACATAAATCCTTAAGGGCACAGTATGCATCTCCTCACACATCCTCGCTGGTTGGCAGTTTGTTATTTTGTCTGCAGCTAGTGCAGAGAAGCAGCTGGAATGTGTCAGTCTGACTCTCCGCCGAGCCTTAGGCGAGATAAAGCGGCAGAGTCGTCCGCAAACACAGAGAGAGAGACCTGTCAGTGATTCTGGAGGAAGGCTGCCTCCTCTGTGCAGTTAGCATTTGACTTCCTGCTGCGGCGCTGCTGTGAATACTTGTGCCAGGCCTGACCTCCTCTGATGTTGCACTCTGAACACACATTTGCATCTGAATCGGCCGAGTCTTCCTCAGACAACATTTGGACCGATGGAAGTCATTGCTGAAATCAACTCTTTTATCCGTAAAGCCGGATGGATGGCTTCATGCTAAGATGGGCCGTCTTACGACTGGAAGGTCACGGACTCCATCATACAGCTGCTAACATGCTTATTAACAGCCTGTTGTCCCGTTGGTGCGTTAATGTACTGCAAAGAAAAGGAAAATGCAGTTGTGACAGCAGTAAATTTAACTTTTTGTAACGCCTTACACGAAAACAAAAGTGTTGTTTGTTGTTGAGTCGAAGTAAAAATTCTGCAAACCAGACCTGCCGAACATGAGAAGCTGCTGTGCTCAGCGTCATGCCAATTGCTTGATTACGCTGTTGTTGATTGGAGGAAAAATGCTATCATTAGATCAAATTACAATGATTTGTTAAAATTGCAGTGTCTGATACATTTTGAAGTATGTCGGGTGAATTATGTGGTGTAAATAAGGCATCTGGCAAAATGTAGAGCTCCATATTTAAACTGAGGAGAATGTCAGTAAGAAGTAATCCTGTAATTGCAGTGTTAGAAGAATAAGGTATTCGTACTGTAGCCGTGTTTCAGACCCTCTGCTGTATCAGGTTCAATATGACTTGTGAGCTTTTTCCTGGTTACACTCTATTTTTAAGATATAGGAAAGATGCTTAGGTTTGTACCAAATGAATGAATTAACTCTTGTCAGATACTTTTATTCCTGTAAAACGTCAGTAAATCAACACAACAGCTAAAAATGGTATTCAGAGGCAACAAAGAATGTAGAAATTCTATTATATTACATAAATATTTAGACATCCAGTAGAGTGAAATAGTTAAACAATTTCTATCAACATACTTCTGATCCCAGTTCACCCAGCACCGTCCTGTACTCCACCCCGTACACCCACCTCCCATCAGTTCTTACTAGTTTAGACCAAATCATAATTTTTATCTCATTTATTTCTTTTTTTCTCATCCCTGATTTCCTCTCAGTGTTTGGATATTTGTGTCACGGAGCCACGTATCTATATTTTTCTATTTCTGAGCATCATGAGCACACAAAGTCATGAGAAATGCGGCTGTTTTCTCCACATTTGTTACCTTGACTTTTACTTCCTCGTCACTCAATACTTCAAAATTACACCTTTACATCGTCTTTGGCTCTTTAATGTTCCTTATTGAGGTTAACTTACTGTCTGGATTCAGCCGTATTTCTCTTTTGGTCGGGCAGCCCAAAGTGTCGCTGCCTTGGTAATGCACGCCCACGAAGGATCACTGAAGCAAGGATGTATTCGTTCGGCTGTTATTTGCTTCCCTGCCGTTGGTTTGCATCGACAGGTCCAGCCTTTTTGAAATGTGATTGCTTTGGCACATTTGAAAGAGTTTAACCTGATGGCTCTTGTATTATTTGCAGTTTTCCGGCTCCATTAAGGAAACACATTAATGTTGCTTAGCTGTAGATGTCTTACTGCAGATGATCAGTGCCACAGTGTGAGCAGACAAGGACAGTGAGTGGAGGGCATAGTAGAATATAAAGATGTTGAAAGAAATGAACACGTAAACACACTTGTATTATCTTAATAGATAATAGATTTTGGCTTGTTTAGACAAAATGAGACTACAGATGTAAACATCATGTCTGATAACATGATGATATTGTCTGTCTGTCTGTCACAACGCTTCATGTCTGACTGCTGCGTGGCGCCTCAGCTGACTCTTGGATGACTGAATTAAATGTTTCCAGTCGAGCTTTAGTTGCTAAAATATTTTTTGCTCATGGTTCTGTTTTTTCCACATAAAAGCACCCTCCAAATGCAATCAGACCCATTTTCTTTTCTTGTGTTGTTCTCCAACCGCTTGATTATCACAGTGGAGTAGTCATCATGTGAAGGAGCTGCATCCCAGAACGGCAGCATTCAGCAAGCGTGTAAGAAATTACTACAATTAATCCAGCTGAGGGCAGATAACTTGCCAGGAAATGAAGCCACTCCACAATAGAAATCCCATCCGTCACTCTGGGGAGACTTAATGTTGACATTTGGGTGGTCCCATTATTTTGACCTTACCTTGTATGTAATTTATCATAAAAAGCGCCTGCTGATCAGATAAGCCGTCTGTTTCAGCTGTGAAACATATATATCAAAGTGCTTTTCTGAAATCACTGGAGTGCAAAATTACAGCTCCAGTTACCTGACAGAGTCCTATCAAGGTTGTGATTAGGTGTCCAGCCTGAATGTGAACCAATATCCAGCCGGGATTGTTCTCTCGGCCACTGGGCAGCCCTTCGTTGATGATATGCCTCCTTGAAATACAGATGAGTCATGTGTGTCACTAATCATCTGCTGAGTTTCCGTCGGACTCTGAGTGGATTCGAGGGGCAGGGCGCCTGAAACACAGCGGTGACACGCTCTGAATATTTAATAGGAATTGCTTCAATTCGCGGCTACCGCTGGAAAAATTGATCTCTCACTGCTTGAATTTGCAATTATTGACTTTTAAAGATTTCCGATATCAAGATATTTCAGTCTGTGTGCGTGTGCTTTTCAGTCCCACACACATGATTTTTCTCTCAGGTTAACATCTTTATCCATTATCCTGATGCTGCTATTACATTGACACCCCATACGAAATTGACCAGAGAAGCAGAAAAGGACAGACTGCTTCCCGGACTCGCTGCTGCTAAAACGAATAGTCTTACATCTGAGCATGGTGTTCTGCTTGACTGGATTTGTCTGCCAGCTTGCCTTTGTCAGAGCCAGACAGAAACCAAGAGAGGGAAGGGAAGAGAAATGTGGAGACCAGGAAAGCTTAGCTCTGCCAGATGCTCACTTGCCACAAGAAGAGACAAAAGAAAGAGCCAGAGGGTTCAAGGCAGCGAGATCGTCCCTCCTTTCCCTTCGCCTCATCTTTCTTCACTCTCCCGTTCACCTGCGTGGCAGATATATCTTCACAAGCTGCGAAGCTGGGGGAAAGCGAACGTACTGTGGCTTCCAGATCCCCAGGCTCCCTGGAGAACGGCTAAATGAGCAAAATCCTAAAAAATCCCATTTGCTGAGGAGAACCAAGACAAGAAAATACTCAGGCAACCAGTCTTTTACTAAAAGGAGGTGTCACACTTTGTGGGTGGTGGTTTTATTTTGTAATTAAGCACTGATTACCGCATGGGCAGGCTTTTAACAAAACAGGCTTTCATTTATTTAGTTAGGAGCCATGTATATTAAGTGAAAGCCGTACCGTCAGCAGTGCATTGTGTGAAGTGGTAAAGGAGGGCTGCATTAATAATTAGTTTTCCTTTTGCTTTCTAATGACTTTCACTGAAAACAAAAGGAAAAACAATAAATTAAACCAGCTCCGATGAGTTAATTTAAAAACCGTAGCGGCGGAGGCCCAACCTCAGGATGAACGAGCATTCATCATCATCTGACCAACAAAGCTGGAGCTCGCTAGTTGAAATCTGAATTTAGGTTTTCTGTTGGCCAACACATACATGCAGCACAGCAGCTAAGATGGATGAGTTCGGAGGACAGGAAAAGTAATTAGAGCATAAAAGAGGAAGAAAATGAAATGGGATAATGAGGAACGTGGAGAAGAAAATGGGATGGAATACACTGCGAGAGGAGAAGACGGGATTTAAGACGAAGAGTGTGAAACCAGGAGAGTAGGAGAATCAATATCAAGTGAAAATGACTTCATTGTCCATTTTTATGATTACTCAGTCGTTTGGTTTTAAAAGATTCTTCAAATGTGTCGACTGATCCAAAGACATTCAGCTTTCAGTGATCTGCAGTTGAGAAAATTGAAAGTGTGCTTCCCTGTTGATTGACTAATCAATTAATCGACTAATCCGTTCAGCCCTGATCAGCTGATACGGAGCTCTTTAAATGATTCTCAGTGCTTCTGCTGTCAGCAGCTTCAGTCGCTTTGGGCTGCTGGTAAGTTTGTAGCATCACAGAATTCTCCAGCGTCACTTCATGAAAGTTATTGAAATTAACTCCATCAATAATATTGGCCATTGATTATTTTGATAGAGTCACAATTTTAATGGGAATCTTTGCATTTCATTTTTAGAAAACAATAAAAATCTGATATTTTCTCGGGTCTGTACCAAACAAGTATGTTCCTTTAGGTCTGGAGAGTATGATCTGTAGGTCTCTGCCGCACCACAATGCCTCATTTAAAACGGCGTGCTGTGACACATTTGACCTTTATCAATAAAGTGCAGCTCGTGTGATGTGGATACTATATTTGATCATATTATGATTTTGATTAGATATCGATGAATTGTTCAGCCCTCCTCTGCGCTAACGTATCAGAGTCCGTGTCTGGAGGAAAAGTTAGATCGGTGCGTCCCTAAAGGAAAGACAGGGATGAAGACAAGAGGAGGTGGAATACAGGGGGAAGTGAAGAGGAGGTGGGAGGATAGGAAGGAGAGGAAGAGCAACAAGGACGCTCAGAGATATTTGGATGTCTGCCCTGCTATTGTAACGCTGCCAAATCCCCTCTTGGACCCGAGAGCTGCTCGAACAGCTGAGACGACTGTGGGAGGTTTTGGAAAGCTGAGATTCTTCTTGAGTCAGGGCGAGGAAGCATCTACAGCAGTGATGAAGAGGCAGGTTATCGTTTTCATCTGGGCATTCTATGAGCGATGCATACACAGCGGTTTGCTCGACTTTGTAGTCAAATTTCATCGCGCAGGCACGAAATTATAATAATCTGTCAGAGAAGCCCCGGTTGAATCGTTGATCTCTCCGTGGAATTGTCAAAGTGACATTTTTTTTATGACTGCCATGTCACCACATCAACAGAGTGCGGGATAAAATGCACGATGAAAGCTTCCGCTGACAACTTACGATGAATGGCCGGCCGGCTGCGTGTTTCCCCACGAGGAAAACTGAACCGAGTGGTGACAGCAGCTGGCACGGGTCTGTGTGTTGTCAGCCCTCAGGTGTGGTTACACCCGGAAGTAGCAAAGTAAATTAAATCACAGCGATTAGAGGCAGAACTGAGATCTCTCACAGGCTAGCATGCCGCTGAGCTACGTAGCTCGCTAACGGAAGACAAGTTATTTTTCTTTTGTTGGCGACCCCGGCGAGCAGTTTGTTTTTGAGTCACAAACAGCCAGTGGTTGGACAGATAAAGCTCCAGCTATGAAGTTTCATGCGTTGCAGATAAGTTAACAGGACGTTTAGGCTGATGCTAGACATAAGCTAAAACACAGCAGAAAAATGAGAACAGTATCTGTTGCAGTAATGTGTCTATGCACGCTCAAGTTCCTGATGGTATTATTACTAGGACAGGAAAAACAAGCACATTTCTGCTTCATAAAATGGATTTCTAGGCGTTTAGGTCATTGGACCCAAAAGTTGATATCCCACCGTTATTGGCGTCCCCATCAGCTCAGGAGCGCTGGACGTCTTTCAGCAGTATTTATTATTATTTATTTTTTAGCAGCAGCAAACCCATTTTAAAGGAGCCTCAGATTTGATTGGCTCTGTCAGTGACTGGTGTCGCTTTCGTCAACAAAAAATATGACTAAATATCGTCGCCAACGAACCTTCATCACGTGACGAAAACGAGACGAGACGCAACGTAAATGCTGGTCATGTGACGATAACTATAATTAGATATATAATGCAATATTGTCGACGAATGAAAATGAGACTAAATGCGGTTTGCAAAATAAAAACACAAAGACTAGACTAAGACTGAAATTATAACAGGCTGCCAAAAACAACACTATCAGTGACTCCAGCAGAAGCTAGCCAAACCAAACATGGCACACACACGAGACAACAGAGACACATGTGCAGGAAATGATTCATTTATACAGAGGAAAGATCCTGTGACACCTTCTATTTATAAAGGACAAGGTCGTAGACATTGATGTTTCATGAATATCACAGTATCATTACACATTAATGTAAAGTCCCTCAGACAAATGAATTTTTTAATTGAATATGCTTGCAGAATAGATGGACTCAGCGGAGGTTTATCAGTCACCGTCTCCTCCACTCTGCGTAATGAGTTTCTGTGATAGAGTGGATTCCAGATCGGCCAGTTGAAAAACAGATGTGTGCAGCCATCACATTTACTCTCTTCAGCCCCCCCTCTGTCCCACAGAGGTGATCGGATGTCCGACGTGCATGAAACATAACTTTAAATAAGCGAAGTGATCGTCACACGCGACGCAGGCGACATTAGCTGCAGACACAAAAAGCTCAAAACAGGGCAGAATCTGTCTGGAGAAAAAGAAAACGAGGTTCAGTTTGAGGCTTTTTCTTCACTGATGAGTACTTTACAGAGAAATTACCTCCATTTCTGGTGATTTATTTAGGTTGGGAGATTATGAGAAAACAAAGGCACCACCCATCCTGCAGAGCTGCTTCCATGAAATGTCCTCGTTTTTACTGAATTTCCACAAATATATCTGAATTGCAATATATGCTGGAGAATATGTAAATCAGATTTGTTACAGCTCATTTATGTTACACCATACACCATCATTAAATGCGTTCTTTTGGGCTTATGTTACTCAGTATGGGCCTCAAATGATAATGACAGAGGAAAGCTATCATTTAGGAAAAACTGGATGTTCTCGCAGCGTCGGCAAAGCAGTAATGTGCTTTTCTTTCACAACAAACTTTAGTGAGAGAAAAGGTGTGCAAATGATAATTTATCACATTTTGTAGTCGCTGGCATCTAAAGCAACATGACACTGAAAATCCATCATGCGGCTTTTCAGCGCTTCCCTTTAAAGCGAAACAACAAGGGAAAATTATAACGACAACTCATTTCAGGTTGAAACCGTAATTTATTCAACAAAGAAGCTGCATAACCGCTAATGATCTGACAGTGTTTTCCTGTATGATAACAGTGATGATGAAGGTCAATTAGGACGATTAACAGTGTGCAATTAGAGCTTGACAGCACGGACTGAACGTACATTTACAGTAATTTGTTTTATCTGGAGGCTCAACAAGGCTGTGATGAACTGAAACTCTCCTGATTTGAAGTAACATCAACTTTATGATGGAGACTGATGACTTCAGTAGCGTATACAGCTGGTACACGGACTGCCTATTACTTTTAATTACTCTGATTTCTTTGCATAAACTTTACTTTGCTGTGTCAACAACCGTTTGAGCTGCAGCTCACGTTTGATGGCACCACAATCAGACTGATGCGGACTCGTGTTTACAGGCGATCACAGGCTTGTGATTTCAGGTGAAAGGCCGAAACACATGGGGCACAGATGCATCTGACGCCAGCGACAGAGTGCATCCATTATAATCACCTGAAGCTGCTTCACCAGGCATGTCCAAACTATTCCACAAAGGGCCGTGTGGCTGCAGGTTTTTCCTCCAACCAATCAAGAGCATGCAGTCTGACCAATCAGCTGTCTGAAGACTGAGATCAGCTGATGAAATGAGTCAAGTCTGGTGTGCTGCTGCTTGGTTGGAAAGAAAACCTTCAGCCACTCGGCCCTTTGTGGAATAGTTTGGACATGCCTGTGCTACACCATGCCAGCATCGCGCTGCTCATCTTGATTTTTACTCAGCTGGTCTATTTTTTTGTCCATGCACAGCTACGAGTCCCTCCAACAGGTAAAAAACCAGTGTGGAACTTGTAAATGAGAGCAATCTGTTCAGAAATGATTAAAGAAATACGTCATTGTATCAGAGTCAAGGTGACACAGCAGAGCAACCCTGTGGGTGTTTTAGCATTTCACATTAAAAAACTTCAACAAATCACTGCATATCCTGCATAACTAACTGTGTTATCACTGTCTATACGTGCAGCAGTGAAGGTGGCAAAAAACAACCAAACACAACAAACACAGTCTGTTTAGCAGGTAAAAAACCCTCCTCCACTCCGCCTACGTGACGCGTCGTGTCCACATCTTGTGTATTTTAGCCATAAGATGTGGATTTTCTGGCCTCACTAAGTTACCCTGAATCTGAAGAGGTTTGGTTGGAAAACATCCACTGAAGTTCAGCTGAACCCAGTAACTAACTGCACCAACTAATCAATACGCCCTGAGCAGCAAAGTGTTCAGCTTGTTCCAACATGTCTGTTCAGAAAACATCCACAATCTACCACATCTGTAGTTAAAATGTGGTTAATTTTACCAAAATCTGTGTGATTCAGGTTAGGAAATCATTGACATCATAGCTAACCTCCCACAGCCTCCTTTGCGCTTTGCAGTGTTGCAGCAATATTCAAGTTTCCATCCAAATTTAGTACAAATTTTAACCGAATTTCCAGAAAGTTGTCAAAACAAAATGCCAGTAAATGCATGTTTTCATCCACTGCAGTGATGTGAACACTGGGAGTTGGATGGATAGAAATGGTGGCGCTAATTCACCAGTTGGGTTCCATTAAGTCATTGCAGAGGAAGGTGGTGGCGTATCTTAAGGAGTGCCAGTCGAAGCTCAAAGAAACAAAAACACGGGATGGAAATATTGCATTTCTGTTTGTTTCGTGTCTTAATTTGAGGAATATTTTCCTCATGGCTCCACACAGATCTGATATTTTTGTCTCTTCAGCCTGAGCTTGAGTGACATTTAAGTCTTCATGTGTCTCATGATTTATTCACTAAGTCTGGTTCCATTGCACTTTGTCACACTTTGTTTTCATCAGTGCTCCCAACTTTTCCACCTCAGCCGAGTGTAAAAACTTTTTGCAATATTTCACCTTTATTTTTAATTTCCAGTTGAACGCACACTTATTTTCACTTTGCCTCAAGCGCTTTTTAGAGAGGACGTCAATGACTCTGATAACGGCAAGATCGCCTGTCAAAAAACCTGCGTTACCACTAAACTAAGTGTTTGAACACACGACTTATGCTGACATTTTCCTGTGAAAGCAGTTCCTCATGAACGCCTTTTCAGTGTTCTTCACCGTGTACACAAAATAAAGCATGCATGAGTCTGAAGTCACTATTTCTTGCCTCATTTAGGAGAATCCTTACAGTTCCCAGAGCAGCCAGCGTGGCTTTCCAGTAAAATAACATTAGCTGCAAGCACCGCTGACAGAAAGTACGTTCATCCAGTCAGGTGTAGGAGGGACTCGTGTTGATGTGTCGGTGAGGGAAAGCGACAAGCCTCTGAGCCTGCCGGAAACACTGAGAAACTTTATATTTAATGAGAATGACGGGAAGTCGGTGTCTAATTAATACCGCGTCTGTTTGTTTGCATATATGCTGCACTTCCTGGAGTGTTTGGAGACGTTGTGTATGTGTGCCTGCTCCTCGCCACCCCTCCATTTGCATACAGTGCAGTATATCAGTTTGTGTTAGTCTGATTGCTATGTGCAGCTATCTGGTAGTGAATGAAAGCCTCCCGTCGCCGTCTGTCTTTTGGCGTCCTCCCTGCTCCATTTTATCTGCAGTCAAATCCAGTTGCGCTAATGCTCGGAGACACGATCAGGCGCTGCACTTAGAAATTAGAGTTAAGGAAAAAAAAGACGAAAATGGATTTCACGCCCGAGTTGTCAAGTGAATTGAGGATTATAATTTACACAGCTCCTCTTTAATTCATAAACCTCAAATTCAATTAATTGAGCAAATACCATTCAGTAACTGCAGTGTAGCATTCTCCCTAACTCATTAACACGGCTGCAACTGTTCTTGTGAGGCTACAGCGCGTGCTAGTTGTTTTTTTCATGGTGATACATGCATGATTACCAATCCGCCTGTTGTTCCTTGACAGAATTCAGCAGCCGGAGGCCAACAGATCTCTCATGGCTGCAGCCTCTTTGGATCTCATTTTGTATTCTTAAGTCGTGCACATTTCTCCTATGCCTTATTCATCTCTGGCATTCTTACTAGCCAATCTCACATATGAATAGGTACTGTATGAAGTAGAGCTATTAATGTCCCATTGAGTAAAGGATTCACTTTTCTTTTTCCTTTTAAGGTGAGCTGAGTGAAATGCCTGCGAGACGCGATGCAGATTCGTTGCATCCTGCCACAGAGTGATGTCAGGTGTCTTCAAAGAGCAAACACAAAGGGGAATAGTTGAGATTGTTGGTGTTATTTATCTTTCTGAATCATGTATTTAAGTATGAAAGAATGTGCTCTGACCTTCCCGTCTCATGGTCCTGTGTTAATTTTCCAGTCTGAAATGTCTCTCGAAGACAAACGCCACTTGTGTGTTTACTATGCGCGAGTAATTAGGCATTTTCTCAACAGCGCTGTGTGTAACAGCGTCTCTCTGCATGGATGGCACATCCTACAAAACGACTGAAGAACAAAGAGGATAACCACAATGTCTCCCTGCGCTTTTGCAAGAATGGTGTCATTTGTCAACACACCCTGATTTGTAGTCTGAAAAAAACCTCCAAAAACAAAACATTTTAATTTATATGTTAATGTTTTTTTCTGTCTTTTGTGAGTGAAAATGTTTGGAACATCACTTCTGATTTCCACAAGCACTAAAATGTAAAACTGAAGCTGTTTCTAAACTACAATAGCAGTAGGTAAGATGATTTCAACATAGTGAGTTTTCATTTCCAAAATTACATTAGTGTTGAACACAAACAAGCAACATTAGAGCGTTTGTTGGAACGAAACAGTCTTTCCTGCATTAATAGATCTAACTCATGCTGCAATAGAAGAACAATGTTGCTTCTTCATTTCGTGTCTTCAACATCACCAACCGGAGATCATACTGACTTTTTTATATAAACCACTTATTCATTGAATTTACTATATTGTGATCAGTATCATTGACTGGATATGAAATAATATCAGGCATGAGATTTTGGTCATATTGCACAGCCCTGTCATACATGTAGCCGCCCGATGCATATTAAGACCCCTTTTTACAGGATTGTCATTCATGAGTCAGCTCGAGACATTAAAAAGTCAGCCAGAGACGGTGTTTTCAACCAGCTCATGGCGCCAACATTAGCTTAATTAGCCTGCGAGCTGCAGCTGATAAAATCTTCTCGGGACATTTATCATTTCAGGAGGCAAAACTTGTCAGTTGACAGCTAGAAATGAGAAGCTGTTTTAGTCTCCATCTGTCTGAAACCAAGGAGCAAGGAAGGATTTCAAGTGCTGAGTCTGCAGCCGTTGTAACTGTAAAGAAAAGCTTGATATGCATAGCAACAGTAACCAAGGGGCAGGGCTTAAAGAGCAGTCATTTTTCATCATGCTCCTAAAAGCGGCCATCCATCGCAGGAACCTGCAGATATGACATTAAGTCCGCTATTCATATTTGTTCTCTCCTCTCATTTCCTTCTGCTTTATCCTTCAGAGGTTTAAGTCTCAGACAAATGTGTCCATATAATGCATGTCTGTTATACTATGTGAGTATAGATATGCGTTATTTGCATGCAAATTCCCTGACACGGTGAATGGACCTGGCTGAGGAAATAGAAAGAGGCAACGTAGCAGCAGAATCTCATGCCTCAGTACACTGTAAGGAGTCGAGGGAACAAGTTGGCAAAGCCCTGCTTTACATTCAAGGCTGAGTGGGGCCATTTCAACCAAAGGTTATACACTTCATATTAGTTCAATGAAGTGAACAAGTCTAGATAAATGCCAACAAAAAAAAAAAGAAAAGAAAACTGCCAAGACAAGTTTTTTAAAGTCACCACTTGCTGGCAGGAGTTTTGCAGGACTCTGGCATCGATTCAGCTGCTGTCTGCCTCTGCTGTAATGGCAGGATGCAACAGCCTCACCTCACTGAGATCATCCCAGTGATTATAATGGATTTCAATGCTAACACTGTTCTCCAGGACTTTCTTCATCCAGAGCGACCCATTTGGTGACTCTCTTCTACTGGCAGGAAGCAGCTTTATTGGTAGCCTGTAAAACATCACAATTGGACCATTATGGTGTTCTGATTAAACGCCCCTTTAAGTGCGAGAGGGAAAAACACTTAACAAATATTTAATCCGACTACTAAACTCACACCTCAACGGTTTACGCTCGTATGAAAATGTCACCCGCGGTGATTGACAGCGTCTTCTTGCTGTTGTTGTAGTTTTCCATTTTTTCCCCATTTATGAGTCTGTAAGAAGAATCATTTCAATTATTGGACTTTAGACAGGAAAAGTGATGCCTTCGCACGTGTAGTCAGACAGATGCCAGGTTGAATGCGTATTGAGTCCAGGCTCCAAAAATCAGCTCCAACACACTGTTGGAGATGATGGTAAATTATGCTTCGGTCAGGCGTCTTTTGTGAGGCATTTAACATAATACAAATAGTTTATATACATAACATCAACAGACCCAAAACAGGAGCAAAATATGATCAGCAGCCTCAAGAAAAGACATTCAGAAACAACAAAAATGTGTCATAAAAGTAAAACTGATGCTCGCAGCAAAATACAGCCCAGTACAAAATAGGACATGTAAAAGAGTGTGCGAAGGAGAGTAATGGACTGGGAAACATACAGTGCCACCAGTAACGAGTCTGGATTCAACATCATGACTGATAGCAGATTCAAGACCAGTCAAGCCTCCACCTGCATCAGCGCCTCATCCTCTGAACACCACAAGATAACGACTCTTCGCACAAGCTGCAGGAAGTACACCGCCCCGCTGAACTTCCTGATGCTTTGTATCACATAAGCGATCACCTCGCATCCCATTCACTGTTCAACTTGCCAGTCAGCCGCATGGCCTGTAATTTATTCGTGAAAGACTTGATATTGATTCGGGGACAGTGACATTGCTGGATAGCTTCCTTGTCTTCTTAAACATACTGTCAAATTGTATTTACTGTTTATCCACCGTGCACAACGTTATTGACTTTGAATCTTAATGGCATAACGTTAGCTTTCTGGATTCTCTGAGCTGAGAGGACCAGAAATATCTCCTGTTGCCAAGTCGTATCTAAGGTTTGGCCTGTTTACTGGAGTTGTGAACATTGCATGAGAATCATATGGGGTGGTAATGATTGTTCCAGGTGTTAGTCAGACCCTCAGGCGTTGCTGTGAGGTATGGCTTGTGAAAGACTTCAGATTTTTGTTGCAAAATATAAATTAATGGCCTTCATATTTTTTTTCTTTGGCAAGTGACCATGCTATAAGCTGGATAATGTCCTTCAAGGTGTCCATAATCAGGAATTAATGGGCTCTGCGGAGGCAACCGTCCGACGCACAGTGGTCCATTAGTTCCTGATAATGGACACCTCATCAGGCATTATCCCTCACTTACAAACCATGTGTTCACAAAGTGGTGCACCTCGCTCCATCCTCGCTTGTGAACGACTGAGCCTTTCCAGGATGCCCCTTTCATACCCAATCATGATGCTATCACCTGTTACCAATGAGCCTGTTCACCTGTGATCCAAACAGGTGTTTTTGGAGCATTCATCAACTTTCAGTCAAATGTGTTGCTGCATCAAATCCAGAATAAGCAGATATTTACAAAAATCAATGAAGCTGATAAGGCCAAACATTAAATATATATTGTCTTTGTATTGTTTGCATTTGTCAAAAATGATCAGCGAATCATCACATTCTGTTTTATTTATGTTTTACGCAGCGACCCTTTTTCAAGTCGGGCTTGTAATAAAACAGGATGATTAGACAATCAGACAAATTGATAAAGCGATCGAGACGGCCGCTCCTTTGCTTACTTTGAAATAAGGTTTCGGCGTGGAAGTTAGAAAACCTGTTTTCTTCTCTCTCTTTTATCCTTTGTTTGTGTAGTTACTCACTTTCACTTGATCTTTGAGCATAATAAATGAATTTCTATTTACTGTTGCCGTCAAACACTAATAACTGTTTACAGTGGTGCAAACACAAAGAGTAGCAGCAATAAAATCGTATAATGATGTAGCTGCTGTTAAAACTCACTCATTTTATTACAGACTTGCTTTATTTTGGCTCAAATAGTTGTTTGCATGAATCAGGTTTTGTTGTTGTCTGCTGACTAGTTGGCTGGGACGCACTGTAGGTTTGTGTTACCGTGTTGTGAGCTACTGTTTCAAGATGCTTGAAGAAGGTTTAACAGCACACGCCCAGTTGCGGGTGTCTTGAAGCAGGGAGAAACGACAAGAGAAAATGTTTAGGCTTGCAGTGATTCTGCCATGTTGAAGGTATTTATTAGATTTCTATGAAACCCACATCGCATACAGCTAAACAATTTGTTCCTTGCAGTCTGTAATTTCTGCCGTGTTGCATTCATGGTTAGTTGAATATTGTGCATCCACCTTTCGTGGAATAATATCTGCGGCTGTAGATGCACTTTGAGGATGTTTTTCTTGCTTCAAACAAGATGTTTCTTGAATTATGAGTTTAATTTGTACAGATCTCTTTACATGCCCTCATTAATCCATGAATCTGCTCTACAGTGACCAATTAAGGCTTCTAGTGCTGAAGTAAAGAGTGAGATGCAGCTGATGTGTTTTTATGTCTCTTGCAGGAGAACATATGGAGGGAAAACAAATGGGTGTAGCACCGGATTTGCTTTTCTTGTATATCGTATTTAACTGGGTAATGGGGAGTTTTGCTTGCTTTTGGTCTCTCCTTCATTACTGCTGTAACTGGGCTCTCTGTGTGATAATTAAATGCGGTTCTGCAGCAGGAAAATGCAAATGATAGGACAAACAGAGCAACAAGTCTCGGCAGGTCCCCGTGGACATGAAGCCAGGAAGTGATTCAGAGGCTACAAAGGGAACAGCCCCAGTGTGGTCGCAGGAGAAGAGCATTTCATTTTGTCTGCTCTGCTGTTGCAGAACATAATGAACTACTTCACTTTGGTTTGTACAGCGCGGGCCTTCGACATCCCTGCAACAACATGAAGCAGTGTTGTTCTACTGACTGGCTGACTGTCGGAATATAAATGTGTGATCTTAAGAATGCTATGCACTTTACACCGTCTCTTTGCTAATGAAATGCATGTACTCAGTGCATGCAGCTAAAAGTTTTTAATCAGACACATTTCTTGTAAACTACTTCCCATGCTGGGCACTGTAAATTAGGTAAGTACTGCACCAAATTATTTTTCATATCTCCATAATAATCAAGGTCAAAGTAATAAAATAAAAATATGGACACCACAATGTGCATACAAATGATGGCAAGCCATCACAGTAAATGCCTTCTGCTGTACTCAGCCCGCTGGGGGTCGTACAGTCAACATTCATTTAGACGGCGCAGCGCAGCGTGTGAAGGATAAGACGGACAGGTTTTGACAGGTGATGCCCGGCGAGCAAACACGTCAGGTAAAATCAAAGCAAACGCAGTATGACGAGGCTGACCGAGCTCTCAGGTTTACTGTAGTTAGTGTTTAACAACTCTGAGATGTTGGAAGTTTGACTCGACACAAGAGAAACTCATTCATAAGAATTAAAGCTGTTTATGTTGAGGTGGGTGAAACACCGTCACAAACAACACAACAGGCCATGTTCACCAGTGAGGGAGCTGAGAAAGGGTTCCTCCAGAAGCAGCAGAGACAGTGAGATGATCACGTGTCCAAAACGGTGAAACCTGCTTATTCCTGAGTCAAGCATTGTACACGATTATAGTATCCATTTATCTGTTTGTCTGTGCGCAGGTGTGTCTTTGATTGGTTGACATCTTCTGTTACCTCGAGGTTTAAAGTCCCCCTGCGCTCAAAAATGTGTTTTTATTCTTGGTCCTTCAGTTGGATGTTTGAGCTGAAATGAGTGGATGCAATTTTAAAGATTTTGTAAGTAAAAAAAAAGTAAAGAAAAATCAAGAATAATTTAAATACATCTCAAAACGTGTGGAGGGGGTTTTTGAGGATGAACCCAGTTTGGCCGTCAGAACTCTCCAGCTCACAGTGATGGAGAACGAGAGGGACAATGCCAACAATTCATGCTCTGCATTTAGATTTCGTGTTGATGGTAACACTGTTAATCGTCATTGTTTCTTAGTTTTCATGTAAGCTGACCATACTCCTCCTCACTTGGCAGACAGAGATTAGAAACCTGTAAATTCACACTAGAAATAAATCATGAAGCCTTTGGTAAAGCGCCACCAGCAGGTCAGCGTTTTCACTTACCTTCAGAAATTGATGGCGAGGAACAAACATTTGTGCAGACAGTCGTGGTTCCCAGAGGATGAAGCCGAATTACTTTTCCTCTAGCGCCACCTTGAGGCTGAAATTTGTGGTTTTGAGTGAAATATCTCAACAATTGTTCGATGGATTGTTGCGACATTTGCAGCAGACGTTCATGTTCCCCTCAGACTGAAGTGTGATTACGTCTGGTGATCAGCTGACTTTCAGCCTCAGCCTTACTTTGTGTTTAGTGCTAATGAGCTAACATGCTAAACTAAGATGTTGAGCATCATACCTGCTAAACATCAACATGTTAGCATTGTCATTTTGAGCATGTTAGCATACTGACATTAGCCCAAAGCAGCAAACAGGTACCTAAGTGCAGCTTCACAGAGCTGCTAGACTTAGTCACTGCAGTTACAAACTTGGAGAAAATACAGCAAGAAACGCAGAAAAAGACAAACAAACAAAAACATGAATGAATACAAACCAATGCTCTTTCCATTCCAGGCATGGACGCTCAGAGACACACAGTAAAAACAAACATGCACCCAGTTCTCTTACCCATAATACACCTTTCTTTACATTTGATCCTATTCATTGCATCACGCCTCAGAGTTCCTATACAGCTGTAGAAAATTGCAGTAACCTTTCGAAGTGGCCACCAGATGATTTCCTCAAGTCCGTTGCAGCAGAGCTGAAGGACTTTGATATAGTGAATGATGAACGTGCAGCCTTCTGAAAGGTGCTCCGGTGTTCAGTATATTCCTAAGAAAAACTTTAAAATCCCAAGTGAGGGGAGCGCGGTGGGTCGCAGGCAGGCTGTTGAGAAATGCTGCGAGTATTGGCTGGCTCTATATTATTTTGGGAAATATAAGCTTGCTTGCTCCATTGCATCTGAATTGCCTTCAACTCACCTGCGTATAGCATTTTCCTGGAGGGAATAGCAGTTTATACTCGGGCCATATGTGGTGTTTTTTCTCCCCTTGCCATGACAAAAACAAATTCATATTGAGCATCATGTAAAGCAACCCTATTCTCCTTCTTGTGTAAGAGCTATTACTTTGATCGGGGGATTCGTGAGAAAGACGACTTAAACCTTGTTACAGCGTCAAACATCAGTGAAACATCTGACAGCTTTGCTGCAGAAAATGTAACTCAAACGTCCCCACAGATTTGAATGCCAAACGCACTCAATTTTCCCGACGTTATTGCACAATAGGTTGAGGCTTTGTTCCTGCAGCCTGTGCCGGTGCTAACACTTCACCTGAGGAGATTTAAAAAACAGAAAGGAGAGGGTGTCGTGACGCTGTAAACATGATATCTAAAGACTTCACCTGGAGCCAACAACACGCCTGTGCCAGAGGCTGTCAGAGAAAACTTAGCAGAAGACATACATCCCATCATATGTGCAATGTAAAGCACACTGCTTTGAGAAGATTATATGGTGCACTGCGGTAGTTACGTAAGTGTCAACTGTCTTTCTTTCTCCTACATGTACTGTGTCAGACTGCAACAAATAAAACAGGCATCCATAAATATATACAGGTACTGGAGGCAGGAGCAGATATCTGAGCGCCGCCTGCCAGAGTGGGTGTTATCACTGTGCATTTATTGTGCATTTTTAATAACATTTCACCGTGTTAAAGAAACCCAAATGTCATTCAGTCCATTGCAGCTAAGGTGACTTATTTGGTTATAATGTCGTTGCTCTGTGATCGTTTAAGTCTGAGGTGATTTATGCTGCTTCACCTATAATGTGATCCAAAGAAAATCTGTTATCACTGAGCTGTGATTTGGCTTTGCAATTAAACTCACTAAAGGTCAGTGTAAAGGTCAGAGGTTCATCTGAGGAGGGAATGCTTTGTTTTCATCTCACCCTCAGATCTGCGGGGCCAAATTCATCCCCAACAAAGCAAACCCAATAATGCCCTTTACTGATGAGTGTTAGATTGTTTTTAAGGTAAAATCTCAACAAGTCTGCCTTCATGTGTTATTTTAAAGCATCGATTAAACCCCCGAAATGGTCTCCTTTAATTGAATTTACACATTTAGTGAAAAATAATCCCTTCATTCTTTAAAATATTCCACACCTTTGCCTTCATTTAACATGCTGACATACATACATGGGTGGCACAGTGGCACAAGTGGTAACACTGTCGCCTCACAGCTAGAAGGTCCCGGTTCGAATCCCGCTGTGGGCATCGGGGGCGTGTCCTCCACCATGCCTTCAGTGCCTGCTGCTCGAGGAAGAAGGGGGCCTTTCTGTGTGGAGTTTGCATGTTCTCCCCGTGTTCACCTGGGGTTTCCTCCCTAAAAACCCCCACTAAAACATGCAAGAAGATCACCACCTGAGCAGAAGGAACAAGGAACAACAAGAAGGAACTCGGTCCCCGGGCGCCGCCGTTGGCTGGCAGCCCACCACTTCTGGTCTGTCGCGGAGGAAGGACGGACCAGGATGGGTTAAATGCAGAGGAATTAATTTCACCGAAGCATGGCATGTGCATGTAATGTTGTTGTGTGTGCTGAATAGCATGCATGTTGTGTTGTGCTGGGTGGTTAATAAAGGAAGGATCTTAATCTTAATCTTATTATAAACACAACCCCGCCCGTCTCCACCCACCCCTCCACCACTCACCTGCAGCTCGAGCATACCTGCTCATCAAACACACAAACCAAGAACAACAGCAAAGTCGCCTGTCAGAATTATCATAATTAATGCAGCCATCATCTAATTCAGCAGCTTCACTATCCGACAGCTTTCTGTAACATTTGCTGTGTTTTTCTCTTTCTTCGCTTTTGACAGTAATCATCGTGTAACTTGTCACGTCGGCTAACGTTTTCTGACACTTTCTTCAACTTTTGAGGCAGAATCCGTCAGTTTTTGTGTCAGATTTTCAAAGCAGCGCTCTGAGAAATGGCTTCTGCGCTGTAGCCCACCCTGCACGTTGATTGGTTGGTCAGGCATGTGATGTATGAAACTGTGGCTGTGTGAATCCCCTGTTTGTGAGACTGTCATTGGTCCGTTCCAGTTCAAGGTGTAAATGCTCAAACATGGTGTTGACAGCTTACTTCACTCCTGATATGTCTTGCCTTGCATAAAACACACCCTATAGGCACGTTAACAAGGCTAAACACTTGGTTTTCATTGGAGGAGCTCTTTAAGAAAATATCATCACATTCCTCACTTCACACTTTAAAATATAAACAGCGTCATAGAATATTGTGCTGTCTGATCAGAGATGGTCTCTGATGTAGGATGTGACGGTGACCTTTGACCCCTTCGATAATGCGACAGGACAGCTGATATGAGACATGGTGTCTGCTGTGATGTTGCTGTCCGGGGGCTTCCCTGTCCGGAGGACGTACCATCAGATATCTTCAGGTGTTAAGTGGTTTGAGTTTAATCGCCGATTTGTGGTTTATTAAACATTGTTTACATACTAATACTTGTAATCTGGTGTCAGCTGTTGCCTAGCAACGGCTGCTGTAAGCACAAGATAACAGACAAGTGCTGGGAGGACTGACGAGGAGGATTTTTTTTTTAAAAGTAATGAACAGACGACTGGCGAAGGAGACGAGGCGCTTTCGAGAAGTGGAGATGCTCTCATTATTTTGAATTACCTTCACAGAAAGATGAGAATATCACTGAGAGATACCATTTTAGGTCAGACAGTGCTGTCCACAGCTGTCCACAGCTGTCCACTGCTGTCCACTTGACAAGCCATCTACAGGCTTAATTAACCACTGAGAGCCTTTTTCAGCATCCGTCCGTGCACTTCACATTATGATACAGAACTCTAAGGACTTGCCGCGGTAGTCTAAAATAAATTGTCATGTGGCCTGAATAACTCTCCTTTCCTTGATTTTAAGGACAGTAAAACTGAGCTCCTTTTAGCAGCTGGTCTGGAGCTTTCGATCCTTCAACTTCGAACCTCAGATGTACTCAAAGACCCTCTCCACTGAAACTCAACTTTTTAACCTGGTTAACGTGTCCATGTGGTGTTTGATACATGCTACGACACATATTATGAGTGAAATAAGCAGTCAGTGCCACACCTGAATGTTTCCGTCTGGAACAGCAGTGGACCAATGACAGAACGATTCAGACAGCCAGGGCTTCATACAGACTATAGCTAAACAACCGGTCCCATCGAGGTACAGGATGAGGCTTTTCAGGTGCGTACTGGAGGTGAACTCAGGTGTAGCTACATACCTGCTGCTGGTGGAGTTAAAGGCTGAGATATTTCCATATTCATAGCTCTGTGCATATTAAATGAAGACCTAAGTGTCAGTTGTGAATATGTAATAAACAGAGTTTTTAGGAGAAGAACTTGAATATTAAATCCTCTTTTTTGTGTAAGCAAATTCTTTCTTTTTTGCAGTTGATTTATTTATTATTAACTGTTCATTGCAGTTGAAGCTTTTGAAGAATCCATCGCTCGTGTTCTCAAAATGTTTTCTCTGCTGCTGTTTCCAAGGTTGAACCACAGCATTGCCGTATTAGACGGGAACGTGTTTACAGTTTGTTTACAATAGACAAACTCGATGCTAACGGGATCAACAGCCTTGAATGAAATGTACAAAACATTTTGCGGTGCGTGCCGTCAGGTCAGGGCAGGAAATCCTCGTCGAATCCCAGGAAAAACAGGAAGTGTGCTGCATGTTGTGAAGTAAAAGTCATTATTGACTGAAGACAGGCCAGTGAGGTGATGTTCCTCCACTGCTAACAAAGCTGAGGACTTGAGAGGTTTTTCTTTTTTACAAGGCAGTTGGTAGAAAAGGTTTAAGGCTGATGGTAAATTCACCTTCAACATGTTTCTCCTCCTCAGTAAACTGAAAAGGAGATCCTTCGACTGAAAGTGAAGAAAGATTGAAAGTTTGGAGAAGCAGAAATATTGCCATTGCAGAAAGTAGCAACAGGGTTTATGAAATAAGAAAAATGTCAAAAACAGAGGATCCTAATTGTACTGATCATGGTCGCATCCTTGTACGACAATTACACCAAGGCAGCACGAGGAACGCTAAACGCTGGTGTTTGAAGAGCTGCGAGTTGAATCACGGTCTGCTGAGTGTGATTATATGAGGACGGGGCTGAAATGGAGCTGAGAGGGATCAACAGGAGGCCTGTCGTCACCAGAAAAACATCCGCATGAGTCGTCTGCTCGAGCGGTTTTATTACAGCCCGTATTTACCCTTATTGTTGGCGGCCTCTAGTGGCTGCGGTAACTATGACGGGAGCAGAGAGTCACTTTTACTTTGCCTAACAAACTGAAGTAATGCAGCGTTTTTAACCCAAACAATGATCTTTTGTCATCAGTGCTAACACACGCTCACAGTATCCATTTCATCTGATGCAGTTTCTAAGATGTTGTGTTGATTGTTCTCTCAGCTGTGCTATCACAACAACAACAGTATTTTTATAAACTGTATATATTGTGCACATACATAGACAACAAGTGCAGTACAACATATGACACAGTAGTTTTTCTCATAAGAATACATGTTCTTGACTCTTTGTGCCGCTGTTTTTGCTTTTTGTAATCTTTGCTGGTTGTAACGTCTTAAGTCCTATCTTACCTTATCTTATCTTACCTTCCCCAAACCTAACCAAGTGGTTTCTGTGCCTGAACCTAAGCGAGCTACTACGTTAACCACGTGACGACGAAGGTCTATTACGCCTGTCGCTGATACTCTCCGGCGGTCAGAGACATTTTTCAACGGTGTGGTCAGTCCTTCAGGTGTGAGGACGTGTAGGGAGTGACTGATGATTTCACACAGAGGAGACAAAGGTGTTCAGCACAACGTTAGCATGACAGAGCTATTTATGATTTTTCAAACATGTGACCTGCATTGACAGGTCATTGCCGTAGACGTGTGTGTGTGTGTGTGTGTGTGTTTGTGTGTGTTGGACGACGAAATGGATTAAGCTTGAATTCCTGAGACAAACAGCAGCACATGCAGCTGCAGGCAGAATCCCAGAGGGAAGACAGAGGCAAGCTTTGTAAGAACAAGCCGGTGACACCAAATTATGACATGTTGTTCTAGTTACAGCAGAGATACAGTGTCAGGCTGGATTTTTCTTATTCTTTTTTTTTTTTTTTTTTAATATTGATGTGACATCCATAATGTGGATGTTATTTCATCAGCTGTCACTGGCAGGTAGGCTGTGAATGGCAGCCTGCAGGAGAGATAGATTTGCCACTGGGGCTACAGGTTAGATCTCAGAATAACTCTGAAGGTTGTGACTATAATGTATTATTCAGTTTTTCAAAGACGCTGCATATTCCTCTAAAAGTATGTATGAGGAATGAGGATTGTGAATAGTGTGGGCATGAAGTGTGTGCCTTGACTGAGGTGGGTATCATTTAGATTAACGCCACAATTAAACAACAGCTGTGTCCCAATTCAGCGGCTGCATCCTGCAGAGGGTCAATTTGAAGGCCGATTACGTCACAACGCTGCGCGAAGGCTGTCCCAATTCATCCAAATTCGAAGGCTCCTCCAAATGCGTCCTCCTTTTCCCTGTATTCCCTGTATATCCCAAGATGCTTTGCGCACCGATTGTTTTTTTTTTAACAATGGCGATCAACAGCAGCAGCAGCACCGGCACCGGCACCAGCAGCGGTGCAGAACACACATTTAAATGTAAGTAACAGGTTTTTGCTTAACGCCAGGAGCTCAAATGGCCTTAAAACCTCTAAATGGCTGTTAAAATACGTAACGTCTGTCGTCCGTCTGTTATGTTTCTGTTGTGTCATCTGTCGCCTCCGTACCTGTGTTTTTCCCGGGTTAGGAGGGAAGAAGTTATGACATCGTGACGCAATCAGGAAATGCTCCGAAGGCTAGACCGTCCCATTTACCGACAGTTAATTTGGCCGCCGGAGGAGCCTCCGAAGCCGTTGCCTCCGGAGACCACGTAGGCCGGGTCCTCCGAAGGATGCAGCCGCTGAATTGGGACACAGCTCATATCTCCGCAGAAAGGTTTCGCCGTTATCGACTGAATCACGCGACTGATTCCGCAGCCACGCTCGCAGCTGCGTGAGGCTGCCTGCAGTCATCACAGCACATTAACATGCTCACCATGATGATTTTAACGTGATGATGTTTAGCAGGTAAAGCGTTTGCAATGTTCGCCGTCTTAGTGTGTCAGCATACTAACATTTACTAATTAGCACTAAACACAAAGTACAGGTGAAGCTGACGAGATTGAGTTAGACAAAAGCACAAAGGCCAGGCTTCATTCTCTGGAGTCTATGAATGTCTGTGCAGATTTTAATTGCAATCCATCCCTTAGCTGTTGAGACATTTCACACTTTCTCGCGTGTACTCACCGCCCACCTGTTGTTTGAATGAATGCTAATATTAGAGCCCTGTGCCATTCCTGCTAACACGCTAAGCGCTACGTTCAGTCTTTGGTTTTCATATGTGAAGCACATCGTATTTACTCCTAATGCTTTTGATGCTGTTGAAACTTTTATGAGGAATTATGAATAAGAAATGATCTCACCTGCTCTGACAGGCTGTGTACATGGTCCCTCTGTGAGGCAGCAGTCAGAGGAGAGGGCCGGATCCTGTGTTAAAATCACTGTACTGAGACACCTTTGACCGCTGCTGTGAGACTGGTTTACACCAGCTGGTCCAGAGGAGGTCGGCGGCGATACAAAATTAAATGAGGAGAGCCAATTTGAGCCAGACATCGAAGCTTCAATGTAACATCGTGGAGATGTCGTGGTCAAAATAACAAACCAATCAGCTCTGAGTAGAGTTGAAATCACATTATTAAACAACAAATCCCGAGAGTAACTCACTGCCTTCACAGAAGAAACAGCAGATTTCAGCACTCATTCAACACATTTTTGTGTCCACGTTGCTGTGAAATTAAGTTCTTCAAGGTATAAAGACAGCATTAAGTACCCGTTAGACCTTCAGTAGCACATAATGAAAAAAACTCTGACCTTGAAGCCACTAAAGAATTAGAAAACATCTTATGTTTGTGTGTGTTTGATTTATTTCCATGCTACGTTTCATAAATATGGAAGGTAAATATTGCACAATTTAATTGATTACATCTATCTCCTGACTGTAGGTGCTCACTGTGCACGCAGACATGACTAAAATCCAGATTAAATCACCTGACAGGGTGACACAGTGAGCCTCCCTCTGAGCTCTGAGTGTTTACAACAGATCACACGTATAGAAGACAATCAAGGCCTGACCTACTTCAGCACAGGTGCACGGCAGACGACACCTGGAAGGGCGGAAACACTCAGCTGGCTGCAGGAGGCGGAAGCAGAAACCAGGACTCATTAGGAAAATATGATCTAGTATAAAGTGATTAAAATTCAAACAAAAAAGAACGATTTGACAGTAAATATTCATTTTTTATGGTTTTCTAGGTGAGTTCTTGAGTGTATTTGACATCTTGCATATATTTTTCTGGTAACAGGTGAAAAGTTTCCATACAAGACGACCTTTTAAAGGTTCAGTGTGCAGAAAATGTGGAGATCTATGGGCAGAAATTTGTTATTTAGAGTCATGTTTTCATTACCTTCCTGTAAATAATATTAATAATAAAATTTATCTTTGTGCGTCTTTCATCCCTAAAATTCATCTTACAATTTAGTGCAAAACAAAAACCAAAAATTTAAACAGTAGAAAGAAGTTATTTTAGCACTGGGGTGAATTTACAAACTAAAGGTTGCAGAAAAGTAAGATAATAAGGGAAAATGATAAAATATACCCTGATAACTTTTACAGACAAGATTTAAATGAAGTGAAGGTCTTTTAGGCTGTGGGGTTCCCTGAAGGTCACAACATGTGGCGAGACATTGATATGGACGGATGGACTGCCGAGCCTGCGTAGCGTCCTTGTTAGGGACACAGAAGGCACATTAGTATTGAAGACTTCATGTCTTGTTTTCGATCCTATGCTTGATTAGCTTCGCATCTCCGCAGCTTTATTCACGCAACGGGAACACGAGGAAGTGCATCTGATAAATGTCCGACGAATTAAAGATTGACGTGAGGACGGAGGGACAGAGAAGACACGGCAAAGGCGAATTCCAGTGGATGTCCTCGCTCGGTTCTGCAGTCTCACTCTTCGCTGGAGAGCTTTACATAATGGAGGAGTCCCTCTTGGCCTAAAAACCACAGGACTTCTTCTCTGTGCACTCAGACTTCCTCTCTGAACAGCTGGTTCTTTGGCTAAGAGCCGTCAAGCTGGAGAGAGCTGTGCGTCGCTTCCTCCCGGCCGTGATAGAGCTGCGCTGTAGAACCTGTTCCCCCGGTGCAGGATATGTCTCGCTGTGTTTGGCAACCCAGGAGACGGGCATCACATCTGGTCCTCGGCTCGGCGGCGGCAGGCAGGGAGAAGTAAATTCTGGTAATGACGACCAGCTGGCCGGCGGCCCGATCCGCCGCGGCCTGGGTGGAAAGCCGGGCTCCTGCTCTAGTGGAGGGAGAAATCTGAACATGGGGCCTGAACACATTTTCGGGGTTTTCGCTCGGTGCCAGGATGGAAACAAGGAAGGTTTCAGCAGAACTTTCACTGCGTTGTCTGAGATTTCAGTCAGTGTGACCTGTTTTTAAAAGCTGTTGCTCAGTGAAGCTAAAGGAGGACAAAAGAGAAGCAGCTTAGAGGCAGTTCACAGAGATATTTGCTGTTTTAGGACTGAATATCCTTCATCTTTGATTCGACTTGTGTACTTATTTGTTCAAAAATTGCTGTGACACGCTGGTGGTCTCCACTGGGTGTGAATGTCTGGTGCTGACTGATGATGTGCTGTTATTGGTGAAGACGCGCCATAAAAATCCTTTGTGCTATCGCTTCAATTCCAGTGCGTTGCTGCCAAATTAAAGACTTTCTCACTAGATTTGGTGACTTTAAAGATTACATTTTTATTTACATTCATTTAATTTCAAAGTGCCAAGCCACAGATCTAGCCACTTTTTTGTCCAGACATGAACTCTTCTTTGAAGAGAGTCTCCAGTATTTCTCATTGGCTGTGTCGGCATGTTACAGTCGACCAATCATCAGCCACAACACAAGCCTGAATGAGCTGTGAATGACCAATCAGTGATCTCAAATGCAGAGTTGTACAAGAGTGAGCTTATTCCAGCGTCGTCTTCAGTTTCACAGTCTGTCCAACAGCCTAAACAAAACCTTTTTGAAATTTGGGAGGTTTAGACGTTGATCCATGAGGTGATAGAAGCTTGAAAAATTGCAGTACGCACTCTGTAATGTAAGTTTGTGTGCTGTTAGAGGTCCACTCATTGCTGTGAGTTCACCTCATCTGGGCCCGTGAAAGGGAGGCGGCTAATGCTAGCTAGCCCCCAACTCTTTTCCATAATGTTGGATGAACTCAGTGTGTGGGAGCTGCCTCAGCGGGGGTTAAAATGACAAAATAGAACATTTGTTAGTGCTAATGCTAGGCTAACTAGCTTTTGGAACCAGCTTTTCAAGTGGAGGCTAGTTAGCTTAGCTTACTAGCTTCCATTTTCCGAGTGAAACGCAAACTTGCAGCACGGTGGTTAAGAGGTCGACTGTCATAAAGAGAAGGACGGGTTTACTTGCTAACCGGCACCGCGGTGCTTGTTGAGAGCGGGCAACAAAACAAACAAACATGTTGTATGAGCGCTCATAGATGATGGAGGGCGATGGTGCGCTCCAGGCAGCAGCGCACCACAGACATCAACAGCACGTCTCCGAGCAAAGGCGGCTTTAAAATATCAAAGAACACCCACCCAGAGGCCTGAAGCTTAGCTGCTGCTGCACAAACACATCTGAAAACAGGTTTTAAAAAAAAAAAAAAAAAAATGGCAGCATCACAGGATGATTAGTTCAGTTCATATTTCCTCACACAAAAAGTGAGAAGGCTTCAAATTCAACTTCAGAAAGCGTCAGGAAGGACTTCTCTGTAAAAATACCTGTGGAAACACGGAGCGCAGGATGTTTTCCAGCATCTTCTTGTTTGTAAAATAAAGATTAAAGACTTTGATAATTAGCATGAGCAGCAATATCCTCCACGTCTGAATAAGCAAAAAGTTTCACTTCGAAAACTTCCTCTCAAGAAAATCCGACATCAAAGACATCGCCTAAAAACATCCAAGCAGACAAATTAAACAGCCGCTTAGCAGCATGCTAACGTATGGACGGTTAGCATACGTCAGGCGCAGCAGCACCTCAGCTGGGTGTGATGACACAGAAGCACAATGAAGTCATTTGGCCCCTGATCCGTTTTGAATAAGCTGCGGCGCTTTCTGACAGACGTGATGGTCATTTCACGCTTTTCAGCCGGCTTCGCTTTGAGGAGTCTGTGGTGAGATGGACCTGCAGGCCCGACCGTCTGTCTGCTCGCACACTGTGCAAAGGAAAAGACAGTTACAGAGATTTAACGTGAGGTTGTTCTGGATCCTAAACGTCTGTTTCAGGTTAAACCCTGAAGACGCTCAGAAGCAGTTTATATTGATACTGTAGACGTGCTTTTGATGAGATTATCAGACATACATTAGAGCTGAATCAATTTTTAACTAAGTGATTGATCAATTGGCAGAAAAGAAATTGTAAGTGATTTTAAAAGTTGATAATTTTTCAAGAAAAAACGTGAATTATTTGACTGTTCCAGCCTCTCAAATGTGAGAAATCGCTGCTTTATATTGTCTGACGTTGTGAAAACTTAATATTTGTGGGTTTTGGACTGTTGGTCAGAGCAAAAAAGGTGAAAAACTGAAGGAAACTGAGACATTTTTCACTGTTCCCTGTTGTTTTATAGACCAGTGAGTCCAGAAAATAGAGAAATAATTGGCAGATTAATACATTAATACATGAAATACATTAAATTTATATTGTCCAAAACATAAAACATAACCCACCTTAATAAATATGAGCGTGTTTATGAAGGCCCTGAGCAGATGAAATATCCAGTCAGTGTGTGAAGCAGGGCTGCAAACGATCGTTTTCATTATTTATTAATCTGCAGATTATCGTCCCATTTAATCAATTGATCGTGTGTTCTGTAAAATGTCAACAAACTGTAAAAAAGCACAGATTCCCAGAGCTCACAGTGACTTTAAAAATGTCTTTTTTTGAGTGACCAACAGTCTAAAACTCAAATATATTCTGTTTTTAGGGCAGAAGTGTGTGAGTCTCACTGAGTTTGATCTGCTGCTGATTGGATTTTTTCTCCTTGTGGTTTATTGAAGAGCAGGACAGACCGAACACGTCAGGTGTGGACTGCAGTTAGTTAATCCCACATGTCTCAGGTTAAATTACAGCCAGTCCAGACCTCCATCCCTAACTCTCCCCGGTCAGGAAGATAACTTTGAGCCTTTTTTTTTCCTCCCCGTGTCTCGGGTCGACCTTGAGGAGACGTCCCTCCGCTGCCTTTTCGCGGCACACTGAGCAGCGAAAGGACAGACAAGGTGCATGCTAAGCGGAGGCGGTGGCTCCCGTCATGGCCGACCTGGGCGCGATCAGGACGGGATCAGTCGGCTGTGTCTGGATGACAGGCGTCCTCCGGCCTGAGCCTGTGCCGGCTCAGCGTGGCAAAAGGACAGCTAAAGGGGACGCGGCGTCCGCTGTCAGCTCCTGAAGCCACATCCTGGACTTCACACGAACACTCCAGAAAGATTCAGACGTTTTGAAGTGAAAACCCTAAAATGAGACTGAAGGAGGATTCTCGACTTCGACAAACGCAATGAAATACTGCTGAAATTACTGGTTAATAATTTAGTTTATTAATAGGAAAGGCGTCGTCTGAACACTCTGAGGGAACTGAATGTTTGTTTTGCTTGATCAATAACTTAAAAGTTGACGGCTGCAGTCAGGACCCCAGAGAGGACAAGGCCTGTCCCTCGGTCGCTCCACCACGTTGAACGACACTGAAATTCCTCAAAAACTGCTGGATTAACATGAAATTTGATCCCCAAAGATTGATCGATTTTATCGATCCTCAGACTTTTCCTTAAGCGCAACCAGAGAGTCAGAGTTTGCATTTATCCTGTGAATTAGATACATGATGGATTTATACATAAATTATACAAAATTATGTGTTTGTGGCTCCCAGAGCTGAACTTTAATGACTCCGGACTTTTCCTGCAGCGTGACCTCGACTTCCCCTCAGATTTACATGTAACAACGTTCGTGATCACCCGACTTTCCCAGCATTCATCAGGTCAGAATGATTATGACTGACAGTCCCATCAGCCTCTGCTGCACTTTGAGTTTAGAGCGTTAGCGAGTGTTAGCATGCTAACACACATGATTAAAACGCTGGACGTGGTCAGCATGTTAGCGTTGTTATTGCGAGCTTGATGATGCATTTAGCAACAAATTGACAGATTAATCAATAATGAGAATAATCAGCGCACAGAGGAGAACATCTAAACATCCCATGATTCATGAGTAGTTTAGAGTAATTAAAATCCCTCTAAATGTACGTTTTGCTTCCTGCGCCGCCGTGACGAGTCCATTTTGCTGTTCGGGGTGGAGAGAAAATCCATTCTGTAACTGCTGCCACACAGACGATGGTGGAGGGGGGAGAGGGCAGGAGAATGCAGGATGAGGACCTACAACCGGCACAAGGTGCAGCACCACCAGCGGCCTCATCAGTCATCAGGCTCCTCGCTCTGGATGGAGCACGGAGGTGGTGCCGTTGGCAGGTCCCGGCAACATGATTAAGGAGCCAGAGGCGTGATTACGCTGCTCGTCTTGTGAATGGAATAATAGAGAGAGGCAGAGCGCGGCGCTAAATTCTCCTGATGGAGGCAAGCGCGTGGCGGGGAGGAGTCCGAGGTCCTCCCATGTGACCGCGGGAAGATAAAGGACTGACGGGAGATAATTAAGGAACTGCCAGGACCTCTTTTCTATTCACATGGCTGTTTTATTAAAGGGGATTCTGTAAGGAAGAATATTAATATGAACCACCGCCTCTGTGACTCAGATGAATATAAATGGAGAGCGGGGGGGTGGTGGTGGTGGTGGTGGTGGGGGGGGGTGCATCAGGGAGTGTTTATCAGGAGTGCAGGGGGGCATGTGATCGCAGAACAGGCTGCACCGAAGCTTAAGCTCAGCTGATCTCTGGAGAAGAGCCGAACGCTCGTCATTAGCTCACACACACACACACACACACACACACACACACACACACACACACACACACACACACACACTTACTTACTCTGCTGTATGAGTGTATGTGTGTGTGTGTGTGTGTGTGTGCAGTTTGTACTTCTTCCTACACGTTCGAGGGAAATACTCTACTTTTTACTGTACTGACTGCTGTGCTTTGGAGAAAGTATGTGCTCATCTTATAAACTCTGATTAAAGCATCAATAATACACTGATGTAGTAATACAACACTGTAAAGTGGTGTATTCTGCAACGCAAGTACTTCACATATGATACTTTAAGTACTTTTTGTCATAACACTCTTGTACTTTTGTTGAAGTAACATTGGTATTGTGCTATTACTTGATCCTCAGTGAAGGATTGAAGTACTGAGACTCAGACGCAGTACTTGCAGTACTCCCTTTGTAGTACTTTTAGCGCTGACCTGTGTGAGGAGCCTGGACTTATCTTAACTTAGCTTTACCTTAACTTTGACCTTCATAGTCTTTGCTTCATTTGTACATTCGTTGACTTCTACTTACTGATTTTTCCAGCTTTTTTTCTTCTTTTACTCCATTACATCGTTTTGTCCTACAGCTGAATCGATCGATTGATTTGTCGATTGGTAGAAAATCAGTTGTTGGCTGTTGTTTCGTCCTGAAGTTGAGACAGAAACTTGTTTCCTCTCTGCTTTCCTTCCCTGCTGTCTTTTAATTCTGTACATTTTACTGCTTTCTTTATGGAAATGGAAACACAGACCTTCTGTCCTCTGTGGTGAATGCACACATATGTAAGACAGGTTAAAGAGCGCAGTGTCAAATACACTGTCTGTCTCACAGAGGACAGTGTCTTATACTACAGTGATGATTATTCAGACTTTGAAAATTGATTATTATTTATTATTTATCTTAATTATTGTCTGGATTAAGCGATGAATCGTGGTCATTTTGAGATAAATGAACGTCACAGGGTCCGCGGGGACGTCTTCAAATGTCACATTAGCTTCACAGAAGACAAACAAAACCAGCAGATAGTGATTTAAAAGAAGCTGAATCCTTTATTTTAAGCATTTCTGCTGATTATCAAAATGAATTAAAGTCAGCTGTAGCTGTGATGAAGAGGACGTTATCCATCAGTTATTAGCTCTTAAACAGTCGGTCCATCAAAGCTACATGTACATGATTTTATACATTTGTGAGTTTTCGCTGCGTGTTTCATCTTCACGTTGTGCAGACGTCGTCTGGCTCTGAGAGGATGTTTCATAAATATCTGAAGGTGGATTTGCTGCTTTTTCTGTATCTGTTGTGTCCTTAAACCGACTAACTTCCGGCTTCAGCTGTCAATCATAAAACAATCTGAAGATGTAGTTCTGTGGTGGGAACATTTCACTATTTCTGACATTTATTAACCATGCAAGTAACCAGTTAATGTCAAAAATAATGGATAATGGGAACAATCATTAATGCGCATTATAGGTCACAATAATTAAAGTGATTAGAGCAGTGATTATTATAAATCAGTGCTGTAATAATTAATTTTGAGTCATTTATCAAGCAAAACATTTACTAATTCCACCTGCAGCCTGACCAATGAACAGGAAGTGGATATTTCTGATTTCAAAAAAATCCAGTAATAATTGATCAATTCTTATTTTTGTTATTATTATATCAATTATTTATTATTAATTTCTGTATTGCACCGCTGTGATACATATCGCCTGACAAATACATAAACACAAAAACAGTGATTTCCACTAATTTTTGCTTTTCAAATGTGAGGATTTGCTATTTTTCTCCATTTGATATCATTAGAAATGTCATATTTTGTTGTTCAGAGTAAATGAGTAATGTGAAGACATCATTTGACAAGCTTTTGACAAGCTGCTCTTCTGTCATGCACGAGGCTAAAAGTGGTCGGTTTTCATTATCAGTGGAAAAGGCTCATCTGATGTCGGGCTTCTTCACATGGAAGCGCCTCTCCACGTGGATTTCAAAGATAAGTGAGCGGCTTGGTGTAATTTGGAGCATCCTTTTATCCATCCCACGTGACGGAACCTGCAGCCATTTACATGTTAGAGATGGATTAGCCAGAACGCGCTGCCTCAGAGTGCGAGCTGTGCTGAGACGCTGGATGCAGTTTTTAGCTCAGAAATCTTGTCTGAACACAGATCGTTGAGAAGGAAATGAGGTTTCATTAATGATCCATTCAGTGTTTGAATTTCAAGCAAATTAATTTGAGAAAACTCCAGAAAATGAACATGAGTTGATTTTAAAACATTTCGTGTTCACGTCTGACCCTGAAGATAGTTTTTTTTTTTTATTTTGGACTTCAGATTAAAGGTAAATACATCACAGACACAGAAAATACTCATTTCTGATTGGCGGCCAGGTGTCAATCACAGTATTTCACATTTGATTTGGCCTAAATGTCACAACATGGTTTGAGATTGGGAAGTTCCTGATGCAGTAATCGAAGGGTCTTTCTATATTCTGACCTTTAAACACATGACGTCACTTTATATGGAAAGTGTGAAACACTAAATACAGACGCCTCAAATTAGCAGGAAATCAGCCACAGAGACAAAAACATGTTTGTGCCAGGCTGTAAACATGTTTATTTCTGCTGTACAGTTTTAATATGGGGGTCTATGGGGATTGGCTGGCTTTTGGAACCAGCTGCAACTAATGATTATTTCCATTATCAATTAATCAGTCATTTGTCTTTAAAATCTCCAAAAACTGAAACTTTCTTGGTGTCTTAAAATGTCTTTTTCGCCGTCAAAACCTCAAACTTGTTGCTACATAAGCTTCAACCAACAGTTTTAGCAGCTCTGTGTCACCAGTTTTGCTCGTTGACTCTTGTGGCATCCGGTTTGTTTCTCCTCTGTAAACGGCCGTGAGAGAAGCCTGATAATCCAAAAAGTGATTAAATTGACAGATCCTTAATTAATCTGCCAATTTGCTGTGATTCTGCTTCATGCAACATTTTCATGTATTTTTTCTTTTATAGTCAGTGCTTTGAATTAACTAAGTAGATTTATTCAAGTATCGCACAATTTTGAGGTACTTTTACTCGAGTATTTCCATTTTATATGCTTCCTTATGCTTCTGCTACACTTGACTGACAGCTGGTTACTTCACATGTGACCGGAGTGTTAAGTGATTCAGTCAGAAATCGCCCTCTTGGACTGAATGTAAACCAGTTAAAATTAGCCTCCACTGGGTCTTGGATACTTAATCACTTGCATCTTCTTTGTTTTCTTTTGCACTCTTCAGCAGTTTACAAGTTTACGTTCAAGAACAGTCTTCCCGCTTTTGGAAATCAACCTGCAGTCCCAAAATTTCTTCCCACCTCAAAGCTGAGCTGTAAAATATCAGAATCTAATTATATGAGGGAGGATTAATAGCGCTGGACGTTTGTCATTTAGCCTCCGGGCAGTCGAGTGATGTCCACGTCAATCACTTCTTCCAAAAAGTGTGGAATATCACAGACTCTCCTCGTCGTAGAAATGATTTTAACACATCTGACGACATGTCGGGTCACTGCAAACACGCTGCTCTGCTTTCCCTTCAGTCACACATCTTTAGGTCTTACCATTGTATTTTCTTTCTTTGCTAATTATAATGATACGTTACACTGCATGCCTTGCTGCAGGATAAATATACCCAAAGGAACCACACAGCCTTGACCTCGTTCTCGTAGCATCATAATTGGCAACAGGCTGCTTTCGCTCCTAAAGGAAACTTGTCAATATGTGATGGTGTACCAGCATCTACGGCATAAAAGGTCGTTTTAATGAGGAAAAGAGACGACGTTCCACTTTTTTTCATGGTCTAGTTTTTATTATTGGGTAAAATGACAAGCGTGTTTTGTCTATATAAATAACAATCACATGAAGGAACATACAAGACATGGCTATGTGGAGGTGAAAGCGGTGCTTGTGATCACAATGCGCTTGTGTACAGGATGTTGGTAATGACAGCTGTGTGTTTGTCTAATTTCTTAAAAAGGAGAGTGGTTATTGGCTCGGAAAATGAACAGAACCGGCGTGAATCTGTACATCGATGGGGAACTAACGGACTCACAGTCAGCCGCTATGTACAGAACATAAATAGAGAGAAAGGTCAGAGGTCATCATCAGCAGTACAGTTGGGGTTAAAGGTCAGAAAACGACTCGGCGGGCGAACGAAAGAGGATGAAGTTACATTAAAACCAAAATACGTACGAGTAAGATTCAACAGGAAAGACGGAATGACTTTATATAATCTGTACACATCAAAAGTCTGTACTAAATTTGAGATACAGTTGCCCATTGTGATTCACAGAGTCATAGAGTGCCAGGGTGAAAATGCATAGAAATGTGTCCAGCTAGGAAACTTTCATTGACTTGCCAGCTATGTAACTACTGCGGGAGAATTCAGAGGGAGTTGTTTCTTAAATTCAAAGCCTATCCTCAAAGACCCTCTACACAATACAGCCACAGCTACCCCACTCGCTCGTCATTACTTCACATTAAAACAGCCTCTTGAAACATGCTGTCGAACAGAGCAGACAATGCATGTTTTCCACAGTTCATTCTATTACGCTCTAAGATGCTTTTCTTCCCGTTTGGTCCAGGAATATTGAAGTTATGATAGGATTTTCAAGCATGAGTGCTCTATTGACTCATGGCTAAGGAACATTTTAAATTTCACAATGTGTCCTGTGTAAAGCTGGTACAATTTAACTAACACTGCCACTGACTTTCATTATTCTGCTTTGGACTAAAAAGAGAATATATATGTAGATATATTGATGTATATACCTACATATATATTTCAAGACCTTCCAACGCTGGTTAGAATTTCAGATCAAAGGTTACAGATCGCAACAACCGTAATGAACCACTCAGTCTCAGTCTGACTTCAAGCAGGAGGGGATCACAGCAAGGGCTCACTTTAATTAGACCGGGTCGGCGGCGTTGGACGGACGGAGAGGCGAGAGCGGTGGATGTGTGAGGACCCTCGCTCACCACGAACACAGGGGTCAAAGAAAGAGGTGGAGTCTGCAGTCACACTAGGAATAATTACACTAATTCCTCTGATGGAGGGGAATTTTCCTTGAAGGCACAGGAAAAAGTTGGGGATGGGTAAACTTAAAGTACAGGAATTATTCCGGACATATACAGTATATATATATTTATATATATGTATACTGATTTCTGCCAATTCACTTAAATATTAGTTTTGGTCAGAGATTATCTACAGCATTCCCACACACTGAATACAACCGATTGTGAATAATAATGAAAAGTTGCACATATTTACGGACTCAAACCAATTTTCCTGAAACGTATTACCAGCAAGCAACTTTATGTTGAGTTAAACATGAATTATTTTAACTTGGCTTGAAGACAATATCGATCAATTACTCGCTCACTTGTGTTTTTTTCTTTTGTGGGTGACAGTCCCTCATCCAATGGATTTACAAATGGTCAATTTGGTTTCTGAATCTGCGGTGTTCACGATTGCGCTCCCACAAAATTAAAAACTCTGCAACAGAATTCAGTGCAACAGTACCTTTGAGGAAAGGAAAGCTCATTGGGTCTCGATGTTACGACCTAAGACTCCCCAACCCACACCACCACGTTGCCTTTGAGGACGTCGGTGATCTCACAGTTGAGCTTGTTGAGCCGTCCGTCCAGGATGAAGAGGGACTCTCTGGACGGGGTCATGAGGTACTGTCCAAACAGTCCGCTGCTCGCCATTACCCTGTTCCTACTGCTCCACGGCCACTCGAACGACTTGGTGGCCTCTTTCAAGCTCTTGATCATCTTGACTTTGCCGGTGCTCAGCTCCACAAACAGAGCGTCAGTTTGGCGCCCGGAGCTGCCGAACACGTTGTACTGGTGGACTTCCGTGAAGGAGCGCTGGAAGGCCAGATCGGACAGGTGGAGGTTGGTGTGGATGTCGAAGGGCTCCTGGATCTCCCCCCGCTCTGAGATCACCTGGATCCTCATCAGGCCGTCGCCGTCGTCGACGGTGACCAGGTAGTGGCCGTCCGGAGACACGTATGGAGTGCCGGTGACGTCTCGGTTTTGGCCGATCACACCATCCGTCACGCTGTCCAGGATGAGCTGGGGCTGCGTGGCGCCGGTGGAATCCGGCCTGCAGTTGACAAAGTAGTAGCCGCCGAGATGGGTGTAGGCTACAGACTTGGGGACGCAGTTATACTCCCGTAAGCTGATGTTTTTCACATAGGACGTCGTCTCCAGGTCGATCTTGTGGAGAACAGGCTCATTTCGATGAAGGATGAGGCCAAATCTATGGACGACATGGAGAGAAAAACAAAGCTTTAATCAATAACACATTCTGTCTCTGTAGAGACGGCAAAGTCCGTCCACCTTCAGTCCATCTTTGTTTGACCCCACCTTCTGCTTCTACTCACATTATTTATAGTGACTTTATTTAATTAATCCATTATGTTTTTTGTGTTTTTATGATGCACTGTGTGTTACGTGTCTGAAAGGTCTGATTGATTGATGCTAACATGCTAAACTCAGACGGTGAACATTATACCTACTAAACATCAATATGTTAGCATTGTCATTAGCATGCTGATGTTAGAGCAGCTAACACTTAGTGCAACACAAGAGAAGGCTGAACCTGACACAACAAGTAGAGCTGATTACACATTTTTCACCAGCTTGTCTGGATGGTAAAGACGGCATCAACGCTTAAAAATATTGAGTAAAAGTAATTTTTAAAGGTAATTTAATCATTCAAGTCATCATTTTAGTACTTTAATATGCTGGTAAAGACTGTCGATTCCTCTCGTTTCCAAAGTTCATGAATTCTCAAGCAGATAGTGGTTTCATAAACTTACAGCAGCACAATCTACACATCAAGATGTAGAAATACAAATTGATTTGCACGGGCTAATTATGGAAATTGAATCGGGATAATGTTAATGACATGTTCGGCAAAAAAAAAAAAAAAAAAAAAAAAAAAATGTGGCTTAGAGGTCCATTTAACCACTTCAACAGCCAAATTCTGGTCCCTGACAATCTTCATATTGGCAGTACAGCATCATCCACACTTTGCCCTGATAGAATTATAGTCATTTTATATGTGGGGCATTGATCAGTGAAAATGCTCGTCATTAAAAACCCAAAGAATCTGTTAATGGCACATTACATTTTAACAGCTCAACCGGGAAGAGGGGGAATATGCAAGGAGCCGCCTCAATTAAATGTGAGCACCAGCTGATCGATGCCGACAGGCACTTCAATCTTGCCGCCATTCATCATCTTTTATGCCATCTGAACACCAAGCTGCCTGTACCTGTGAGCAGAAAATGGCTGTTTGAAAGCCATGGAGCACATTATCAACCCTGTGGAGGGAATCATTGATCCAGGGATCGTTTTGTCCACTGGGTTCATGTGCTGAAGTCATAACAGACAAGATCTGTCTGGCTTTTTTTTCTAAAATGGAGGGAAAAACTAGAAGTTAATGCTCACAAATTAATATAATCTATTGTTAAACAAGCTTTAACATGTGTAATGCTGGGCAGACACTGTGCAGGTTTAGGCCTATTCAGAGCCAAACTAGTCTCCTCTGATGTAGGATTGAGCCACATTTCTGCTGATTGGTTGTGGTTTGACGTTTAGTAGCGGTCAGACAATCAGGTGGACGTCTGGCAGAGCTCCCACATGTCAAAAGGTCTGTTTTAAACTACAGTGAGCTCGCCTGTAGGCTTGATTGAGACTGTTGTGAAAGAAATAAAACTGAACTTTGCTGAAAAGAAATGAGCTATATTGTTCGCGTCCTGCCAGCGATCTGTGGCTCCAGGGTTTAGTTTTTTCTGGTTTTGTGTCTACGTTCAGTGCGAGTTTAGGTGGTGCACGTCCTGCAGAAAAAAAGCCTGCAGGGTGAGGGATGTATGCAGTGTATATATATATGTTCACATCTCTCTTTCCAAAATCAAAACTGCATTAAGTCCAGTCAGTCCATTCACACCTTGTTCCTCTGCATTAACAACAAGCTTCACTATACAGCTAAGCGCTAGCAGCCAAAGCTAACCAATGCTGCTGAAAACAGTGTAGAGTCACAACTGTATGAAAGAAACGTCAGCTTCAGTTTCTGCTGCCGTACGTTGAGTATTACTTCCCTGCGAAACGTGTCTGTGCGTTTGTTCACTCGTATTGTTTCAGGGATTTTAAATTTCATGAAATCATCACTTCATCTTGAAATTTTTACATATTGTCACTGAATTTATCTTCACTGCAAACAAAAGAAGCAGGATGCGTTCATTTTGTCACTCATTCTAGAAGTGAGTCTCATGAAGACTCATGAAAGAGGACAGATTTCTTTCCATCCTCTAATTTAACAGCTGGGAGATTGTAGACCTCGACGTTTGGGCTTCATGTGACGTAGAAAGCCAAATTTATTAGATTAAAATCAAAGGAAGTGAGAACAGTCATTATTTTTAAAAGTACTTTGCAGTTTTCTACCTGAAAACATTTTCCTGTATCATCCACTGGAGCTGATGACTCACCGAATATTGATTTAAAATATCACCTCTGCCTGTCAAACACTGATCAAACTGTTTTGCAGTGGTTTGTATTCAGTTCTGTCGCTCTCATGACAGATCAATGCACACGCACACACACACAAACACACACACAAAGTGATATATCGGTAACATACTTGGAAGCTAAAGGTCAATGGTGCATTTATCCTGCGATAAAAATATTTTCACTGCCAGCGAGATATTTTTTCATGTAGGATAAATGAATCAGACATTGTTTGGCCTCGCTCGAATGTGAGCACAGCTGGGCTGCTTCACTGGCAGGCCCAGATTGCTCTCAGCCAAACTGACAGCTGCTGTTTGTCGTTTGTACTAATGATTAATGCATTAAAATTTCTCCCCGGTTCTGCACAACAGGATTACGTTCAACTGCTTCACATTTATCGTATTATCTTCGTGTCAATATTTCCAGTTTGGAAGCGACTCGGTCTCGACACTTTGCTCCGCGGTTCAGTTGAGGATCCTGAGGGCAAAACTCATGAACATGGAACAGAACAATGAGCGCTGCACAGTAAAAGGTATCTAGAACACAGCAATTCTTGTTCACCCATCCTCCAGCACAAATACATCAAATCAACATCTCGCTCGGCTTGTTTTGCCAAAAGGCAGTCTGGCAGAGCGCTGAAGATGTGAGTAAAAATAAGAAATAACAGCGGTTTTTGTTTTTTTTTTTTCGCTGACTTGCAGTGTTTCCTGACTGCAAGTCGATGGTTTAATGAATGACAGCCCCCAGAAGTTCCTGCTCGCTTTACAGTAGCTGCTGAGGGAATCCCCAGTCATTAAACAATCCCCGGAAGTCGCTGAATGTATGTCGGCTGCTCGCACACTGCTCATGTTGCTAAATCGACTAATCAATGCTGCGTTCCTGCCGGCAGACAAATGGCTGTGCCTCTGCTGCGTCTAAATAAATAAATAAGAACAAATACAATCTGAGCCACAAGGCAGCAGTTCATCTAAACGTTCCTAATATCTGTCTGAATAAAAAACATCCACACGCATGTACAAAGCAAAGCTCTTTGTGCGCTTCAGCTGTGGACTGACAAATCCTCACAAGACTACATCACACCACCGCTACAAGGCTGAGTTATGAGTGTGCAACAGAAGTACACGGAGAGCCAGCAGCATCTGCTCTCAGCCACATGCAAAGAATCAAAAAACAATTCGAGTATGAATTCAAATTTGTCAGAGAAAGATTTACACAATATTAGAAACACACAAACATTGAGCCCTCCAGTATTAAGTATGCATTTTTAAAGGATTCAGTGGATCATACAGTCCGCAGGTTACTGTGTTGTACTGCATCACTTTGTACTGGTCACTCTGGACATTTGCATTTCTTATTATTTAACTATTATTACAAATCGCATGGTCTAAATGTCTACACGCACAGCATCAGTCTGTCAGCTGTCAGTGACGTTTGCTGTCCCTTCATTATCTCTGGCTGCAGGCAGTGCTGCAAATCAAAGAGCAGGACTGCTTTAAGGCACTGTTGGATTTTTGAAGGGCTTTTGCATCGAGGAGATGAAGCGTCTTAATCTGCGTCTAATTTGCTGGATTAGCAAAAAACGGATATTCCTGTCAGGTTGTTTTTTGTATCATGATATACAGTATATTTATATCACAATCACAGTTTCAGGCTACTGGTGCTGACACAGGAACAGAATATTATCCATTATTGTTCTGATGATTTGCTTTAACTTGTTTCATCTGAAATTCCAAAATGAAACTGAATATTTTGGCATCCTTTGATAGAACTGCAACCTGTTAGAGAGGACTTTATCCATGTTGTCATGTGCTAATCTGCGTCTGCTCGGCAGCCTGTCCTCAGAGCTGCAGCTTTACATCGAGAAAGCATTTTATGTAGCTTGTGAACTGCACTACCTGCATGTAATTGCTCAGGTGTTGCGTTTCACATTTTCGCTGCGTAAACCACATTGAAACAAGAGGAGCTGGCAGCTGCACGAGCCTACAGTAAGCTTCTTCTTAAGAGCATCAAAATGGTCGAGCAACTAGTTGGTAAAGATGGCAATTTTCAAACACTGCAAAGAAATGTGGCCTCACTTTCCTGCAATCTTCCCTGCAGGTCTCAGTGGATCTAATTACAGCTGTGCTAGCAACCCCCACCCACAACACACACACACACACACACACACACACACACACACACACACACAGCTTTCTCCTCCTCTCCAGGAGACCGTTAACATCCTGAAATCCTCCAGACCTCCTGCCTGTTCCTGGCCTCTCCGTGACATTAATCAAGCGTTTGGGACCAGCGTTTTCTCCATCCACCTGAAGCCTGAGTGCGACAACTGCTCATGACTTATAAAAAGCACATCAGCGCTTCGACACACACGCTGCATTCAGCATCTCTGTGCTTTGCTGCTGAGTAACTGAAGTGTTGGAGAGGAGGTGAAGTCCCAGCTGTCTCCCTCTGGCTACTGGCCTTGCAGCTTTATGCAGATTTTTTTAGTCTTATCTTGGTGAAAACACATGAAATAAGAAGAATAACAAGTCATCTGAGTCCAGGTGCCCCCATGACTTCTATGATGAGTGTTTCTGGAGGAGAACCAGCCTCTGACCGTTTGACACAAAGACTCAGAGACCGTCAGCACTGAGGAGGCGGCAGTTGTGACTGAATCGATTTCTTTCTGATTTGTCTCTGATATTTGTCTCTGGCATTGTCAAAGAGAAAATGTCAGCAGCTCTAAAAATTGGAGCTGATTCAGTCGTTAAAGTTCATGTGGACTCTGTCTTTTTAAAGAATCTTCTTTTTAAGGAAAGCAGCACACACAACCTGCACGGCTTCTAAAACGAGCCGAGCTGAGTTAAGGTTGCGTCCGCTGCTCGATGCAAATGACGGTCGTTAGAATTTGTTTACCATCCTGGATGCTTAGCAACATAATTACGCTGCCAACCCTCGCTTCAGTGATGAAGCAATGAGCTCAAACGCTGAGCACATCCTCACAGATGAACTCATGTCCAGCTGGCCAGGTAGAGCTGGATGATACGACCAAACGTTTCGGCGGTTTTCTTCATATTAGCTGATCGATAACACATCATGAGGTTTCTCTTGAGCTTTAAATTCTCTAAATGCAGATTCACAAACTAAAGACAAACACAAAAACATTATGGTTTGTGTTTCACTGGATGGTATGATGCACGTTGTAGTGGTTCATTCATACTTTAGAAAGAAAGAAAGAAAGAAACGTACTTTCATTATCACACACAGTTTAGTTGCACACTACACGCCGTGCTTCCGTGAAATTATTTTCTCCGCATTTAACCCATCCTTGGTCTGTCCTTCCTCCACGGCAGACCAGGAGCGGTGGGCTGCCAGCCGACAGCGGCGCCAGGGACCCAGTTCCTTTTGTCACCATTGGTCAGGTGGTGATCTTCTTGCATGTTTTTAGTGGGGGTACATTTTTATGGAGGATACCCCCGGTGAACACGGGGAGAACATGCAAACTCCACACAGAAAGGCCTCTTTCCTCGAGCAGCAGGCACTGAAGGCATGGTGGAGGACACACCACCAGCGCCCACAGCGGGATTCGAAGCGGGACCTTCTAGCTGTGAGGCGACAGTGTTACCACTTGTGCCACCTTTACGAAGCCTAACGCCGTTGTTGCTTTGCTTAAGTAATATATCGTCTGGATTTGGGCAAATCACATTAGAAAATGTCACCTCTGACTTTCTCTATTATGACACTGTCGCCTGAATGAGAAAATAAACGTGGCTTAAAGTAGCTAACGAATCAACACACGGTGGCACGAGGTTACAGTGACTGTTGATCCGCTGCTCGCTGTGACAACATGAGAAAGTTTCCCCAGAGGAAACATTTGTCTCTCCGGATCTAATTATCCGACTTCTGATAGCAAAACAACAGCATGTGGTGCGTTTAGCTAACTGAACCAGCCATGCTGTGTTTGTTAGGAGAAATGGGCCGGCCACTCCTAAAAGTTGGAAAGAGCTTTGTTTATGGGATGTGATGCAGCTTGTTGACAATATATTTAATATTTGCTATCAGAGGTCTGATCTTCTAGCAATTCAATTCAGCGGCTTTTGCTTTTCTAAATTCAGATCTGAAAAAGTTAATTCCACAGCTGATGTAACGAGGCTCTATTTTTAGACCTGTTTCAGGTGATCTGCGGCGTTCCCTGCAGCACAGATGACAACCGGGCCTTCCTCCAAAAACCTCCATTAACAGACAAGCACACACTCACGCAAAACACTCATCCAAATCATCGTTGTAGTGTTGAGTCTGGGAGAAAAAAGTGAATAAAACGCCAGTGGGGTGAATTTAATTTGCAAATCAATTTGCATTAGGAGTGTTCTTGGATCATGCTGGACGTACCTGATGTGGCTAATGATGAGGCTGGAGGCGGGGATGAAGAAGTCGTCCACCCTGTCGAAGCGCCTGCCGACCGGCTGTGTGTGGACCGTGTGGTGGGAGACTCTTCCACTGGCCTGATTGATCACCTGATAAACACCATTAGAGAAGGAGGTGGGTGTTAAATGTAAGCCTGATTGAGTGCTGCTGGTTTGTGCTCTATTACTCATACTTATTTGTAGCTTACAACCAAAATACTTGTAATTCACATGTTGTGTTTCATCTTGCAGCGCCCACTTAAATAAATCACTTAATATATTGCTAGTATCTCCACTCTGGTGCTCTGATTTGGGACACAACTCTTCAGCCTCTTCCCTTATTGCTACGATGCTGGAGCTTCGTAGTGGGAGGTGATATGAGCTGTTGTCACTGGTGTCTAAATAATGCTGGTGCATGCATGGAAGCGTGCAGAGACCTGCTTGTGTGGAGGCAGGGTTTGCTTTGATTTTGCCACAATACACAAAGCAAATTGCCACAGACCTAACTCTGCATTATGAGTTTCTGTGCAGGCGATGACAAGCGGGATTGTCGAGCGAGTAAAAAACACACAAAGCTTGAGATGAATCAAGAAGACTCCCAGAGAAAACAAACCGTATTTCTCCAAAATACCATCGCATTACATTTGATTCTATTTGTAGCACGCTCTTCAAATCTGTGTCACGGTGACATGAAGTGTAACCACTAACTATTTGGACAGTGACACATTGTGCTGTGTTGGTTCCGTATGATATAGTGTCGGCTTTCTAGTCCTTTGATTGTCCTGCTGAAAAATTAGATTATATTTCTAAAAGAGGCCACGATACCTTCACTGTTCACCTTGCATGAGCAGAACTACACCGATAAATTGGCTATGCTGATAATAGCTGTTCCAGACACCATAAATTCTCCTTTCTTTATTGAGAACAAGGCTTTATTCTTATTTCTTCTGTTCCTCAGTTAATGCAAACTCCAGACTTTCTCCATGTTTACCTGTACTCTTGATTAATTAAGTACAAAGTGCATTTCCACAGCACTAATTCCATCAGTACAGCAAGTCATGTCAGGCAATCCACTTTGTTATTGTTGTTTTAATGAATTAAAACTCAAGACTTTCTCCACAATTTTCACATTAAAAGCCTGGCACCCTTCCCTTTAAAGGTAGGCTTTTAATTAAGAAATCAGGAAGTGTTAAACATAACTGGAATTAATTAGAATATAAAAAGATCATCTGTTAAAAAACAGCCACTGAGAACAGCTGAGTGGTTAGAATGATGACTGTGTTGTATTTTACTACAATACATTAGACTACATTTAAGTGAGGAGACTACAGGTAATTTTAGTCTTTATGAGCAAACAGCCTTTGTTTGTTTGTGCTGGCTTTGCCCTGCCATCTGATGTGTTATATATCTTTTAATTATAGTTTTTAATTGCCAGCATTTATGAATGCAGCTCTGTGTGCACGTAGGGCGTGTTAGGCGGCTGCTTACCGAAGGCGTTAAACAAACACCAGCTGGCGATATAGAAAACATATAAAACATTCAACAGGAGGAGAAAGCACTCGAATAATGACCTCATCTGCTTTTGACAGATGACCGGCTATTATTTGAGACCTGGCCATTATTTGAATACCTGCTTATATATGAGGATTCATGGTGTATCCATGGTAGTGCGGTGCATGTCAGCCGATGCATGACGTTAAATTGCTGCATACAAAAGCTAAAATATGTTTGAGATACTGAGAAACAGATGAGTAAACATCACAGCGTTCATTATTGGCTGATTTTTCTAGATCTCTCACATATTGGTCGGACTGTACGCAGATGCGACCAATCAGCACTTTCCCCTCAGAGTCATTGGTTCTATTTCAAATCCAATGTGCTGGAGTTCTGACCCAAAATGTCACCGTCCAAATCCTTATCAAGTGATGGTCCCACGTCATGCTGTAGTGAGAGGCTGTAGTGGTAAATATCATGTTTATGTCATGTTGGAAAAAGGGGAAGAACAGGACAAGTTGGAGGAATGGAAGTCCATCAGTGTGAAAATAACTGATCATTGTGGTTTTTATGTTCTTGCCTTTGTTGACAAACTTGAACCATTTGTGATGCTCAGTGGTCATCGGGAGAAACCTTTCATGAATGATATTTATTGTTATCAGCGCTAGACGGATTACTAATCAATGTCACTATTTCAGTCATCAATAGTTTGAGTCAAATGCCAAATGTTTGCTGGTGTCAGATTGTTAAATGTCACTATTTTCTGCCTTTAACAGTTTTCTATCATTGCACTCACATTGTGTGCACGGGCAACACAAATGCATGCGCTGACCCTTTGCTAACTTTGGATCAAATCCTGACGAGGCCTGCATCTCAACAAGGATGAATCTCTGCAGAGGAGGGTGATACGCAGTGAACTGTGGACGTACCTGGAGAGTAGGGAAGTTCTTCTCCATGTCCCCCCAGCTGAGCAGCCACACCTGGTCGTGAGATTTGTCGTAGTGAAGTTTCACAGGATAAGGGTCTGTGCTGACCGTCTGCAAGGGGATGCACACACACAACCAAACCACACAGAGCCTTTAAAGGCAGCAGGGCAGGGGAATAACAATTCAAGGCAATCATCTGTGCTTTTGAAGAGATCCCTCTGATGTGCAGTGGTAATGCTTTTGAAAAGTTTTCCTAAAGACTAATGCATCAGCGATTGACAGGAGCAAGTCTTCTTTTAACAAGGCGGACTGGAGGTGTGCTTTTTATGTATAAGGTGTTTTTGGTGCTGAGCTGCATTTCAAATCAAGTGGTGACAGACACAATTGCTTTACCACACTGAAGTAATTGCTTTCAGTCTTTATCCGTTCCTTGACACTCAGCGGCAATATTCTGAGCCAGAACAATAGATGAGTCGTATGTGACAGAAAAGCGCTCCACATGCATTATGTCCACCTGAGTGCAGATAGACAGCCAGCTCAAAGGGAATAGAGGAAGCACAGGGGAGCCGAATGCATGCAGTCGCTCCACCCTCAACAACAGCAAGAAAAAGCAATCATCTTTTTTTTTTCAAGAAAATTATTGCAGCCCTGTATTCCCACAATCCCCTTTGACTACAGCTTACTTTCTATACTATTTGTTTTGCCATGGAGCCCTAATAGTATTGTTTACCTAGACAAAATATATATTGTTTCACTGAGAGAGCAAACTGCTCCTGAGAGGGTTGTTGCAAATAAGATGAGAATATCTGTTGAATCCTAACTAATCTCTGAGCATGTAGTCATCGGAGAAAACAGGTGCTCGTGCTGTTCTTTTTTTCTTGACTAACAACTTCTTTCTGGCTGAGGAAGATTATGAAGATCCTCAGCCAATATGCTCGCGTAACTCCAGCGCTGATTGCAGATCTGTCAGAGATGACGCACGGAAAACATTACAGCGGCTTCACACATTTATGCGTGTGTACTTTGCAATTAATTGGCTATATAAAGCACAAAATACAATCTGCTCATTAAAAAGTCTTCAGTATTTAATTGGTAACAAATTTCAAATTGCAATTTGCTCATTATTATTACTTTACACACGTCAATCTTATTAATGATTCAATGAGAAAATGGAGAGCAGGGAAACCAGAACTCGTATCTCTTACTATTCGTGACGGGTTCAGGTGGTTAATTAACAACTGCTAATATAATGCAATGAAGCTAAACCTCCAGGCGACTGAATAATGAGCTTGTGACAGTCTCTGGGACACCAACCTGCTTACTGGCAGGTCCCTGAGAGGCTGGCGAGCTGTAAAGAGCCATCATGGTGTCAGAAACATCTGCAGGGATCTGAGCGGCCCTGGATTAACCTGACACACCCAAAAACCTGCTGACACTGTTGATTTAACTCAACGCTGTGCAGAAATGTGCTCAGTGTTGTCAGGCAGGAGCTGTGCTGTGTCCTCAGCCTGCCTCACAAAAATAAAACTCCCTCAGAAAAAAAAAGGTGCTGCAGGTAAGAGTTGTGGAAAGACTGCCTCTTACACCATCTGTGAGGAAGAAACTGCAGGGTTGCCATGTTACAGTATCTATGAAGGGTTGCCATGTTACAGTATCCACGAAGAGGTGGGCCTCAGGGTTACTTGGTCACCACATCGATGTAGCAGCTAAGTGCAGGTCTTGACTGTTGCAGTATGGATGAAGTGGGTCAGGTCAGAGGTGAGCGGTTGAACCGAAGGTGAGAAAACTGATATTAAAGCTGAAAGAGCAGCTCTTTAGATCGTCAGCGCAGGTGGAACAAAGCAGAGGTGGCGCAGTGCCAGGGCTCTGGACAAGAAACCGAAAGGATAGCGTCATGTCTGAACAGCACATGAAGGCTGTAATCTACGCTTGGACTACGAACTTCTCTCAAAGCTGCATTCTTGACCATCCTTTTTCAAATCTAATGTGGTTTAGCAACATTTGCAAGTAATTAAAATATATATAATTAAAAGAAAGACCTGGAATGTGTGATCAGCTTTTGTTGGCTGAGAAGTGATTAATTTTTACAGTCCGAAAATGAGATGAGCCGCAGAGGAGATGAAATGTTGATGATCAGTAATTGGACATAACAGAATAACAGGTCTTACCTACTTGCTTATTTTTCACAACCTACTCAATCCAAACAATACAGGTCCTGATTCAGAACCAGTGAAAGTTGTTAAAGTTAAAACGTTGATTTGATATTCATGAAAAATTCACTGGGACATTTTGCTGAAATTGATGTGACACAAACAGCAGCTTGCAGGGAGCATGTCTCATTTTCGCCTTTATGGAACTGAAGTTTATTAGTTGCGTCTAATCTACTGCTGGTGACATCTGAGATGGAGGTTTGTTCGTGTCGGAGCTTAAACACGAACCCAGCCTTGAACCAAACCTTATTTTTAGCTCCTGGTGTGTTTTTTGTTTAATCAGGTGTTCATCGTTAGCTTTTTATGTTTTTGCTTTGTGGTAATAATAATAATAATAATAATAAATAATGAAGACGTTTCTGCCTTTGCTGCACTCCGGTGGTATCAAAGACGCTGAAAGGGTTTTAAGCAGCACATAGACTGCACCACTTTTCATCAAGATGGTCTGATTGTTGCCGTCCCAACGTGCCATTGGAGCAATTTTAAAAAGACTGTAATCACTGCAATTGTACACATACTGGCTGTAAATCTGACCTGGCATTGTGATTGGCTGACAGATATCCAGTATGTCTGTATTTCTTAGTCACGTTGTGCGCCTGTTACCAAGCCACTAAGTGACTGATTCCCCCGCCTAGTTACTGTTGCTGTCACAGTCGGCAATGCACAAAGTCTGTTCAATTTAGTCCCTTACTGCAGTTTAACATTCACTAACTGCAGGCAAGTTAACCTAATGTTAGCTAATGTTGATCACTTACACAGAAAATGTGACTTTTAATGTTGCTTTTGAACAGCTGTAGGTCTTAAGTGATGCCAAGCCGACTGTGAGGTCTCCCTCGTGGTTTAAGACCTCATTGTTTTACATTACTGACACAATGAAGTCAACCGCCTGTGGAACAGGTCCTATGAAGCTCATCAGCTCATCAGCCGCACACCACAGCGCTCTTGTATAGCAGTGTTAAGTTCAAATATGTCTAATACAAAAGCTGTTTCCCCAAAAAGTCTGCACAAGTTTACATGCAGTTTGGGTAAAAGTGGCACTCTCAACACTCTCTAATGAGTTTCTGGATGAAGGATGATGTATTGTATCACACTGAATTGTGAGTGGAGCAGGACGACTTAACAAAAAATGTGTCCTTCATTCAAAAACATCAATCACAGAAAATACCCATATGAAGTGACATATTTATCCAAAGTTCTTGTGAAATATGTTGTTTTCAATCAATGTGGGAACATTTTGGTTTTTTTTTTTCAGATGACTGGCAAAATTAGTCAAAGAAAAAAACCCTCTCTTGCAACCTCGAGGTTGTTTGGCACAGATGGAAGCAGGTTTTCAGTCCTGTGAGGAGGATGTTTGGCTAACAGGAAAGATCATTTTTTTGCTGCTCTGTGAAAAACTGTTAACATCATACTTCATTGTAATGTTGCAGGCAAAAGCGACATCAACCCCGTTTTCCAATTTAGTCTGAAAACTACCTGGACAGCCTTCTGAGACTGGATGTCAACTATGAGCACTCGGTCCAAGGTCGGCTGTGTCGCATAAATAAACTTGTCCTTGATGTTGACCGCTGATGACCACACACACCTCTGAACCTCCTCTCCTGGTGAGGTGGGGCACACCTCCTCCTGGAAAAAAACAAAAGCACACACACACACATTCTTTGTTAACTAATTGTTTTTCATATCACAGCGAAAAAATTCTCATTAAAAAACAATTATCTTCACCCCGTTGTTGTCCTGTGTTGTTTACTACTTGCAGACTTATCACCTATGCTGATGTGAGTCACGTTAAGTCGGCAACTTAGATGAATGAGCTTCGCTGGGTTCTGAAAATCTCTAATGGCTCCTGTTTGTGCACACAGTCCACAGAACAAAGCCTGCAGACGACGTGCGGCTGTTCGGCTTCCAGTTCTGGCAGCTCTCGCCTTCCTGGCCAGTGGGAGCCCTGAGCAGCCTTCTGTCTCTGGAGCTTTCCTCCCCTTCGCCCCCTTCCCGGCCCTCCAAGCCTCCAGGCTCTGCCCAGTCGTCTGTTCCAGACTGTGTGGGACGATTTAGGGAGCTGCTGGCCTGCAAGGATGAATGAAGGGCTCCAGCATGGTGGGATGGACTCTTTCTCCCATATTTACAACCGCAGAGTCAGTCCATGACAGGCGCTTTCCCACAGGCCAACTTCTCTCAGAGGGGCATTAGGTAATGTATGAATTTCATTGAACTCTATCAAGGATGGGGGGGAGCTGCAGCATCACTGACAGAATTTATCTCGTCTCTACTCCAGGCCCCCACTCCTCCTGTCTCCTGTACTTTATCTGTCGAAACACAGGTTAATTTGGGCTGAACTGCAACAATAAAATCTAGTAAAAATGTCTTTTTGTGATGCAGGATGCTAAAACAATGACAGCGCTTTGGCATTTTTGGCATCATAACAAGGTTTTCAATTGTTTGTAGCTGCAGTGTCTTTCAATGTAAAGTTGCAGCAACACCTGTCAGTGTTTTTGATCTGAATCGGGTTGGGAAAGTCGGCTTTTAAAAGGCAGAAATGCCTGCACTTGCTGAAGTAATCGTTGAGTCATTGGTATTGAACCCTGTGAAACCCCTTCACAGACCCACACTGTGGTCATCTTGTGCTGCAGATGCTGTAAATATCTTACTTATTGCACCTTTAAGAGGTGAGAAATCGAACATCTGATGCCCAGCAGAGGGTGTGAATGGAGGCGGCTGTAATCCTCCTTGTGTTTGTGTGTTGCATATGTCTGTATCTGTGTGGGTGTATAGCATGTATGCGATTTCTGTAGTAACTGACAGCTTCTTAAGACTGCAGATATGTTTTTTTTCCCCATTTATTATGTAAATGCCTACACTCTCCAGATACAGAACAGTATATATTTTTCATGGATTCACTAAAATACTTACTGCATAGAACATTGCAGCACTGGAACCGCGCCAGAAACAATAAAATACTGTATTTCTTGAACAGAAACTGTAAAAAAATTAAAAAAAATACTACAGCAGAATATGTTTTAAAAGGATTTCCACTCTTTTCACTTGCCAGTGTGGATGATGACATTTAAAGAGCTATGTTGAGAAATGTGAGGGCTCTGATATTCCCCAGTTAAGCCACTGGATGATTTGTAGAGCTAATATATTTGTGACTCAACATCAGCCGTCTGCAGGGAGGAAAACAGCAGAAAACAGTGAAGCGACAACATCCAAAGTGTCAAAAAGAGGAACTTTGCAGGGAAGCAGCAGCACACTCTCTTCTGTTCTCTCAAGGTGTTTCTCCAAGGTTTCCATCCAGACTGCGCACACTTCCAGCAGTTAATGGTAGATAACGCAATCAGGCCTTAAACATTTACACCTACTAAAATCACATTTTCAGACACTGATTCAGCAGACGTGAGGGGAAGCACATCACAAACACACGAGGCTCACTGCTTACACATTTTCACACACAGTAAACAAGGTCGCTAAAACTGCGAGCTCAGGAAATGTTTCTGGTGATAGAAAGTGAAGTGAAAAATGGAGTCAAAGTGCAAAAGAGCTGTTGATTATATACCCGAGTTGCTTTAGGTACGTACAATACAGCGAATGCCCTGCTAATGATATTCAGAGAATTCCAATTATTCAGTTAAAATCAGCACAAACTAAAGAGCCCTGTACACACGGCACACTGCCAATACATACCATAATAGTCTCTCTATGTTTAACACTAAAGAAAACATTCCACAACACAGCAGTACTTGACACAAGACTGCGGCAGCAAGAAAAACATGGCCGCTCCCTCTCAGATTCCTCTGGGCTGCAGAGGGACGCACAATAAAGACACTTCCTGGTCTGACTCTACTACAATTGGACACACACAGTGTTTCCCCAGCTACTGTGTGCATCGCAGTAAAACGCTATATATGGTAGTTAAGGGTAATGGATAGGCTGTGCGATTACCATAAACAAATCTATCAATGCCCCTCTGCAATGGAGAAAGCGTGAGCACCATGCTGGGAGCGGCCTCGTGTGTTCACACAGCAATCCCCCTCGACAGCACTGGATTGATATCCTAATACAAACACACCTCTCAGAGGAATGCTCGGCTGATTGCTGCACATTCATGGCTTCGCTTTATGCATCAGCCATCCAATAAGTGCGGAGTTCCTGCATGGAAGGCAGCTCTGTCGGAGAACACGTGTAAATCTAACAGGTATCTATCAGCAACCTGCTTTGAATATTTTGCTGCTTGAAAGCTTTGGTGGTAAACGGCGAGTCAGTGGGGGAGGCTGGGTGGAAAGAGTCTGCTGAGAGTTGAAACCAGCTCTGACTGCACTGCATGTGGTCTGTGAATGAGCTAAATTAAACATACTGGCTCAATACTGGAAGGCAGCCTCTCTCTCTACTGGGTATCATTGTATGTAGCTAGCAATGCTAGCCAGAAGAACATGTGTGACTATTGATAACCCCTTTAGGGCTGCACTGACCCATACCTTTATGTTAACAATAGAAACATGTATTTGGAATATGGAAAGGGTCAGTTGGCAGTTCCCCTCAACCCTACAACACATTTTAGCATCTTTCAGATCATCATTTTGGTTTTATGGCCCACAGCTTTACTATTGTGGTGCAGTCTGACTGCTCATATCCACACAGTTTCCAGGAGCAGCAGGCAGCGAAAAAATCTCTGATAAAGCCAGTGTACAGCAGCATATTTCCCCCAGGAGTTAGTCAAGCCCATGAACATTTAAAAGGAGAGTGAAGTTTGGACTGAAGGACATAAACATGACTCCTGACGAATGCTAACGTTGCTGAATGCTAATAGTGTGGTATGTCTATATTGATGTGTCTGTACTGTGTCTGTACCTATTTGCGCCTCCTTTTTGTGGCCTAAAAAGAAAACAGATTTTTACTACACTGCACATTTTTACTCTATATTCTATATTCTTTGTCACTGTTCAATAAAAACCACGCATCTCCAAAATGTCAAGCCGCACCGTTTCTCCTTTTCGACGTATCACTGACAGGATGAGATGATGACATCACTATTTATCAAGAAGGCGCTCTTGCTAGGACTTATAAATCTGGGTGGAAATCATATCTAAGATGCTGGTTGGAGGCTGTGTCCTCTAAATTTACAAGTGCAAAAGCAAAGGCTTCTCTCGAGCAGAGCATTGAACCTTTATCTGCTGATTAAGGATGTCGGCTAAATCCCAGTACAAACTATATTGAGTGCTAACGATCGCTTTCTGGAGCTGTTACTGGGTCAGGCAGCAGCATGCTGCTACTTGAAGGCCAGAGAATAATAAATCACAAGTTGCATATTACACATTATGCCATTACAAGACACAAACACTTTCCTATGTACTCACATGAGCTCAGTGTAAAAATATTAACGTCATAAATGTTTTAGTATTTACTGCTTCATGGTGGAGAGCGTTATAAAGTTTTTGATTTATGCCTGCCAAGGACTTGCAGCACTATTCAATGTTCCCTTTAAAATGTCTATTTTACTACATTAGAACATCTTGTCATAGAACCAGATAATGTCATAAAAAAGACGTGTAAAAGAGAGCAATCAATCTTCATTTGAGGTTGTGTTTCAGGCCACCTGACAAATGTAAGTCCAATATTCACTCTCCTTTTAGCTCTGCTTTGCTGCTCTGAGAAAAAACTATATGGCTCTTAAGATAAGACAAGATAACACTTTATTAATCCCTGTAGGGGAAACTAGGCTGCTTACATGTTTGACTTTCATCACCAGCTAGTTGCAGAGTTTGGTATCTGCTGTTTGGTGTGAGCAGGTGGTTTCTGCTGCAGCTGGAAACCAGGTCGATGAGAGCTGCCTGGTGGGCCATAAAACCAAAACAATGAGCCGAAAGATACTAAAACGCCTCATAGAGCTGAGGAGGATATTCTCTGTGGGTTTGTTTAGTCCATTGTTAATTTAAAAAGAAAAAAAGCATCCAATCAGAGATTAAAGGTCGGTCGTGTGCTCCACTAACATCGAGCAGAAGATAAAATGTGTGATTAGTAAAAATCTGATTAAAAAATGAAACAGTTTTAATCAATTTTTTTTCATATTTCAGGTCATCGTTACACAAATTCATGACTGCATTTTTTTAAATTTCCTGCAACTTGATTCCTCTGCATAGCGGTAACAGCTGAGGATCATGGGTATTGTTCCAAAGCACACTAATTAATAAGAAAATGCTTTCTCAAATAAAGATTGATGATGCACAAATTTACATTTGGGGAAAAATACTTTGAAAATCTGCGATTCTAAGTACCTTGCAGCTCCACAGTGCAAAGTAAAGGATGATCTGTGCCAACAGTGAGGCCACAGTGCTCCTCCTCACAGCCTCAGTTCACACAGATGGCTGCGATGGTCCAGTCCAGCTCAGAATCAATCACTATAAAAGTGAGTCACTGTAGAAAAAAGCTGAACTGGTGTTTTCACTCACCTGCAGAGCCAGCAGCTTCTCACTGGGTTTAATGTGTCGCTGTATCTCACATGCCACCGGCTGAATGACTTTAATACCATCTTCATAGAACACATAGAACATGTTGCCAATGCCAAGACCTGGAGAGAAAGCAAAAACAGCCCTGTTACAGCACACACCTAAAATAGCTTATGAGACTGCACAGTGCGAGCATATGCAACGGAAATAAGCCTACAACACTGCTATCTACTTTCAGAGCATCAAATCATTTAATCCTTCTCATCACAGTTCAGTAACCCTATTACAAGAATTCAATTAACTCAGTTTAATGAACGCTGTAGTGAAGCAGAGGCAGTCTAGACGTACCTTCTTCTCGCCACAAAATGTTTGCCACTGTGAGGGAGAAAAAGAGGAAAGGATGGTTGGGAATCAATGTGAGAATCAATAAGGTCCCTTTGTGAGAGTTAACACACAAACACTAACTCCTATTGAGGCAAACAGGAAAGCAGACCGCATGAAACTTTTATGGAAACTGTCTCTCTGACACATAGTGCAACAAATAATCGATAGAGCCCTCTGCCTGGAAATAATTTGATACCAAACACTGGAAAACCGAGCGCATTCAACAAACTACAAGTACTGTAAAACAGTTTATGATTTTTGGACCAGAGTATGCTTAAGTGGAGAGATGTGAAATAAATACTGAAGAATAAAGTCTAACACAGATCGTCATCCAACAGTATGAGTTTGTGAATAAGCCGCCTCAGACAGTGATGAGTAGTCTGAGGGTTTCGGGCTCGGGTGACAATCAGAAGTCATTAGGAGGAATTACTGTGCTCTTTCTTCAGTGGCAAAACCAGTTTTGGCTCCTAAAACAGGTAATTTTTCATTAAATTCGCTTAGCGGTGACAAATGACATGGACTGTACAATGAAAGCCACAAAAGACCCAGAGTGCTTTAATGGGCGACCTAAAACACAAAGCAGCTGTTGGCTTTCAAAGCAGCCACTGGGCACTCCCAGAAAAGATGTCATTACTTAAAATTACGTGACTCAAGAATGATGTGGTACGGAGGAAATCTAGAGCCATTATAAAGTTATTTTTCATGCAAATATCAGAGCAAATTCTGCTGCTCAATCATTCTTATCCTGCAGCCCACCGGCAGCACTGCTATCCTCTCACACCGGCTTTTTATTTGTGACCTTCTCTCTCATTGTTCATCTGTCCCCCGGTCTTCCCTCTGCTTCCACCCCATCTTCCATTTTCAGGCATTTTCAGTCTACAAACCAATCTCCAGCCCAATTCACATCCGATTCTAATCTCGCCTCTATTGCGGCGCTCATTCCCGCGGCCTCTTGCTCGGGTGGACAGATGTGGAGAAAGAAAGGGGGCAGACAAAGCCAACGAGACACCACTGTGCTGTTAGTCAGCCTTAATCTTTCAAAAGTGCTTTGTCAAGTGTTTCCTGTGCACTCTTGCATACCTTTCAGCTCATTAAAAGTTGCACAAAAGGAGTGGGGTCTATAGTTAGAGGGATGAGGAAAGAAGGACACGAAGGACAAAACAAAGAGGAAAACAATACAATTTATTTGAGATGTGCCAGAAAAAAAAATGGAAAATGGAGAAAATGGAAAAGAGGAGTTGAGATGAGATCTTGTGTGCCCCGGTCTTTTCCAATAGCCCACAGTATTGATGCTATTCATCACTTGGCAGAAAGACTGTGGCTGTTCTGCGCATACAAGGGGCCCATACATCAACTTCATCATCCATATAACAAAACAAGCTGGCTGCCACTGTAGGCGGTGAGTTCACTCTTTCTGGTCGTAATAACTGTGTTTCCACTGGGCCCCAAACATCGGGAACGCCACGCTCACCAGGCAGCCTGGACTGTGCAGTTCCTACCCATCAGCAAGGTTACATAAATTCAATTTGTTTACGAGAGCACGCTACCGCAACAGTGAGCCAAACAGCCTGTGGTGCTCACCATAGTGGCATGGCGGAAGACAGCCGATGCATAATATACGTGGAGTAATTGGGTCACAGTAGATGGAAATGCAAAATTTAACTTTGCCTTGGGTGTGCAGGGTTTCGCTGCTCTTTCCAGAGATTATCCCAGAAGTTTCTTGGAAGCATTGACCCCTGCAGTAAGTTCAGTTCTGCTTTAATTATAAGCAACGCACAAATACTTTATTACTGACAAACCGCAAGTGTTGTGAAAAGCTGAGTGCCGGCTCTCTGCTGGAGGCGGTGACGATGAGGAAGCGGAACAGGAATGCCAACTAAAAAACGATCAGATATTCTTGCTTTTTTCCTTCATCTGCACTCGTACAAAATAAATATCACGATTGATAACATGCAGGGCAGGTACACCAAACATCCATTACTGCGGCTGTGCCAGAAAGATTTTAGATGCACCTGCCAAACTCTCACTTACAGTACAGCCAGGCCTGGATTAAGATGCCTCCCTGCTTTTGGTTTTAGTCAGAGTCTGTAAACGTGAAGATCAGCAGAAATTCGTCTTAATCAACGGCGCCTCTAATGCGATCTTCAATCCTGCTCTCTCAAATGTTCCCTTTTTTAAAGAAGATGCAACACAACTCACAATTAGACCTTGAAGACTGGGTGCTTGCCAAAAAGTCAAGCTGGAGTGCTGCCGTAGCCTTAATTCAATATTAATTAGGCAGAATTTAAACAGTCTTCCCTTTTCTCTAATACTAACTCCAATTCTGCGACCTCAGATGTTTCTTCATTAAATCGCTTGCTGTTGTTTGAGTATAAAAACAACAAAAGTTGGCAAGAGTTAAAAGTTAAAAGTGTTCTTGCTCAAAGAGATTTATGTCTTTTTGTGTTTTTGCTTTCCTTTTATTACTGGCTCAAAGTGGGCGGGGCTCAGTTGGAAAAAGGTGATGTAGCATTCTTCCATGCACCAATGAGGACTGAGCATTTTTGAACCATGTTGCTGGGCCACTGTCAATCAAAAGTGATCAAGCCACACCCACACAGCCCAGATGAAGCTGATCAGCTGAGTTTTTGAGCCTTATGGATGTTTTCATGAATATTAAAGTCACTGAGCCTGTGTCACCAGCCGGATCCTTTACAAGATGGCTGAATGAATACTTTACAAAGGGAAAACTTAACATCGAGTGCTGAGAGTTAAGAATGATTCAAATGACACATCCTTCTTTGCCTCAGCTCTAATGGAGACTGAGCTTATAACTCTAGTACAGGGTATATTTTTCAGTTTATACAGCCGGGAAAAGTCACGAGAGGTCATTTTAACTGCGGAGATATTTCATGCCTAATTCAAAACTGATGGCAGCTTGGCCTTTCTAGTGTTAAAGCGAATACTGATGAAAAAATCTCAGTTTCGGCGCTTTGTGCTTCTCACTTGGCTTCTTCACTCTGCACTTGGCACAGTCGTGACTCACCTAGTGATCAAGTCCCACTTCTAACTGAGCAAGAAGTCTTTCAGCTTTGATATTTCAGCCGTCCATTCTTCAGACAGATTTTTGTTGCTTTTGGCAACTCTGTGCTGCATATTCAAGGGCACTTAAAGAAGGAGGGCTAACTTGAACAGCAAGGCCCCTGCAGTACTATTTACATTCAGGTAGAATAAGAAAGCTTTCAAAATAACAGGACTGGCTGTACTAGAATTAGAGCTGGAAGCCTGTGGAGGACTGAAGGCTGTATCATCTCTTTAAGAAGAAAAGTATTGAAAAGACTTAATCCATGGAGAGAAATCCATTCCAGGAAAAAAACAAAGTTACTGGTGAAAGCTTGAAACACTGAAAAATAAAAATAAAATTCTCTCTAGGTGTTTGCACTCATCACAAACACATGGGGGGGACACATGGAGAGATAAATAACTGTCCAATGAGAATGAAGTGATGGATTATGCTTCATCAGATCTGTAATGGGTTGTACAGTCGCTTCGGGTGACTGAAAATATATAACCTTTTAGTCTTCTTGGTTTCTTAAATGTAAAATAAAACACTAAAATTAATTAATTATACATTTTTTTCAGCTGTTTTTGTGTCCTTGCTTTGTCCTCACTCTGTTTGGAATCCACTCATTGAAAAACATCAGTATTCTTGCTATCAGTATTACTATTACATCACTCTTTTACAGAACGCACCATCAGAAATATTCATAAGCTGTCATGTTGTAACGAGGGCTTAAGGTGTTTAAACTCTCCACTGGATTTACAATATTCATTTCAGAAAGCCTCTAGCATGAAACCCAGTCGACAGGCAGTCGGGCTGCTGACACCCCGCATAGCGTCGCTGCCTGGTTAGAGCTCGCTGCTGCTGACAGCGTGTCCAACGCTGTGTGAAAGCCCACAGCGTTGGGGAGGGACACCGCTGATGGAAACATGGACGCACTTTGGCACGAGCTGATCTTCTCTATTCAGAGGACGCGGAGCGCACAGCATGGCGGACCGCGTAGAAAGAAACAGCTTTCTGAAGACTTTGGTGGTTTTCGTCTGCGTGATGTTGCTGAGCCTTGTTCCAGCCAATCACTTCACCAGGAGATTTCACTGATTAGATCTTCCTGTCTGCCTGGATCTGTGAAATCAACAGTGCCATGTTTGATTGGAACAAAAGCCTATAAACTGCTGGATGTCAAGAAATGGTTGTGAGAGGATGAAAGAGGGCAGTAAAGGGGATTCATTAGTGCCATGATTTGTCTTTGAGGGAGGTGAGAGAGTTGCTCACCAAACAATTATTTTGGAGTTTTGGAGAATCCGTTAAGTCGGTTAGTGTCGTGTACAAATGCGTTTGAAGAAGAGAGGATGGTGCCAGTAGGAGGAAACTATCCCACACCAGGCAAAGCATCGCATCGCATTCAGTCTCAGTGTCCTGACACAAGACAGCAATCTGGATCAGGATCAAGAAAATGACGCTTTTAATTTTTAAAAACAATTTGATTTGTATTGCAAACAGGTGAAATGAGTTCACCCCATCTGCAGAAATGTGATTTTCAGACTCAGTAACTGACTCGTGACTGAGCCGAGATGTTCTGCAGTGCAACGCTCAAAACTCACTTTCCAACCCACTAGACTTTCAAGACTTGGTGTTCCTGCTGAGGTATGTGAAGGTCATACATTACTTAACGGGCCTTTACAGTGAGTCATGAAGCACCGACTAAAGAAACCTGAACACGGAGCCAAGCACAGTAAAGAGTACTTACAGGAGTTGTGAGTGGAGACCGGAGTAGGATATGAAGTGACACGAGTAAACAGACGTTGTGATGGGCAGTGCTGTCCTCACTCCTTGACCTGATGCTTGTTAAGATGATGATAAGATTTATTATTATACCCTTACTGTATGTTACCTCATTCAGAAATAGGCTATAATGTAGTGTAGATTGAGCTGAATGCCAGTTTTACAGCCCACTTTAATGAAGCAGAGTCAAAGGTGAGCATTTGATCCATTCATACCTGTTGGCCGTCTGCTGCTTTGAAACCAACGTCGCAGATCACTTTGTCCCTCAGCTTTTTGTCTGTCTGACTATGTTTGTAAAGGGCACCATCACTGAAAGCAGTGTGTATCCAATTACAAACTTTTATTTATATTAAGTTCCATTAGCCATAGATAACCAGTCAGCTATTAGCCCATTAAAATGTTTCACCAGCTATGAGTGCAGAGATGTCTACTGCTGTGTGATGAAATCAGTCCCCAAATCTTATCAAAGCCTTAATTATGTGTAAGGGTTCAACGGTAACTGTTACAGCAGAACAGCCACAAATAAAACACTGTGTCCTCTATGCTACTTACCTTTCTAAAAAGAGCCAATGAGGGAAATGGCCACACGGTTAAACCGGCAAACTAAGCCTAACTGCTCAGTACATCACCTACAACATAAGAATAGGAAACTTAAATTGACATAATCAATGCATGTAGATGATAAGAAAGAAAGAAAAAGAGAAAGGTATGGATGGAAAAGTGCAAAGTTCTTCCATATCCAACAGAAACGACAGCACCCACCCCAGCCACAGCCTGCTTGCCCTGCTGCTGGCAAGCGATACAGAAGTATCCGCTGACAGACGACCAGACTACAGAGCAGGAGCCTCATCCAGAAAAATGTTCTGGGATTTATATTTAAACTTAGTCTTAAGATCATTTCTGATGGTGTGCTTACATTTGATTCATAGCACAAAAAACAGTGATTAAGCATGTTTTAAGAATCCCATTTGTAATTTACGCACCTGCGATCTATAAATCTCAAATTAACCTAAACTGACGGCGCCTGCCTCTCCTGCAATTTCCCCTTAAAGCTGCCGGCACAAATGAGTTTGGTCAGAAAATCGCCCTGGATCAAAAGCAAACTTTGTGCGATGGCAGAGGAGATTAAAGCCAGGGAACACACATTATTCGGTGGGCTGACAAACAGCTAAACATGCAGCTTGGGAGTGTGCCGCCATGACAGTGAACGAGGTGGAGCAGAAAGATAGAAGTATGGATGATAAGGTAACCGTAGGGAGGGGGCCTGGCACACCGGGGCTTCATAGAACTCATGCAAAATTCAGAACAGGCCAAACTGCAAAACCCCTCCATACAGAAACCAGCAGGAAAGTCTTTGGGATGAGATCATTTCCACGTCAAAGTAAGGTTTTAATAATAACTACCTGTACATGGTTTTCTGCTGAAATCGAACTTTGGGTCCACATTGATCGTAAGCCCGTCTTATAAATGAGGGTTTGAGACTCAATTCATCCTGCGCACTGCACAATAAAAAAGTTTTATTTTTCTGACTTATTATTCATTCATCCATTTATATAATTTTTGTTTTGTGATTAGCATAAAGGGCCGTTTCGTTATACAACCCTGTGTTGTAAAATGATAAATAAATTCACCTTGTGAGACACAACTGGCACCGAAGACGATGAGGAATAATTCTATAATGATTATTTCTTTATTTGGTCCAGAAGAGCACTTCAGCTAAAGAGGGCACAGCGAAATCTGCTTGAGCCAGTATATCCGCTATACAGTCCCTGAGATGAGGCATGAAGTGCAGCATAATGTAGAGACATGAAGAGGAGAGACAAAAGCAACAAACACTCGTTGTGAGCCGCGCAGATCGTCTGACATTGCAGAAATAATTGGCACATTGTGAAGGGCAGATATTTATGCCAGTTTAGCAACAGACTGTCAGAGATGGATGGTGCTCTGCCTGCTGGTGACAGACTCTGCGTTAAAGAGATCTCAGAATAGTGACTGCTCAGGTTTTCCCAAACAACGAAGTGCTTGGGTAAATTTGAGAGAAAAACAATTCACTTAAGTGCTGCGCCTGTGAAAAGAAGGTTCTGACCTTCAAGCTGCTCCGTGGTGAATTCATCTAAAGGAGATCATTCATGCCTGGCTCATAAAATCATGTTTTTTAGTTCATCTCCTGCTTAATACCTTATTCAGCCCTTTGACAACTGGCTTAGTTAGTTATTCCGCTCTCCCTCGTTCGAGTGTCTCAGTGAGAAGCCTAAGGCAGGTCATAAACACAATGCTTGCACAGAACGAGATCATTACTTTTCCCACAAAGTCAGATTTCTAAAATATTTCCAAGCATAATCACAACATGTCATTTGAATCCGCGTCTGTTTCAGATCAATGGTATAAGATCAAGGCTAGTCTGGTGCCACAACATGCCCACCAGCATCTCAACTTCAGTGAGGAACTCCTGGTTGAAAGAGTCCTTGATTCTGCTACTTAAAGGCAAATGTCACCCAATTTTATAATGTGCATATCTCTGCCCTGAGCCTGGAATCCAGGATGTCAAACCAGATGCTGATCTATAGACGGGTAATAACTGGGCCAATGACTTTAGAGAGCCTCTCTGGCCAGAACATGATGCCATATGGAGCTAATCTGGTTTCACACTCTAGTTATACTCCAGCCTGTTGGTTTGAATGAGGACTCTGACATGACTGATTTATGTGACATGAGTGGGGTACACAGATGCTCTAAAGTTCTGACTTTCTGATTACATTTCTGAAGTCTTGATGGCTCAAAAATCTGCACTTTAATAAATATTTCTGCAGAATATATCTACAGATTTTAACCTTTATTGCTATTGGACAACTGGCCAAAATATGTCCAAAGCATCAAGTGTCAAAATCAGTCAAATATCAAAACTTGGTATATGATACTTGATATGGTACAATGTATTAGTTGTTGTGTGGCTGCTTATGTAAAGACTGATACGTTGAAAAGTTTCTTCAAGTTAAATTATTATTAAATTACTTTCCCGTGGCTGTGGTATCAGCAGTACCGCCTTCATGTGAACACTTCAGTCTGTCACTGCTGGACGTGCAATAAAAGTGCACTTAAGGGGGCTACAGCATACAGGGTAAAGTGGGCTTTTCTTTCATGTCAGTGACTCACTCACTCTTCCTGCCATCTGACAGTTACTGCCAGGAGAGGCAGGGAGTTCACGTGGGCCACACTCTGTAGTCCGTGCTGGTGAAAAGCTCTTAAAGCCAGCTTTCACCTACCGGTGACGGCTAATTAGAGAAAGTGTTTTCATTCACTGTAATCAGGTTTCTCCTCTACTACGGACTTCATTTTGGAAGGAGGGCTTTCTTATTTTAACCGTATCAGTGATGGAAGACGCTGCGTTGGTTCTGACCTTTTTTTTCAAAGGACAGAGGACAAACAGACGGACAGACAGAGTGAAGCAAATGTGTCCGACTTTTAAAAACACTGAACGTTCAGCAGCAGAAACACACTTGCGTAGACTTCAAGAAGCTAGTTTTCTATCAAGCTTCCCTAATTGCCTTCCTCGACTCCCAGGTTTCTTGTCTTGATGTTTGAGAAACTATGTTGAAGAAATCATCTGAGTGCACACAAACACACCGAGTGAAACGAGGTACAGTTTGTGGTAATGAGACAGATGGACGACATCCAGAATAGGTGAAGTCTGGCCGGCCTGCCAAACTGCTGATGTCTCTGGCTCGGTCAGTGAACGTCATCGCGGATACAGGAGCTAATTCTAATGTGATTTTGAGTGCATCAGCTGGGTTTGGCTTCTGCTTCTCCACGGAGGTTTTACAAACGCAGGTTACCTCTGCCTCGTCATGGCAAGGTGCCATTTCCAGGAGGGGAGCTCACGGAGATGAAAGACAAGTACTGTGGCAGGAAATTGACCAAGTTATGGAGAAGATGGAAAGAGCGATAGACGAAGGGAAGAAAATAAACTTTAAAGTAGACAAAGAAGTTCAATTGTTGTTATTGGAAAACCTGAGAGCTGACCCAGAATAAACTGCGTTCGACAGCGCTTGAAGAAAACAGGCAGAGATTCATTAAAAGGTGACCTTGAACACAATCAGTCCTCCTCCTCGTTCTGTTTGTTCTGGTCAGGTCACCCTGACAAAGACGAACACGCGTAGGAGGAATCATTCATTTGGTTTTCTATTAACAACTGCTTGTAACTTTAGTTTTTTTTGAAAATATGGAAGCAGACAAACGCAGTTTCCCTTCTTTTCAGTATTTTCTCTTCTGTTTTAATGACTGCTTTATCTTTATTTATTTGTATTTCTAAGCTTTGACACGCTTTTCTCTTTGCTCCTGTTAGTGGGAAAACGCTTCATGTGTTATTCTGTTCACGTGTGTTTCTCCTGGTTTTATGTGGTCGACTGTCACATATTTGACTTGACAAGGTTTCAAACAATTTGTGTTAATTTATGGAGTACCCAATTTCACAAAAAGCTTTTTTTTATCAACCACACTTCTAATGTGAAAAGAACATAACTACATTGAATCCGGGGAAAATGTGCACAAATCATTTTAGTGTGAGCTTCACAAACAGCATCTCTCAGCAGGGTGAGTGTAAACTGCAGACTCAGACTGTGCTGTTAAAAGTAACACATCCAACAACTTCAGCTAAATGGGCAGTGCTGCGTTCACTCATCATTTGTTTGCACTAAGCAGATGTACCAGGTGCCGATCGACTGGTGTTTTTTGTTCTATTTATAATGTTTAATAACAGCCGCTTGTTAAAGCATATTAATGTCCTCTAACAAGATAAAATTACTCAGGTAAAAACAGCTGCATCAAACAGTGCCACCTCTGCCTGATGAAGTTTGCTGTGCTGGCAGCTCAGGTTCTCCTTGTTACTCTGTTCTTAAACACTGATGTATTGACGGCAGCTGGCAGCTTTCAGAGAAAATATCACCCAGCCGCCCCCTTATTGGAAAGCCCAATAAAATATCTGTCCATCTCCAGTGGACGCCAAGATAATGCAAACGACAAGAGAGGGTCAAAACTCCAACCCAAAGCCTTCGCACAGACTTAATGAGTTTCATGTTTGTTTGTTGTACCTTCTTATACGAGCGGTTGCACAGCCATAAACAAGGAGGCTCTCGCCTCACAACACACACATTTACAGGAGCCTGTATACAGCCTTTGGAAAAAAGTCTAGTTTCTTTTTGTCACGCCTGCGTACATGTGAAGCTCATTTGATCAAATATTTACCTCATAATTACTGATCAATACATGTACAGCAATTTCACACAGAGAAAGAGGCAGACGTTTCCAAACACTGTACATTCGTGAGCATTTATCTACAAACTGAAAACTCTTCAGGCTCTGAGTGCACGCAATTTGCTAAATAGTTTACAGTCTGCTTTGTTTGTCTCTCACACACACACACACACACACACACACACACACACACACACACACACACACAGTTGTTAGCTTTAAAGTACTTTGTGATGGACCCATGTTGAAAGCACTTTAGACAACTGCAGCACTTTAGAGATAAATTTGACTTGACTTAACCTTTTGTGGCTATTTGACTAATTACACTCGTAAAGCTCAACAATCTGATGTTCCTCTCTGTGTCTCTTTTCCCAGACCTCTTGTGATTTCTATGTGAAAAGAGAGAGAGTTGGTAAACTGCTGTGAATGCATGTAAGAAGTCTGGTTTTGTATGTAGTGGCCTTTCCAGTCCTGGCTGAGAGGGTTACCGAGTTGATCCTTTGTTATTCTTTACGTATATTCTGCTGTTCTATATAATAATTACACAATTAACAGGTACAAATACTGTTACAGAGGTGAGTTATTTTAGACTCAGTGCCAATTAACAACATTGCTCAGCTGTTAAAGAGACTTGACAATATGCGTCTTCTTTCTTTATAAGTTTTCACAGCAAAATGAGACAAGCTCTCCAAAGAGACTGAATCACATGTGATCAACACTGCTCATTTTAAGTTAACAAAAACACAATGGATCTTATTTTCAGGTGATTATACACTCATGAAAACATACTGATACACACAAAACAGCATCAATAATGCCAGAAAAGCAGTTATTTTGAGTTGATCACATATGCACCATCCATAAAAGCTGGCATGCACAGGTGAAAATAGTCGCCAACAAATACACTCTTTAGGTGTGAAAGTATTAAGAGACGAACTAGCACATTGTTTTTAGTTAATTAATGAATCTGTCAATCAACATACTCTATTATCATTAACTGTTTTACTAATTGTAAAAACTCTGGGATCTGCTGCTCCTAATATGAAGACAATGTGATGTACTGTTTCAGCTTTCGGTGCTAATGATTGTCAGGGTGTCTACTGTCAGGAGCAGTGAGGGTCTCAGCGTTCACAGGCCTCAGATTCACAGAGGCAGCCAATCCAGTGAGGATGCAGTCAACTTCCATTTTCTCACTTCACGAGTTTCTGAATAAAAGTGCCATTCTCATAGGAAAACTAGAGTGGGTCAAGTATATTTATGCCAGACTACAACAGTGTAGTAGCGTCTTTTTTTCAGTCTACCTCTCATGATGTAGTAGTGGAGCCACGTCCTGCTGTCTGCTGACATCCCTTTGAACTCCTCTCCTGTGGGGTTGCTCACTCTAAAAAGGGGCTGCAATATCCAACTCCTAGCACCATTTTGGCCCGCGGTAGTGCTTCAAAAGCTTCAAAGCACACAAGTGACTTCTGACCTGGCCGAGCATGATCCTCTGATGCATGACAGGCCGGGTGGAGGAAGTGTCGTACCGCGGGGATGACATCTAAACACGCTGGGTCTGGCAGAGTTGCGGGACGGTGTACACGTACAGATGTGTGACTCGACTGCTAAGTTGCTAAGTGTGCTGTTTGGGAAATCTAATTACCCACAGGAAAGTACAGCAAACTAACAACTGGTCTTGAACCCCAAAGACAGATTCTGACATTTCTGAGAAGGTCAAAGTTAATTACCGTGTGAGACTCTATCCATGGACAGAGTGTAAGAGGAGACTGTGTCAGAAAATGCTTCCACCCCTCAATAAGAAGGTTACACATGTCACAACTCTGATGTCACACGGTCACATATTGACAGTTGATCACCAATATCAAATACCAACTTAATCAATTAGTATGGGTGCTAAAAATAACTAATGTGGAGCATGATAGAGAGGAAGGTTTGGAGATGGTAGTGTTGAACGAGTCAATTAATCAGTTGACAGTAACGTCACTGCCAACAGTTCTGATAATCAATTAAAATGTCAAACATTGACTGGTTTCATCACTGAATTTATATAATCCGAAACTGAGTATCTTTGGGTTTTGGACTGTTTGTGAGACAAACAAGCATTTTTCTGTGTTTTTTTTTTTTTTTGGAAAAGTGGCCATCACAATTTGCCAGCGCAGGGTGACATCTTCAAACGCCTTTTTTGTTGGACTAACAGGCCAAAACCAGAAGATATCCAATTTATGAGGATTAAAAAAAAAAAAAAAAAAACAGAGAAAAGCAGAAAACCTTCACATTTGAGACATTTTTGAGATTCAATTTATTTTCTATTGACTGACTAATGAACTATTTAACCTATCATATCAGTGCTAATAAAAATAATTCTTATTTTCAGCCTTTGTGTTTCCCAGCATAGAGGGGATGAAACAGGAGACAAAGGAGTCCTCCTAAGTGGATGGGGGGGGGGGGTTGCATGAACAATTGTTCCTGCTTCCAAACTAAGAGACAAGGAGAGTATAGATAGTATCACCATTACTAGAGCGGAGGCTCTATCAATGCGTCACAGAATAGAAACTATTAAGACCTCGAGGATAAATTATTGAGAGCTCCATTTGCATGGCTCCATTATCCCTTGAATAAAAACAGAGACGGACATCATGACTTATACATACGAGTTTTGCGCGCAGAGTCCTCCACAAATAGCGAAGAGATGTCCTCGTCCACGCCAGCCTCATTTTTGGCGATGCAGGTATACGCGCCGGTGTCTTCAAAGTGCACGTTGCTGATGTGAACCTCGCTTCCATTAGCTTGAGGAATAACAGAGAGAGCAGACAGAAAAAAGACAGTTTGCCTTCCAGAAAGAGATAAAAGGCGACTTCCACGCTACCATCCTCTGCTGCCATTACTGTGCTGCATAACAGTTCTCTAATATGTTAGGAAGGAAGGTAAGAAGTTTGTTTCAGGGAGAATTAAAAAAAGGTACAAGTTCAAAGTCAGAATATGGCACAAGTCTGCCACATGCTGCGTCTGTGTGAGCACTGGGACAGGCTTCTGGTTTAGTGGTTTTGTGAACAACCCCAAACGAAAAGCATTTGGCTTCACAGTTTATTGAAAGAACTAGAGGAAACGTCCAAACATTGCCTCAGAATATCATGACTGGAGCTGGACATTAAGCCAAATTTATCAAATTACCAACATCATGAACCACTTGATGACCTAAATTTACTCATAATGCAATTTTCACCTGAAAATAGCCAGAACAACCACTGATGTCTGAGCAGAACTCCAAGCCACCAATAAGCTCCCAGGCCAACATGTTTCACTGCTCATGAAGTAATTAAGCAGGACAAACGGATCAGAAGTCAGACAATGTGGGAAAGGAAATGCATGCACGAATGGATAAAAAAAATGCGTATCTGAGCATTTATCTTGATATACAGAGCAGACTTTAGGTCGGATCGCCCAGCCCCATTTTACACATATAAAGTTAATTGTTATTAGCAGTTGCAGTATTAGTAAGATTGACAGTGACAGTGACATTCATTTCAGTGGTAGTAGCAGCAACTGCAGGAGTAGATATATGGAAGCAGTAGTAACAAAAATAAAAATATTCGTGTACATGCAGCGAGCAGCAAACTCTCGACTCCTCGGTACCTTGCAGGGTGAGCTGTTTGGACAGCTTGGTTGTGATGTCCATGCCGTTCTTCAGCCAGGCCAGCTGAGGGCTGGGAATGCCCTCAGCATGGCAGCGCAGGCTGGCAGTGACACCCGGCTCCCTGGCTTGGCTCTCTGGGTACACTCGGATGACAGGAGGAACTGGAATAAGGAGAACAGGAGCAGAGGGAGCTGGCTGAGATGGAGAAATAAATAAACAAAGTACATGCCACATTGTTGTTGTTTACACTGATGCCACTTGAGGAGAGAAGGCAATGTTATTGATGAGGAGTTCTCAAGAAGATGCCAAGTTCTGAACGTATGGTTTGGCATTAGCATACACTATCAATAGGACCGAGTGTATTTCGGCATTGCTGAGTGCCTTTAGATAAGGTTAACGTGCTCTGTGAGGCCAAACAAATCAGATAGATAAATAAGCAGAGGACCTCTGTTCGGACATTATTGATTTTGCTTGGTTGCCATTGATTTTATGTAGCCTTTTGTCAGGAAGGAGATGAGGGGATAGAAGCAAAGAAGCAGAGAAAACAAAATGTGTGAAGAAATAAAAAGGCACAAACTAAATGTCGCTTTCATCTACAAACTGTTCCAAAAGCTGACTTTACACATTGCTGCACATTGTGCCACTGTCATGCTGGAGTTTCACTTCTTTACTCCACCCTGAAGCAAAAACAAACAAACAAACAAACAAAAAAAACTCTCCTACATACTGGACTTGCAAGAACCATAAATCAACATAAATCAATAAAACACACAAATATATTAATAATATGCATTTATGCATTGGCTGAGAATATGCCACGACACCCGAGGGCTAACTTGTTAGAGTCTTGCTCCACAAAACACGGGAAATATCAAAAGACTGAATTTGAATAATCCTTTAAAAGCAAGAAGTCTTCTCTGAACAGCATAACAATGATAAAACCTTTCAAAAGGATAGTCATATATCTGAGGACACTCTCCCACAGAAGCGGTGACTGAAACTTGGACAGTAGCAGTGAACTGTTTACAGAGTGACCATAAAAGAGCAGCATGACTCATTCCACAACAGCCTGTCACATATAAGGATGACAACCTGGCAGCACTTTAAGTAGGGACATCAAATTCCTCTATCTTGCCATCTTGTTTTGAGCAATCCCTCATAGCCTCTGTGGCCCAAATCAGTGTCCTCTTTTTTTCTCCTTTCTGAAACAGACTTCAGAGACATGAGCGGAGGATGGAAGCGAGAGTCTTGGCAGAAGCAAAGAAGGCAGACGTGCTGTAGAGACCATTTCCTGTGGGCACTGGGATAGAGGAAGTCTTCACTCAGCCAGGTGAGTGAAAGGACTGAAGATTGTTGCCACGGCCATCTGGTAGCCACGGCACTCCCGGGCATCAGAGCTCACATCAACCTGAATGCCAACACGCCATCCGCAATGAGCCACGAGGGCTCTTACGGCACCCAGGTTACTTTAGCAATTACAGCCACAGAGACACTCCAGTTACACCGATGCCCCTCTGTAGCATCAAAAGGCTGACTGAACAGAACCCATGGAGACAAATTATCTTGTGCGCTCGCTCTTTTGAGTGAAGGTGATTACTCACACTTAATGTCCTCACACATGTCCATACAAGCATACAAAAGCTCTGGTCCCATTTCTTTGTATGTGTGCAGCTTGTGTTGTCTCTCTTCGTGCGTTTGCTGTTAGTCCCTTTGTGACTGCTGTGTTTGCTGAAATTGCTCGTTTTAATCTATTGCTGCATCTGTGCATCAGTCTTCACACAATAAGAGCGGCGATCAAAGAGTTTTTAAAAGGTAAATACTCCCCGACAGTGATGATGATCCTGCTGGCTACATAAGGTGTGTCCTTGTTAATAAAAGGTAAGGTAAAGTAGTTGGTAAAAGAAAAACGCATGCTAAATACAAGTCCATCCATTTATCCTGGGGACACTCAATGTACAAGCTGACATGCTGGTACTGTTTATTTTTCTTGTGTTTTATCCGTCGACTGTCCAACAAATCTGCAGTGTGCTAGATAATGTTAGCCATGGTTAGCCTGCCAAGTCAAACTGGGATCTTCCTTGACGGTTGATGTGACTCATTGAGTCCAAAAATCACAGATGCAGGATGTGGAGGAGTAAAAGACTAACCTGCTCTGACGCGGATGATCAGAGACCTTGATAATCAGAATCATGTATAAAGAAATCTGAATAATTAGGTTACTCCATGTTAACTTAAAGTCTCCAAATTAGGATACAAGAGTGTATGTAAATGTGCTAATTACAAAGGCAAGGCAAACAGTCAACACTCCCGGGCTGAAGTTAGAAGAAGAAGCAAATTATGCCCAGTTTTGAATAAATTTAATTAATCCTAGTATTGTAGATTTTATTAAGCACTACTTAAGTTGACGACATGATCAGATGAAACTTCTTACTGTGTAATAAAGAGCAAGATTCATCAAATGGATAAATACTGAACAAACTGAAGATTAACAATGTAAATTTGCTTAACAGATTTATCCACTTTGGGATCTTTTTGAGACTGAACGGCAGGTCTGTGTGTGTCACAGTGGTTGTGGGGAGATTCTGGGGTCACGACACACATGGCGTGTACGGTACCTTAGCTGCTAATCCAAACCCACAACAATCTATTAATCAACAGCCGTATAGCGTGAGCATGGATCGACCAAGTTCCCTTGAGCACCTCATTTAGAAAACCTCTCAGGCAATTTCACAAAGCTGCGTTAATTAGTGTGTTGGAATGAAATCAAATTAGATCCACGTGCCTTTTTATTCAAAAACAGCACTACTGCCACAGCGGTCAGTAAAAGTGGAATCTAAATTAATTTGTCAGGGACAGACACTTGAGTAAAAAGTTTCAGCACTCACAAACAGTTCAGTATATAAAAGTATAAAAATCAGAATAAATGCATTCTTTCTGCTGTGATATGTGCCCTATTGATCTGAATCTAATGAGATGGTTTTACACAAACTGAAGATGAAGAAAGTCGTCTTACATTCAACACGCTAATCAACCAGTTAATACTGATTCTCTCTGAGATGGTAAAAAGGAATTAGAAATACCTGAAGCTTACAGTCATGGTGTTGTCATGTTTAACTCGATAATTACACTTAAAATAATTAACTAAATGCGTTTATCTTTTATATATTTCTATTTGTGTGATTTAAAAGATAACCCTCAGGATAGAGATCTAATCTGCCGTGATCAGGATTTTCTTTTGTTTGGAGCCAACACAGAATCTAGAAATTACCTCTGATGCTATTGAGACCGTCAGAAAATGGAGAGAATGATGCAGCTCATCTGACACACTTTTTGGGGCGAACTGCACGTGTGATTTGTCGGTTCTTTGTGCTGAAGATGTCAGCCTATGAGCCAATCGCAGCTGAGGACACCACTACAGGAATCAGGTTAGAGTAAAAGCGCATTGTGCGGTGGTGTAATTACAGAGCAGGCAGTAGGTCTGATCAGGGGTGTGAATAGGTGAATCGAGGTTGCCTGAGGCAGTGCAGGAGCTGAAGCTGAGTCCCCTGTAGCTTTTATGAACCTAATTCAACCAAACATCTGTGATGGGAGGGGCAGATTGTCTGCCAAAACCTTAATAACCCAGCCTAGTTTCCTCAAACATCTAAGTGAGGTTTGTAGGCAGGTAGTCACCCCAATTCAGCACGCCTTAATTAACTAACTAACAAGGTTAGGAAACATAGTTTAAACACTTGTATGAAAACTGAGCAAGCAAAGAATGTCTGAATTGATTCTTCTGAAGATTTGGTGTTAGGAAAAAGGTACTGAGTAATAATAATGTTGAATAAATTAATGTTACATCCAAAAATATAAATTTTCCTGATCATCTGGTATGTATTTTGGGAACATATCCACAGAAGGACAGACGTCAGAGACTCAGTGATACAAACAGGTCTGTTGTTGTGCCTACAGACGGCTGCTTCCCATGATGAGAGGAGCAACTGACCAATCAGAACTGGCAGCAATGAAGCTATATTAATGACAAATAGTGACAGAAAAATGGAGATGGACAAAGCTGTAAAGGCTGCTATCAGTCAACTTACAGAGATAACTCCTCAATCAGCACAGCAGCACCACAGCTGTCCCATCAAATAAAATATAATTGGCAGGTCGGATACATCACACAGTATTGATTGGTCTGATGTAGACTGTTCTGTCAATTCCTAAAAAGTCTGAAAATTAGGTGTATTCAGTAAACAGAATGGTGTTTAAATGGATTTTGAACAGACTGATTTATGAAAGGGACAATAAGTGACCTCACAGCGTGGAGTGAGAGCGCTAACACCCAATTATTTCTGGTGGGAGGAGAAAATCACTGTTGATAAACGTCAATGAAAAAATGAATAAATGCTATCTCCACTAAGGGCCGAGTTTCTGCCTTTCATAACTACTGCTTAACAATGGAGCTCATCACTTCTCACCTCATTCTTAAGCCGAGAAGCTATTTAAAAAGCTGCAGAAGCACAGTTTGCATTGTATTAGCTCCTATAGATTTTTCCGTCAGGTATCCGCTCTGAATATCTAACTAGCTTATCTCAACTGAGAAAATGTGACTGCTGTCTATCAGTTACTGGCCCCCACTGTTACTCAGGAGACAGGAGGAGTGGGGGGGCTGTCAGAGACTTGTGTAGGAGGAGCCAAGTTCTATCAATGTTGCTGAAATCCCCCCTGGCTGCCCATGGAGCTCAATAAAGGTCATCCCTTAGTTAAAGTCCTGTTATTTGGGAAAAAGCCAGTCAGTGAATTCCATATCACCGTGAGTGTGGGGGAGAAAGCACATCCTCCCATCTACACATGCTGCTACGGACTCAACTATTCACAGAGAGAGGTTAATAAAGTGTTGTACATTATTTAAAAGGTAGAATGAAAGAATTCAAACCAGTGACCTGGTAAGCCAGTAGTGAAAATCTATTTAGTGTGAAGACAGAGAAAGGTGAGAAGACGTCTGGATGACTGCATTTATAGCATTAGACATAACTGGACGTTACACTTAATGTATGAAAGCATGTTCAAAACAAATTCAACTTTATGATCATCCCAGCTGATTAGATGAGCCATCCAAAATATTTTAATATTTTACAGGAAAAGAGGACTTTTTAATCATGATTGAGTATATTATTATTGTTAGCACATGCAAACAGAATGAAAAGTGTTTGTCTTTCAGGTGGCTTAAAACTTAAAGGAGCTGAAGGTGTTGATGAGCGTTCAATCTTACAGTGACATCATCAGCCGTTCTGATGCAACTGACCAATCACCTGGCACGCCTGATGTTCGCTAACTTTTGCTTCCCCTCCACTTCCTGCTGATGACAATTTCAAAGTAAAACTTAAGGCTTGAAACTGAAAATATGCTTCTGGCTTTGTTTTAAGTGACTCTACTCACATGTTAATATTTAATGCCACTGCACGACAACTTGAAAGTATTGATGAAATTATTGAACGCAGTTTAAAAAGCTTTGGTAGCATCCAGTGTTTTGAAGATGTCAATAAATGTTCTTCCTTCTTTCACAGTTAATCTGCATCTTCTGCCAGCTCTCCAAAAGCCTTATTAGCTACAGAGAACCATGAAAGTCTTCTTTTCCTTCTAAACAGGAAAAGTGTGTTCTCTGCTTTTTGAAAATACCTCACTTACACACTCATCCAATGTGCACGCGTAAACTCAATTCCTGCGTGCAAATCACCGTTTCCTCTGCCTGGACAGTCATGAAAATGAAAGGATCAAGCCAGTCGGTGGGATTTTTCCACTCAAAACTCAATTCAGACAAGATGAGAGAGAAGTTGCATTCTGATGTGTTTCTGAGAGTGTCAGGAGAGCCACTGCCAGGAGAATGCGACACAGCAGGGCTGACAGCTCCATCATAAAGCTCCCCAGCCAGTCGTCAATCACTCAGCAAGGCTCCCGTCGGCCATGGTGCTCTAGAAGATGAGCAGACGTGCAGACGCGCACACACACATACACACCAGAGCAAAGAACACACAAACACCATGCCAGGAGACCACTTCGCCATCACACTACTGGGAGATTTCCAAGTAAACCTGGCAGACTCGTTACAACTCTTCAATCAAATTGAACTCGTGGCTCTTGCTAAAACACATGGCGGCTATAACCACTGGATTTTGAGAGGTGACCAGGTACCTGCGACCGGCGCACCCTCAAAATATCACACACAATCCCATGTCCTCTCTATCGCATGTATACAAACACCCACTCGTAAACCACCGTAACGTTTCATACACACAGACGCTCACAGACACACACCATGACAAATGTACACACAGCAGGATGAAAGCTTCCTCACCTGAGCCTCATGCCTCCAAGGGAGATGTGGGAGTAATCCAGCTCAGACAACAGTCTGGTCCAGAGCCTGAGTCCAACGCATTACATGTACATCACATAGCTGATGGAAAAGTACTTTTCAAGGGTAAAACAAAAGTAAAAACATAAAAAAAAATACTGCCGCTGTTCCAAAAAGATCTGGGACAGAAATTAAGAAGCATATCTGATCTCCAGGGAATGCCACTGTGCCGCTTTTGCATGCTCTTTCTTTTCTACCTGGAAAGAAGTGTCACCTAGTGTGTGTGTGTTCACAGGTCGGGCTCCTTTTCTTCTTTTTCTGTCTGTTCATATATAATTTAATATTTACTATAAGAGTCAGTAGTAAAATTAAAATTTAGGCAATTTAGTCCACTGAGGATATGCTGCTGAAAAGAATCAAGAGCACTGAAAAAATAACTACAGACCATAATGTGAAATATTAATTATGTCTAAGAGAACTACTGTTGGAAATTAATGTTTATATACAGTGTACATGTATATATATATATAATCAAGGTTATGATATTGTTAATACTTAGTAGTGTCATACTAATTAGTAGTAGTATGTTTAGTAATCAAAAAAGTAAGAGGGCAGTGCAAGATAACAAAAAAGAAGATCTCTGATTTTACATTTAAATTTTGGCCATTAGTATTGAACTGGGTCCAGTGCAGCTGCAGTGACCTGTAGACCAGACTGGTTTCAAGGTGTGAATATGAAACTGCATGAATGTGAGTGAAACTCCTCTGTGAGAATAAACGTTAAAATAAATGAGTAAATTAAGTGTTTTTTTTATCTAAAGTGAAGAGGAATTACCGGTATTATCAAGAAAAGTCTGTTGAATTAAAAAAAAACTGACTGGCATGTCTGCAGCTAAATGTAGCAATTAATCTAATAAACACAGATGTCTTCAGGGATTGATCTAACGTATGTATGTTTTTTATCACTTGCAGCAGGAGCAGCTGTGGTTCAGTGTTCCATGTGGTGAACATCTGAAAGTTTTCTCTCTTCAAACAATTCTCCATCACACGTGGCTGCAGCTCAGATTAGGACCACTGGGCACTGGCCCAAGGTGTCCTGCAACAGGTACATTTATGAGCTGCTTTATGCTTGACATGTTGGCCAATATAGTGAGACCATGCCTGAAAAAAAAAAAAAAAACAGTAACAACAAAACAAATCCTCAAAACTCAAAGCTATTATCAGGTAGACTGTTCCTCTGAGGACTGAAACTAATGATCATTTTCACTGTTGATCAATCTGCTGATCATTTTCTTGATAAACCGATTGTACCTTTTTTTTTTTTTTTTTTTAACCTAAAAGGAAAAATGGAGTTTTTCATCTATTAACGAATCGACCAAGAAGACCATTTTGGACCCTGGTCATGAACTCTCTGGAAGTGCACCCTGACTCTCCACAGCAACAGTCAGAGCTGTCCTCTGTTAGATGCAGTCACATGTGGGCAACCCTCTCACTCTCCGGGGAAAACTCCAGCATGTGAGCATCCCCACAACAGCCCAGCAACTCCTGAAAAAGAGACAGTCAAGTCCCGATCAATTCTGGTTCCAGAGCCGCTGCGGTGCATCGAGGTGAGCTCAAATAGTATTTATCCACTTGGATATATCTACTTGTAATGGCTCCACCTCTAGCCCCGGCCCCCTCTCACTAGAAATATGACATTCCAGGGTCCTGAAGGCCAGTTCTGTAGCCAGGGATCAGCACATCACATCCTTTGCCGGCCATCTGCAGCTAACCTTGCAGGCCTACATGGTGGCCATCTCATATTACTTCCTAACAAGCTCCCATGGGTATCGGCTCGATCGCCGGGCGCATCAGGTCTTTGAATCACTCTTACTGTGTGCCCTCCCCTCACCTGGAAGTCCCTACTGGGAGCAGTTAACCCCAACACCACCACCACCACTGCCAGGGTCACAGGGACAGGATAAGGGTGTAATTCTCAGAAGGGTATAATTAGATGACTCTCAACAACAGTGAGAGGGAAATAACAGTGACATTGACAAAGAACTGTGCATGCATACTGCATCATTAATTTATGTGTTATGTATCGGTAATAACTGCAAACAGCTAGAGCCACCTTGTGAAAGATGATGCTGCCAGGCATAAGCAGGACCCATATTGTTACATCTTACCCATCAGAAATACCTTTATTTCAAATTATATTTTTAAAGTGAATGCAGCTTTCCAGGGTGGAGAACTACTTTTATTTTTCCAGCAGCAGAAGTGGTTGATGATTCAACCAAGACTTTCATTAATTTACCCCAAACAATGATTTGTTTTCTGCTAAAGTGGCTGGGAGAGTGGACAAACTTTGCAGCCACAGTACAAATTAGATGCAACTTTATTGATTTGAGTGGGTAAAGTGGGGTCAATGCAACAAAGAAAGAGCTATAGACAAAAAAAAACAAGAGCTGGCACAACATGCTGAAGTTAACAATCACAGCAAAATGAACATCTTGAAGAGTATAGTGTAAAGCAAAGAGAGCATTAAAGTGCCTTCATCAAGATGAGGCTGACAACACAAAGAGGCTGACACAAAACGCATGAGTACAACCCATCAAAGCCAAAAACTCCCGAATGATCCTCCATATACGTTTGCAATACAGTAACCTCTCTGTCTGCTTCACAGGGAAATCATTACTTTCTCCAAAAGTACCTCCAGTCTAAATTTCATCAGCTCTAAAATACTGTGTTTCTTGTCATTCTCGTGTTGCCTCGGAGTGATGGACAGCATTCTGAATCCAGTTTCTCAGAATGCCTCTCTTTCAGCCGTGTCTTAATTGAGTTTTAGAAAATCTCAGAAGTCTTGGCAGGGTGATAGCTGGTCCACGGAGACTTCAGCCCGCCTAAGAAAGCAAAATTCATAGTCTGCACTAAAAAGGTCATCTGGAAGTTTCAGTATCAATTACGACCAAAGGTAATCGGTCTCACGAGATTCACTCTGTTTCTGTAAACACAATACTTATTGTATAATCATAAGACTTGTGTATCATTGAAATTAACCTTGGAGTAATTTTTTATAAGAACGATAATGAACTGTCTGTCAAGCATAATGGAGATGTGGAGATAATTCACATTCAACTCAGGAGAAAGCAGGCTCATTCACACAAGCTCAATGCAGACGCTGCACCTTTGCCCTCTCCATACAGTCTCTGTTTCTGCATTCACAAAGCAGGTTCACCAGCCTTAAGACCATCCCAAAGCAATTAGCATAAAGTGGAATAGAAATCCCTTCATAGAAAATGAGCATCAAGGCTGACCTACTGCTTCTCCAATGGCATCTACATCTAATGGTAATTCCAGTGGTTGCTGTGACCTGTTAGCTGTGACCTGCAAGTCTACCAGAGCCAGCCGAGATCATATCAGAACAGGCACTGCATTTTTGAATTCATCAGTCTTTTGAGCTTAAAATAAATAAAATTAATATTAACATACACTGCTGCCAGTGTCTAGGTCACAGGCTGCCACTTGCTATTTCTGATTTCTTATCAATCTCAAGAGGGCTGGTCTTATGTAACATGAGCAGATGCAGAGTGTCTCGCTTTCCAAGAGAAACAGACAAATGATATTTATTTTTTTATTTTTTTATTTTTTTTTTGCTGAAGTAAAAGGCCTGGCATGGGCATGTTTATGGGGACGACCTTGCAATGAAGACAAAGGCTAATCTCAAGGGTCATTGCAGATTGAAATATGCTAAACTGGATGAGCTGCAAAGACAAATGCACTTGGACAAAGTAAACGCTCCACAGTGGAGTTTGGGTGCCCAGCAAGTAGCTTTCACAAGATTATATTCTGACAGACACAGTGTTATGCAGGCACGTTCTGCAGTGAACAGACTCATAGCTAAGAGGCTAAAACCTCATTCAGAAGGAGAATTTGTGAAGGAGAGCCTTGCTGCTGTGGAGCTCCTGGTACCAGACAAAGTAAAACTGTTCCAAAGTGTCAGTTTGTCTGGAATAATTCATGGAGAAACCTGACATGGAAACTCAGTGATAGCAAGTGTCTGTGTGATCTGGCCTTCATGGTGGACATTACCTAGAGTCTCTCTCAGCTGAACCTAAAGCCAGCCAGTTTCTCAGCTCTCTGCTTTCAAATGTGAAATTATTTGAAGTGAACTTAGAGCTGTGGCGAGTCCAACTGGAAAGAGGAAACTCTGCATTTTCCACCTCTGCAAGAACAAAAGCTGCTATGATGCCTGAATCTGCTGGTGAGTGTGAAAGCTCCTTCAGACTTTTGGTGAGAGGTTTCAGATGATGAAAGGTAAACGAAAGGAATTGAATGAATTTCAAGGCAAGGCCATCGTGATACAATTGCTGCCCCCTCGAGGTGTACACCCCCACCCCTCCCATCGCTTATACATAAACTCTGTGCTGTAGTTATGGTGACAAGTGCTTCCTTAGAGCAGCATGGTGTTACAGAGTTCACCCATTTATTTATAGCATCTCCACTGCTCAGGAGTGTCATCCACAGCTATTCACAGAGACACTGCTGCTTTGGTGCCGCTGGGGAGGGACCCTTTTGGGAAGGGCGTTCATGTCCCAGAAATAAAAACTAAAAGTAAACAAACATGCAATGCAGCAAGCATGTCATGGCAGCAATGTCAACCAGCAATGATCAGTTTGCCAGAGCTGAAGCAAGGAGCAACTATAGTGACAGAATATGCTACAGCAACTATGGTGAAGCTCATGGCATCATAAGCATGTTGACACTATTTGTGTAATTACTTTCATTTCCAGAAGGGGGAGACAAAAGTTCCACACTTGAGATTTAAGATTGGAAAGAGACTTTTTGTGTTTCCAGATCCTCTTACCATTCACTTGAAGAGTGTGGGTCTGATAAAGTTTCTCATAGCCGTCAGCATGACAGGTATAGTTGCCCATGTGGGTCGTGGTCACTTTGGTGATGTACAGCGAGCCATCGTCTCCAAAGTCCTAGCAGAGGGAGAAAAGTGAAAGAGAAACACAGCTCTTAGTCCCTTAAAGAAAGTGATGTTGGTCTTGTTGCTGCAGTGCAGCAGTAATGGTTGAATGTATTTAAAGCTGGAAATGACCAGTTTCAATGGGAATGCAACAAGCCTGCAGTGTGTAGATGAGAAAATTAACGTTACATAACAGAGGGAATGAAAAATATAACAATAAGGCACATCGTTGAGCAATGTCCATCAATCTTAGTCAAAAGTTAGAGCATTTCCTGCCACAGAAAACAACCTAGGAAAATAACTGTCAAAATCCCAGTTAAGAAAAATTGTTTTCTGGTACATGTCATTTTTCCAATTATAGCAAAGTGATCTGATGGAAAGGGGCTTAGGCTATAATTGATCTGTGTCATATTACACAGCGTTAGCTGCTTTAAAACAAAAACAAGGAAATACAGCGCTGCAGACACAGTCAGTCAAAATAACTTCTGCTGCTCATTTCAAATATCGTTGTCCCTGAAAAGGCCAAACTGTGAGATGTCACCCTCTGGTTAACATGCGAGTCCCACAAATACACAAACATGTTGCACTTCAGTTCTCATGTGGCCTATTTAAAGAAACACAAAAGATGTAATTAAACCAAAACTTATCCACGATGTTAACTTATGTAGAGCCAACTGAAACATGATTAATTCATGCTGTGTTGTGATTATTAAGCCAGTGAACACAAAAAAATGGTGCTGGACAAGGAAAGAAGAATAAATTACTCAGCCGTAGCACAGATAAAAGCCCCCAAAGCTAATGAGCCCGTTGACGGTGCGCCGGTGTGATGAATCCGCCTGGCAAAGAGCGAATGTCTGCCATCTTGTTAAGATCATGCTGCAGTTAAAAGTCATCTTGACAAGTCACTTCAATGAGCTGTTTTTAACATATGGAGTCTTGAGGTCTTATATTCTTAAACAGAGAATAAACTGAATAAAAAGAGGGGGTTCTGATTGTTTCCAATAAAATGTCAACCTCTTTCCTGTTCTCGGTTCATATTTTTCAAACTGCTCAAAGTTAAATTTTGGACTTCAAAGATGAAAGTGAAAAATCTTTTGCAAAGTTTTGCTGCTATTTGTCAAATTGCCTGTCGGGGTCTTTGTCGGGTCCTTCTGAGACATGTTTTGGAATGATTATATAGCATTCTTCATGATGAATCATTTGTTTTTGGAAGCAATACATGATTCAGAAAAGCAGGCCAGGTTTTATTTCATGTTACAGTCATTTTTTCACACGTTAGACTCTATTTCAAACAAAAATCACCTCTGAAGTTGAAATTTGTTTTAGAAATTGAGAAAATCTCAAATCTACATTACATTATATGATGATAGTCATTTTAGCACACTTAAACAGGAAATTAGAATTCTTCAGGGACATCTTCCAAACAAAAGATCTGCCTGTGCTCACAATAATAGGCTTTCACCACTTTCCGATTCACAGTGGCTTTTCAGACGAGAACGTGCTCCGACACTCAGCCTTCATTAGGGTTTTCCTCATTGCCCACTAACTTGATGCAGGCCATGTGCCAGAACGTGTTCACTCCTGATTGCTGTCGTGCATTAAAAAATCATTCAGACATCTTTTGGTGGTGTGAACTTTCGCTCTTAAGAATGTCCATGAGTCTGCCCCCGCGCTCCTCGCTTCTTATAACTGAACACAGCATTCTTTTATTAAAAGAAGACTGAGCCCTAATTACCAGCCCTCTTTCAGGAGAGTTCATAACAAGAAAAGTGCCTTTTCTCGTTAAACAGCTTTTAACATTTCAATCACATCTTCGCTGCCTGTTTACATCCTGGCTTTCAGCCTTCTACAGACAAGCGAGGAGAGCCGGCCATCGTGTTTACAGGCATGCAGAGCGTTTATCAGTCCGCTCTGGTTTGCTCCGATCTAACCTACGAGCTCGGTAACGGCTCGAGCTGAGTGAAGCGTCAGAGCTTCACAATATGAGGGGAAATCGATGGTGCGTTTTGGCCCCCATGGGCTGAGAGCATATTGTGTCACCTTCTTAAATGAAAAATGAATGGGGGGAGAAATGAAACTCAGAGGGGTGGAACGAGCCACGGCGGAGGCTGTCGACATGATTCCTCCACCTCACCTCGCCACCCCCAGCTATCAGCAGCACCCAGCACCCAGCTCCCTGCAGACAAAGCAGGCCAGAGTACGAATACTCAGAGGGAGGGGAGACAAGGGCAGGCAGAGGTGGATTTACAAATAGGCCATAGCCTTCAAGAAACTATAATTAATAAAGCTGTCAGTGCTGGGTCACCTCTGAAAGGACACTAAAGAGCCACCTCGTTGGATAGCTAACCTCTGCTCGTGACGAGGCATTTCAGAAAATGGTCTTTGAGGAAGTTTGCAGCTTGGCCAAATGAAACTTTGAGAGAACTTTGTGAGAGGAACATAATACATTGGGTGAAAATACCCTGCAGTGTGTACAGAAAGTGAGAGAAACATGTTTCCCAGTAATGGAAGCATATTGAAGCAACACAACTAGAAATAGGAGGTAGTTTGGCTTGTAAGGTAAAGGCTAGTTCACCCAAATTACAAAAATCACATTTCCTCATTTACCTCTGGTGGTGTAGGCACACAAATTCAGTTTTTCCAATGTTTTGAGACTACTGCTGTAAACATTTCTGCCTCCACACCAATATAATGGAGTTAAATGTACATTTATTTGTGGTGCTTACAGCTTGAAAAAGCTACATTTAACGAAATTCAGCAGCATTTGTTTTCCGAAAAACAATGTTCCCAACTGCTCTGTGTCGTCCACACAGCTTTCACAGTCCCAAGTGTTGGATTACAAGCATCTGCATGGCTTTGTGATCACAAGAGGTAGATAAGTTTTTGGTTTTTCGTTTTTTTTTCCATTAATTTGGATAAGACAACCCTTTAAAATCCTGGGAGGATTATGGTTCTGATGGGCAGAAACATTTTCCTTTAACTCTCGATTCTAAACTCATGCAAGTCACTTTTGAATCTTTGTGTGATGCTTTAAATTCCACTGACAAAAGTTTTTTTGTTTTCAAGAAATCCAGGAAAAGGCTAAAACCAACAATGTACTGATCGTCCTAACAATAAGGATCCATGTAGCTTATTTCTGTGTCATAGACCTCCATCATTGTACAGAGATTTAAAGAACAAATAAATGGTTGACATTTGCCTTCATTACTATGACCACAGCCACTGTTGTTTATTTTGTCCTGCTGTTTAGGAAATTATTTAGGCTTTTTAAATAATTAAGCACATATTTGTGACCAGTGTTTGAAGATTTACATCTTCAATAGGAACGAGTGCGCTTGAGGCTGAGAGCCACAGACAGACTGAGGAAGTCGAAGCATTGAGTTATGGGCAAACACATATTTTGGTTTTGGCCTTTTCACAGGATTTATTAACAAAAACAATCGTGCATCTTTTGTAGGCATGACACTAGCTTTGCAGGCTTTTTGTGAATGGAACGAAAAGTGAGTGAAGCAATGTGAGTCTGCTGAGACAAAAAACAAAGCGCAGCCTACCTGGGATGGGATCTGTTGGGCAGAAAAACAGGTCAAACATTCAGAAGTTTGGTTCAATAAAGGCACGAGAAACAGGTTTGAAAGCACACAGGTGACAGCTTGCTGTAGCACACATGATACCATACAAACAGTGTTTGTGAGTGCGGTTATGGACTCCCAGAATCCTCCTTGATAGAAGTTAAAGATATAATAAAACAGGCTACAGTGATTGAGTAAGATTCATGCGTTATCTGTTATAATGCTGCACAGCTTCATCTATTCATCCTCTGGACAAAGCACAGGAAGAATCCAGAATGCATCACTCCAGGAGGCACACACTGATCTAAACTGAATGTACATATTCTGAATAATCACACAGGTTTAATTTTACATGTGGTCTATCTCCATTATGCAGAGATAATGTGAAAGCCACCAGAATAAGTCAGCAAAGCATTATGGGAGATAAAACAGCACCTATTCCAGTGGACAAGATAAGAAAGGAGAAGAAGAAAGATTCAGTCCAGATGAAATTCTTCCTACATTATACGTATTCCTGTGGAAGCTGCAGTGCAATATTTTCTATTTTTAATAATTCCACATCTTTTCATGATCAAATTCAAATATTTTTGTGCTAAATCAGATAGATTTTTATAGTGACCTTGCAACTTGACTTACCAATGAGGACATATTACCCCAGAAAGTAGCTGATGAACACTTTGTACAAACTTCACAACGTTTCTCCAAAATGCACTTTCAAACTTTTGAAGAATTACAAAATATCAAATGCATTTTTCATCTTTCAAACTACTTTTGGGACCACAGAATCAGCATCCCCAAATGCAAACATGAATGTATATACACACGCGCACACACTCACACACACGCGTACACACAAGACGGCTGTGTCTTTGGCTCGGCCACTCAGGGAGGATTGAAATACTGACAGCCTTGGATGATGATGCAATAGCCAGCAACTGTCAACTTCATGGAATTACAGTAAGCTGCTTTGTCAAAATTTAGAGAGGCTCTATTGAACTCCGGGATACAAGCGCACCACTGGGATTAATGCGCGATTTACTAAGTCTGAATGTCGACAGAATTTCTAAAATAACCACATTCTAAACTGGGAAGACCTGCGAGATTAGAATACATAAACCTCCCATGTGTACTCACGGGAATATGAGTCCAATTAAGGCTGGCAGTGGATACTGACAAATATTAACAGCCAGCAATTATACAGAAATTGTCTGCAAGGCAATTTAGAATTAGTCTGTGGATGCCAGGTGCAGACGAAATCCATTCTCCTCTCTGGAAGGAACAACAATGATTGACTGGAGGTCTGAGAGCCAAAAATAAATCTGGATTAAGCCGTCGTTGGTGTGCTGCTCGAGTTCCATTGGTAGTTTCTCTCGGTGCTGCGCGGTTTGCACACAGTTTTCTGATGAGCCACAAGAGACGGTTCGCGCTCATGCTGATTCGCTTGCTGGTGGTGTTCTGTGTTAGTGCCGCTGCTCTGGAGGTAATCTGTGCAGTGGCAGAGGTTGTAAACTCAGGCTTTGTTAGACCTCAACAAAAAATCAAATCTGACAATCGCAGACCTCCAGGGTCAAAGTACAGCTCTCTCAGTCTGGAGAGACAGATTAGTCCCTGTAGGAGTGCAGAAGAACAACTCGAGTCTCGCTTCATGAAGCTGCACTGGCATCAACCCAACATGCTGTATGTACCATAGAGACACAGGAAGTGTAATTTTATGCAATAGCATTAAATAAGGACAATATAAAGGTCCTGGGGGGTACCAAAGTGGTTCATGCTTAATTAAAATGCAAAGTGTTAATTGCATCCGTCTTTCTGCTCTGTTCTATCTAGGCTACGAGTTCTGTGGACTGAAATCTTATTTTGATCTTTTCTCCAGGAGGATGACGGTTGCAAACCACAAAAGGCCAAGCTTTGATTGCTTACCAACAGACTGTTCTTCTTTCCACTGTCTCAATAAAGGGTAACATGAAGGCTGTGCGATTCCTCAGGGAAAGGTGAAAACATTTCTAAAAAGTTCTGAAAATTATAGCAATGCCAACAACTTTAAAGGATAAGTCAATTTAAGTCCTTGCTCTATTAGCTGTCGTTATTCCAGCGAACTTCACACTAAGCTGCTTTTCCACAATGGATATACTGAACGGCATTTGGCAGCAGAAGCTTTCATCCCTGAGCTGACATCCGAATTGAAAATATACCTGTGCAAGATCTGATATTAGTCACCGGGAAAATGATGACTGTGTGTGAAGAGCAGACAAAGACCACCCCTGGTCGGGACACTGAACTCTGCTATGTGTCTTCAGGCGATATCAGGAGATGAAACATAAACTACTTCTATTGAATGTGCAAAAAAAAGAAAGAAGTAACACTTCTTGGAATAAAAAATACTTGAAAGATAGATCAAAGCCTCAGTTGACCTTACAAGACCCCGCACCTTTTTTTCCTCCCATAAATCCCCCAAAAGATATTCAAAGCGTTCTCAGGAAGTAATCTGACTTGACATTTCTTTTTTTGTCACATCCAGCACTTGCATACATCTTTTCAGCCACAAATGGCTTAAAAGCAGTCATAATATATGATGGAAAATGGCTAAAAAAAGGCCAACGGTTACGCGTGGCCTAAAAATCGTCGGTGCCGCTCTTTATGGGAATCACACATCACCGACAACCAGAACCAGCGCTCTAGTTTAGAGCCAGTTGATGGTGCCAAGGATGACTGGCGACAGCTGGGCGCCTCTTACTCATTTTAAGGGTCATCAACATTTAATGTTACATTAGTGGCTTCGCTGGGTCTCCCTTTATCTACTGCGACAGTGTTGACTTAATTATGCACAGCAGTATCACACTCATCTCGGTCAGCCCTGACACACACAGAGGAAAAAGCTAAGGCGAAAGAGGTCTGCCTTTTCTGTACCTCGCCACACAAGTGTCCTTGCTCCTTTTGATGTGGATGAAAGTGACACAGAGGGCTGTCTGGGGCCATGGTTCAGCATCAACACACATACAGAGACACATACGGTCTTGCACTGAATTGTGAAAGTAGGTCCTTCCTCTAGGGCTGAACCCCTTCGGTATCCCCCTTCATCTTCTTTCTTTGTCTGAAATCCCTGTCCCTCCCAGCAGTCTCCAAACACAGACACCAAGAACACAAACTGACATCCTGGATTACCGTCAGACCTACAATACAAAGCCAGCGCCAACAGTCAAATAAAATGTGCTGACAATCTGAGCCACTGCCAAAAAAATAAAGTGGAAATATGATGAGGAAGAAATATCGGATAAAATTATCTGGAATTTACAGCGTTTGGGGGAAAAAAGAGGACGGCTCTGAAAAAGTTGTTAAGAATTGATGATGCTTCACAACCTGAAAACACAATGATTAGACCTGTGTACTCCAAGTGTTAGAGCCATTCTACCATCTATCCTATTATGTATCTGTGTGTCAACTACATATCTAGCTATCTATCTCATCTGCCAATAAAGCTACCAATAAACAATGAATCAGACAGTGAAGACAGTCGGCTCTTACGTTGATGTCTTCCAGGTTCAAGGAGTTCAGATACTGATGGTTTCTCTTCCACAGGATTGGAGGCCTTCGCTCCCCCGTGATGGCACAGGTCAACACGACGCTCTGGCCAACTGTCACAGTGGTGACGCTCACTTTCTGGTCATCTGGAAGGGTGAGCAGGTACACATCTGTTGGCGAGAGGAAAAAAATGACACAATGTGAGATGAGAAGGAGAATGACGTTAAATTACACTGTTGGCAACAACTTGAATTCTTTGTAAAACTTTTAATTTGACAAAGTTAACTCAGACAAAGGAAGAAGAGCATTCAAGTCAGAGTCTGCCTATAATTCATACAACTGAAATTTGATGGACCCCTCTTTGTTGTGACAGCTCATAATTCAGAGGAACAAACTCAGAGACACTACTCAATGCAGGAGTTCGTGTTTTGCCCACATTTTTCTCTTAATGAAGTCTGAAAACAACAATACAAAATACAAGAGTGTCTCAATTAGCTGCTGTTGTGCTATAGAGGCAGATGTTTTTTTAGCTAAAGATGCTCTGAGGCAGCACAATTATTGCAATTTGCAAAGTAATGGGAAGGAATTAAGTTAAATGTTCTGTAAATACTTTGCATAATTTATGTAATGATACTATAATGGAAGTTGTACTTTCTCTATCAGTGTCTCTAAGGACCGTGGGTCCACCACTATGTACCTCTTTTTTAGCTAACAGGTACAAAAAAAGACACTTCTGGGAGGCACCAGTGCTGCTGGCCTAAGCGTGCTGCTTTGTGACTTGAAGTCGGAGTATTTTTAACATGCTCAGTGTTCTGAAGGTTTTAAACAAGCGAGGCTCTTCACGTTGTTGTAAAAGCCCTGGAGTGCATCCTCTCTGATGAAAGTATCATGGAAGAAAAAGTTTGCACTGCCAGAGAGATTCCCCATGGAAACACAGACCTGGACCTCGACCAGTGCTTTGCTCAATTCAGCGTTCCTGCAAAAAGTTTTTAAAACATGTTTGTGGTGATGATGACGTGGTTGTGTTCTCCACGGTTTTTACCCATTACACAAAGAAAAACCGGGGTGGGTTAGTGAGAGGTCAGCATGGCTATGGTTGGTTAACGCCTTTTGTGTGTCCAGTATTTTGATGAGACAATGAATACAATGTACACTCCTCCATTCTTTGGTGGTGTTACGTAACATGGCCTGTGAGAGAATGCTTTTTAATCTTTCTCTTGGGTAATGAGCAACGGGGCAAAAGGAAACAGAGACTCAATTTGTTCTGCTCCTAAGGGCATGAAATACAAAACCTAATGAAAGAGCAGGTCCAGCAGACAGTGTTCAGTTGCCACAGCCCACAGAATGTGGATGAGAGCACCTTAAATTACAGCATGACTCCAGAGGCCCTGTACCAACGGCGTCTGAATGCTTCTCTAACCTTCTCACTTATTTGCTGTGTTTGGTCCACTTGTTGTGTCTTTGAACTGTGAACTCAGCGAGCCCGTTAGATCCAGGCCAGCCGGACTGAAGCCGTGAGACGACTCATACTTCTGTCCAGTGGGAGGCTCCGAGTTAAGACTTCTAATCTATCATTTGGCCCAAAGACACCCTGCTTAAGCCCGGGAAAATCTCTGCCAGGATTACATCAAAATTAGAGGATTAATAACAGCCATTTCTTCTTGAGTGGAGTGTAACTCTCAGTTTAGATGGTTATACTGTTAGTGGAGAGTGGATCCAGCTCTGGGGTTATTTGTGAGGCTAGAGTTTGTCCTACCGTTCTGTGGAGTTTAAAAAAAAAAAAAAATCCAGGACTGTTTGTTTTGGTTATTTAATGGGTTTTTAAAAACGCAATTTGTAGCACAAATACAGCACCGTAACCATTTTTTTTTTCTTACGTGGGGAGCATAATCAGAAATCCATTTGCATTTTCTAATTTTTGCATTTCCTGTTTTTCTCTTCACCTTCTATTTATGAATCATGACTGTAAACTGTGGTTATCAATTTGCACTTTCTGCAGGTAACTGTTGCCTGGAAGGAAAATCACTTTCACCAAGCTGCTACTTTGGAAATATGTTTTTTTAAAAAGCTGTTTCTGCTTAACTTTACTAACTGTTTTGCAGACAAAATTACACAAACATCCTGTAATATTATACAATTTGAATGCACCACCACTGACATTGACCTGACAAGCTATGTTTTGAGCCAACGAGGGGTGAACACTGTCAGCTCCATGAAGCCAGCATATATTATCAGGCCGTTACATCTGACTGCATTGTTACAGGTGATACTGTTGCTGTGTCCACTGCCGTGTATGTGTGTGATCTTTAGCTTTTACAGTCATTTTAAACTCTGCTATCAATAATTATTGTTTTATTTGGTTGATGCTCTCCATTTTCTTTTTAACTGTACTACTAGAGATAAGAATTTCAAAATAAAGTGTTTCATTATTATTCTGCATCCCACACGCACAGGGAGAAATGAGAAAACAGTTTATACATTCATTAATGAGCCAATCAGTCTTTCATTTCTAAAAAGCAAACATGAACGTATTCATTTATTAGTCAGTCTCTTTCATTGGTTGATGATGAAAATGCCTTGTGATGGCCGGCACAGAGGGAGATTCATCTTGTCATGAACATAACCTGTTCCTTGTATTGAACTAGAAAAGGGAGGCTGAAGTGGTACATGAAAAGCAATAACCAACTTCATAAAGCGACTGAAACGTTTCCCCTGTGGACATCATAATGTGACAGGAATCATTTGAAGGAACATGTTTGATCAGTTAAGAGCTGTTTGTATGTAATAAAGACATGACCGCAGAAGTCTGCGGGGGTGACATGAGAGCCAACATGGCCGGAAAGAACAGAAATGACTGGAAACAAATGAAAAATGAGGCTAAAGTGGGGGGATTTTATTTCCGTTCAAGTTCAGCAGAACAGTAGTCTTAACAAACTAAATGGTGGAGCTAACCTGTGATTTGAAGCACTAACACACTCGGAACTCGTAACGCCTCTACAAAGTGGATCTGCAGCAGAGAATCGCCCTAACCTCGACACTGCTGAGTCAACCTACTCATCAAATCTTAAATCTGGTGGACTTTTGTCATCTGGAAGGGTGGATCAAATTGAAACATAAGAGCTAAAGCACAAACTGTCATAAACTGATGTGAGTAAGTGCTCCTCTCAGAGGAAGTTGAGCTAAAGAGCGTCAGACTTTCTCCACTATTGTTTGTGGGTGTTGCTGGTAAAACACCACAGAACCACTGGGATGGCCAAATACAGTTTATTACAAATTGGGTTTTATTTCCTTACCTCTGGCTATCAGTTCCATCGGTTATGATTACATTGTACTCTTAGTAGCTGCTGTGAACTTGGAACATGGTGAGACTACAAAAAATAGGTTCAGTGGGGGAACAAACAAGCTGTAGAAAGACTGTTTTGCCTGATAAGTTAGCACAGGAGGCTAACGCTAAACCAGGCACTCTGTCTATAAACTGTAATGGAAGTTTTACAATGCACAGTTTGGTTAATTTTACTGATCTCCTCATTTTCTCTTACAAATCAAGTTGATTTGAGATGAAAACTGTCACATCTTCAGCTTCAGTGCAGATTTAAAGGGGTTTAAGTTGAAATGAAGGACATTATTGATCGCTACATACTGTAAGAAAATGCTGGGTCAAAAAGAACCAAATGCAAATAAATCAAGATGTCAAGCAAACTTAAGCCTATGAAAAATGCACAAATAGGAAATAAGAGAACACCACCACGAGGAAAGTATAACACAATCAGTCGGGCCTGAAGCAGAAAGTGAAGAATCAAAGGAAAGTGGATCTTCCACAGTCACACATGGCTAATTCATGATCCTCCCTCAACACTAATAACACTATAGCCATCAGATCAACACACCGTGCAGCCACTTGGTGCTCTTCATGGTGCTGAGGTGGCGGCGGGTTGATACGCTGACAAAAATCTCCTTCAATAATGTCCTCCCTAACCATTCAATTACAGCCCCCTTGTATCTTAATGCTTTCGGAATACGGTGCAAGCAACAAACTCGATTTGCCGCTGATCCCTTGGGGAATAGAAATGTGTGAAGTTATAGGGAGAATTTAAAGAAGAAAGTCAGCAGACAGACGGCAAGGCAGGCTCCATCATAGCTTTAGCTAGTGGATGGAGGACGGAGGGGAGGGAGGAAGGAAGCGGAGGCTAGTATCCGACCTGAATGAGACTCCTCAGAGAGATGGGAGTCTGGGCTGTTGGAGCCGACTCAAACACTTTGAGTCCAGCACCTCCTCTGTGAGAGATTTATCAGAGGAGGAAGTGGCCTTGGCTCCTCTTTTTGGTCTGATTTGAGGCCTGAGGGGACTCAGCCCCCTGGGAAGGATCAACCTTCACCGTCCAACCTGTAATTAGTGATTAACGGTGAAGTCCAGACTTTTGATTTACTCTGCTCTGCTCCCAGAATGGGATGTTGGTCAGTGCCACGGCGAGAGGTAAATCACCTATTGCACTGGAGGCGACAAGCTTGTCAGGGAAAATAGCATGGGCCTGCAGGACGTTGCGAGGGGCCGGCTGCATGAAGACAAATTGCACCAAGGTTGCTTAGCCAACCCCCTTACTCCGTCCTCTATCATGCTCTGTCGCTCTCTTTCTCCAACACATGCTTGCTCGCTCTGTCTCTCCTCACCAACTCTCTCATTCCTCTAACACACTCCCGCTCTCTCCCTCTGAATGATGTTCAATATTGCCAGGGCTGAACGGTTGTGTACCCCCAATTGCTTTGAGTTTGACATTTTGAAGTGGAGATAAAAGTATTTTCCCTGATGCTGAGTATTCATAGCCCATATGCAAAGACTCAAAGGGGGGGGGGGTGGCACCCGAAAAACAGAATACACATTCATGTGAACATTCTCTGATCTTGGATGGTTGAGTAGATTTGTGCGAACTCTCTCCCAAAGCAACAAGAATGGAGTTTCTGTTTTTGATACCAAAGATGAGCGACTCAGTGGACTTGAATGTTTGACAGAGATAGAAAATAGTCTGAATGCTGCAACACACGTACTCCCTTTGTTTTCCCACGGAAAATACTTATTTTCGCTTTTAATGTTGAGCTGCTGTCACCAGTCGCACTACTAAACAAAGTGGATCCCTGTACAATAAGGCAACAATAACAAAACACCGATCTGGTGATTTTCATTGCCCACAAAGACACACATGTTGACTGGGAGAGATCACACCTTCGTGTTGTTCCAGGATGTATTTCTACTCACCTCTTAACAGACACACAACTCACTTTAGAAGAGCAGAAAATAAAATCTGACTGTGATGTTGAGTGAGGAAACTTTGGGAGGGAGCGCAAATGGAAGCATGTTAAGCCTCGCTGTGATGATCGTTTTGTATTCAAGAGAAGAAAAAGAGGCAGTCTGCACACTGAACTCCCATGTGAAAGAAACGCAGACCATACAGAACCCTACTGTAACAGCTTGTAGCACATTATAATGTGTATCTTATAAAGGTTACAGCCCATTAGGAAATTATGTGGTTGTATGTTTGTGGTGGATCATTTTGACATGATTACTGTAGCATGTGGTGGTTGCTTTTCTTTCACACAGAGATGTTGCCTATGTTAATATTCAACTTTAGAGAGCGTGCAATATTCCCAGTGTGGACTGCCTCACTGTTTCCTCCGTTAATGCTTTTGTCCTGACCAAACTGGTGTTAGTGCACACTATCCACATCTGTTGACATTATGCTAGCCCATGTAAAATGCCTTCATAAGCCCATGAATTCTTTAATCTAACCAGCACTTCTCTTGTGTTTTAAGTGTTTATTACATATAAAAAAAAATTAAACTGAGAAAACAAGACAGGAAAATGGAAAGCAGATGTAAACGTTGGAGGCTTGTTATCTCATCATCACAGACTCGTAGTTAAGACCTTCGGAGCATCTTTGAAGGTAATGACTTCAGTCAACATCTTCAGGGACAGTCATACTCCACATCTGCACAACTGAATTCATCAATGTAAATAAATTCAAGTCTGCTGACATCTGCAGCTCAACCTTAGGTCAAAGAACTGGCATCATTTTAGGGGTGGAACTACCTTTGATGTGGATTCTGAGCTTTTCCACTTAAACGAGATTATTTTATAATGCTCTGAACAGTCCCAATCCAAGAAAAATACCCTAGGCACGGCTACTGTGGCCAGTCTCTGAGTATCTATTAGCATCTCCTGTCTCATCCTTCTACATCTACAGAACCAGTAGAAATAATTGTGTTTCTGCAGCATTATTGCTATAACGAGTTTAAAAATTCAAAAATTACAGGTGTTAGGTAAAAGGCGAGAGGATAATTATTACCCTCTTCCTCTCTCCTCCCACAAACATTATAAACATCAAGATGGCTGTAAAACATTAACAAATGGCCTTAGTGAGTGCATTACCTCTGGCTGATCAGCCTGAAGTCTGTTTCCAAAGCAGCTGTTGGGAGAGATCCTGAGGGACGGCCAGCATTAGTATGCAACAGAGCCTAAGAGGAGCTCTAATTGGATTAATTTTATCACAGCTACCTTGTGGAAAACAACTAATGAAAAATCCCCTATCTTACTGCAATAAGTAAATCATAGAGTACTTAAGCTATAGCATAGGAGAGGCCATGATTTAATGGTTCCATCGTATTTCACACACATACACCTGCATGACTTTAAACTACACCAGACTGTATTGTTTCTCATTTTACTGAGGGTTTAATGTTGAGCGATGCGTGTTCCTTCACTACTCTAACATCAGAAACCTATTTGCATGTTTGCGTGCGTTGAGCGGGCAGTATATTTAGCGAATGCATCAATCAACTTCACCCATTATAAACTCAGAATGAGGTACAGTACAGTGCGCTTCCATCCAGCTGTCTGCACGTTCTACTAGTTTTACACCAGCATCAGCATCGCAGTATGCCTGAGCGGCTGCACGGCTGCAAACGGTACATGCCAACACCTTCAGCTGGATGACAGGAGATGGTAAATATAAAGAAAAGAGAATGAATGCAGCAATCTGTTTACACTGAACTGCTAAACAACCCTGACAGCCTGAAAAGCACACTGAACCTCTCCAAGTCAGAGGGGCACTAAAATATATACTGAGAGAGAGAGTTCCTTCCCACTGTGAATTTAAACCAGGCCCGTCAGTGGCGTGTGAGCACGACTGCAGCGTTCATTCACTGGATGCACAAAAACTATGTAGACCTCTGTAACAGCATCACTGCCCTGTCAGCAGCAGGACAGTGGCTGGATGAACGGTCTTTACCCGGCTGAGTTACATCAGAAATTCAAAGGACAAAAATAGTTTTCAAGTAAAAGTTTACCTTCACTGTATCTCCATGGTAAAATTGCAAAGCTCATACTGAGGGTAACTGGGGTGATCATTATCGACTCGTTCACAAGTTTATGGGATTTGCGTGATGTGCGCATGCCAGCAGAAAAAACAAACACTTGGAGCTTGAAAAAGGATTGTTGGAAAAGCAGCTGGTGTGGACTGCCCTTTATTTGGATTTATTCTTCCTTCACACCATTATTATTTCCAGCAGTTGTATTCTCATCATTTAATTGTGTTTGTCGTGATGTAACACTTAAACTGCTCTGCTGTTGCTGTTCCTAAGAATGAAAAAGCACATCACTTTTCACGTTTAAGCACTTGTCGTACCAGACAGTGGTGCTTAAAGCGGCTGGACATATAAAAGTTCCCTTCTGGTTTTCATTGGTTTTCCCGTATACATAAATGCCTCCGATCACTGACCATTCAAAGACCTCAAGTGTCAAATGCTAGGTGTCTAGTTTGCCTCATCCTGAGTACAAACTCTGTGTTGTAATTTGTCTTGCATGATGCATCATCTTCTTCTGCAAACCTGTCAGATTGAGAGCGATTCAAACCTTAAGTAACATTTATACTCAATTTTAACCATATTTTATCTTAACAGCACTGTGCTGAACTGTAAATTAATACAGTTTATCCAACATAAATCAGTTGCACCTTGATTTTATTACCCTACAGTAAGAGAATACTTTGTTGTATTCCAAACAAAAACAGTGTGTTAAAAACACACAAACCCTTCACTTTGTCATCGTGTTCAAGGGGAAAGAACAATCCCCCCTTGAGAATTGTTGAGAAAATTGGCCCTTGTACATCAGTTGAGGATAACTTAGAATTAAAAAAGTAATTCAAGTTCGGTTAAATCTCTCTAATACATTCTGGAGATAGAAAGTCACATGTTGGAAAATTAACCATGAATTATTAAAACATTTTAACACCACTTCTTGTAGCCTTTGAATGGAATGCTCAGCAGGGGTTTTGACAAGTAAAAGCCTGAGTATCCATTAATTGTCACTGTGCCATGGGTGCTGAAAAACAGCAAACTTGCCTTAATGGAAGCAGCCTTCCCTGGAGGAGGCCCGGCTGTTGGTTTGGATGTCTAATTATAATCTTTACAGAAGAACAGAGTGTAAGTCAACTTATTTTCCGAGCTTGGCAAACTTTCTGCAAATGTAGGGATTACACCAGACTTGGAAACACACGAGAATAGAGCTGTCTTGCATTAAAACAAAAGACAATGAGAAGGAAGATAAAATGAACAGAATAATGAAACAAAAAATAGACAAGAAAATGCAGAAATGCAAAAGAATCACAGCTGTACAGCCAAAACTAATATGTTCCCCCAATGACACATACTCAAAAAAAAGCTGATATATCAGTTCTGAATATTGTGAAGTCAGTGTGGAAAACACAAATCATAACCGGCAACAACAGATTCCTTTACCCATGCTGTTGACCATACTGACCTTTTGAAACAGCTATTGAGAAAATAATCTCACCACAAGGTTCATTTAATAGCCGTACTGGAGGTTTCAACATATCACATGTTGACACTCAAGACAACATGGGAGAGAAGTCTCGCAGTGCTTGAAAACAATGCAGGTTTGAACATCTACACTTCAATGACAACTGGACGCAAGCTATCTGCTGACGAGGACCATGTGATATGATGAAAAGCTTCGTACCAGCTACAAAACGGGCCTTGTGCTGAAATTGTTTTCTCATTTGAATCAAGTAGCTTTAGTTGAACAAACCAGGGCACTCTTTTTTTTAAAAAATAAATGTATTTAGCCTAGATACAGTATGTTTGTGCCTTGATGGGCCACTTCCAGGGCTCATTTTCATCCTAACGCCACAGCCCAAGTGTGCCCCAGGTGCTGTTGTGATTGGCCCCAGGACCTGTCCAATATGCCCAAATGCCCTTCTGGTTAGTGTCACTGTGTTGTAATCTCAGGGCAACATGAAATCAAACCTGAACCCTACACCTGATATACTATATATACTCCTTTTCCTAACTTATCTAACTGAATATCAGAAAAGCATGGACTTATGGACATGGAGGATCATCCCTAATCTAAACGTACAGTACACACACTGGTGCTGTCCTTAAAAAACAATGTCAGTCCCCATCTTCAACTCCTCAAACTGTGCGAGGTCCACATCAACATTACAATACAATGGATCACATTACAGTCCATCTAAGTTTCCCACCAGCCCCTCAGGAACATAACAGGTATATAACAAGACTTCTAGCCTCAGCAGAAATCAAAGAGCTGTGTCTCCTGGCTGTGTGTTCTGTCAGGAGGTGTCAGGGTTCAGATCAATATCTTGGCACCCAAGAAACAACAAGCAGGAGTGAGAAATGTCCCACAGTGCAGCACAAATAGCATTATCATTCTACTTGATGGAAAAGCACAATTAAGATCATTACTGTGATTCAGCTAAATGTGTACAGAATAAATAATCTACAGACAGAAACACTTTGGAGGGCAAATAACTACTACTGTAGTCATAACAATGCAGTACAAATACAAGTACTTGTATCAAGTAGGACATTGACTGCAACTGCTGTTGCCAGTGTTTAAATATAGCCACTCTAAGGGACTTTTCATATGTGTTAAAAAAGTGTGTGTCCCCCAAGAAGAGGTTTTGTTGGGGATGAGACTTGAGCCAACAAACTGGCCTGAGGGAGCATTCAGAAAGAGGATTCTGTCCAAGCACTTGCACATTCATTTTCATTGTTGTCGGTGAAGCAGCATGCCTAGATGCTCAGAGAATGCATTTAGTAGGTGTACCCAAACTAATAACATTAAACTGTGTGGTGCACTGGCAGAGCACCCTGTGATTGTCCAGCCAACTTCAAAGGGCTTATAAAGCACACTGGCACAAGGACGCGGTCACAGTCTGCCTCATGTGCACCAGCTTTTTAAACCCTCTGTGTGAATACTACCCAACCTAGCCAATGTTAAGCTAACTCTTAGACACTGTTCATTGGTTACAGTGGCTGGAAATTGTGGCTGAAATGAAATATACTTACTGGTGGCTTTAAAATCAGGAGTGCAATGTTCCAGGCTCCCTTTTTACATTCATGTTGAGATATTACTTGTGGCAAACTGTGAGCATGACCTTTTCCCATGTTCATTTTGCAGTGACACAGATGCTGACCGGTCTGCTGCAGATGATAGACCTCCTTCACAGTATTGACTGCACAAAAGGGCTTTTAACCATCATGTTTTGCCAATGTGCACAGCTCCAGATCAAGGAGAAGAGCATATGTAAAAACATATAAAATGTGCTATTTGAGTGCATCTTTTTCCAACATTTCTTTCTGAACTAATGCTGTACTACTGTTGCACTCATAACATATACAGTATGTTTTCTGTCTTTTCAGCTTTCACGTTACAAATAACAGTGTGATGACCTTTTTTTTTTTTTAAATTTCTCAGTACTTTAAAAGGCTTCTTTAGTTCTGAATCACTGGTGAGGAGTCCCAGGAATTTATCCTCTTGTGGGATCGTTCACACCTGACCACACCTTGTTAACAAATGTTACTTTTTCCCCACTCTTCTCCATGCTTTGCTATAACTACTGGCAAGGACTAAGGAAAATAAGTACATGTTCAATATTGAATACATATGGAAATGAAGAGCTGAGCTCTTATTCATGTGATGTACAATAAATATCTGGCCGTGCTGTGACATTGAGTAAAGTATTGGATGGAGCATTAATGCAGAACAGAATAAAGCATATAATGGTAAAATCAACACAGCTACATGTCACATATGAAATAACTTCTGCTTAATGCAATGCAATAATCATAGTGCAGCTATACCGACTAACTGGGGTTCAGCATAAGGTTCAACTACTGTGCTTTATCTACCAAAACCATTATTGGTATTTGTAGACTATATGCAGTAGGGTAATTGATTGTGCTACACTAGGCATTATTTATTACAAAACATTTGTATATACTCGAGTGAAACATATTCAAGGTCACTGCTGTGCCCACTGTGCTGCAGCAGTGTAGGTTTCCTCATATAAACTCCACGTTCGGTTTTTCTTACTGCATATAGCTGATGTTGATGTCTGACAGTCAATGCCCCGATGTATTGGGACACTCTCCTACAAAAAGTTAATGACACTTTATGATAGATGACACCTTATCTGTTTACCCATGATGCACTAGGCCATCATTCACCAAATTATTCAACGATGACAAGGCGCTGACTATCAGTAGCATGGCAGACATCATTCATATCTGTAACATCATCTAATTAAAAGACATCACTTCTGCCAGACAGTTTCCTTACTGCTAGCTGAAGCAAATTGATTCTCAACCCCCTTCTAGTCTATGCAAAGGAGGAATGAATAATGCATGGACATTAGAGTCTTATCTTCTGTCCTGACAAACAATGTTGCCACGCTTTGAATATTCCACAAAGGTGTGCAAAGGGTCCTTATTAGCAGAGTAGTAGTCAGACAGGTGCCGTTTTCATGGGGAGTCATTCTGAATTTACTGTTGATGGTTCCCAAGATGCACCATAATTGTGGACACGCTGGATCAACTGATTTACTTTATGATGCTGCTCAGTTTATGACGGCGCTTAAGGTATTTGCATAGATTTTTATAGCTGCCACTCAGAGATTATGTCTGCCAATGAACTGAAAAACGATAACTTTGCAATGCATTTCTGCCTCAGGCACGCTGACCATATTCTATGAGGTCGAATCGATAAACAGATCTCTGTCCATGTTACTCCACGGCGCTGCTGGTCTCCTGGCTCTATCTGCAATCTACGTGTCAGTGAAAAATGTTCAAGGCTACGACTCAAGTTACTACTGAAGATTCCCTCAATTGCATTATATCAACAGCCATGGCGGGTCCATCATGCAGCTCTAACTGTGTTACGTTATACAGCCATTTATATCTGAATGCGGAAGAACAGCAGCAGTAATAAAAGAGATTGGCCATGCTCAGTAAATCTGATTGACTGGTGTGTTTTTGTCGATCCAATAACATGATAAAAAATAATGCTGTCTCATTAGCATTTATTTCCTAATGCGCATCTTATGGATGATATTAGATAATTACAGACTGGTGGATGACACAGGTGATTTTTCACCTGGATGAGTTTAAATCCCATGTTGGTGAGTGCTATGTAAATGTGAAACGGATGCTACCTGTTCAATCCACTGACACCACAATCTGCAACTCAATGCAGCTGATAAGGTTTCAGTTTGCTTGTTAGGCCCTGATGCACAATCTACCCACTTCTGTCTTAGGACCACAAGATCACAAGGTGATAATGTGTTGACAAATCCTGGTCTTTTGTTTTTTTTTAAAGCTTCAGCTCCTTTGCACCATGACTATGTTATCTCTCTCAGTTAGTCCAGTTGCTGGTCTCTGGAGGAGGTGAATTTGTGACTTTTTTTATGTGCTTATTTCTCAGCTGCCTCACAGACACACTGAAGGCCTGTCTTTGAATCACCTCAGCATTTAGCAGAGTGAAGTAGGTTTAACCATGACACCATCTGAGAAACACAGTGACCTCCAAGTGTGTAAAATGGTCCTGTAGTATTCAGGATTGAGTGAACAGAGGTGAAATGGCTTTGAGCGCTTCACTAGTGTGCAAAAAATTGTCCAAAGTTGAGTTGTTGACAGACATAAAGACTTCCAAGAATATTGTCTCGATTGAATCCCACACTTTTTTAATGGTCTCGTAACTACGAGCAATCTCCACTCAAGAGGTTTAATAAAATGGCTTATGCAATCAGTCGTTTATGTGTTTGCCCAGCTATCCATCATCGCTAAATAACAACAGTAAGTGGCACATAAGGATAAAGAATGGAAAAGAAGCAAAAAAGAGGAGGTTGAAAGAAACTCTGCCACAGAAGGGGAGATTTACTGACATTAAATATCCCATTTCCTTGTGAGGAGCTAAGCTGGAAGCTTGCAAAAAAAAGATCTGAAAAGTGAAGAGGAAATAGTTGGAGTTAGAGAAACTCAAGTCTTCAAGGAACCGCAGCTCTCCCCAGATTGGCTGGGGTTACTTTCTTTTGTGATTTGCCAGAAGGGCTTCGCTCTCACATTCACGTATGATGTGGAGAATAGTAGAAAAGATGAGACTCCCTCGCTTTGCCATTTGCTCTCGTGACTTTGTCTGCTCTAAGAAATGCTTTAAAGACAAAGGGCCGATGAAACGAAGGTTGATTATGAATTCTCTCCCACTGCTAAATGTGTGAAGGCGGCCAAATGTCAGAGGATATTCTGTCAGAGGATATTGAGCTGACTGAAAATGTCAGACAGGGAGGAACCATGAAAGAGAGCATGAGGAGGAAACAAAGGGAGGAGGAGGAGGAAAGTGGTGCACATGTGTTGGTCTAACTCAGATATGGCAGAGTGCCTGTCAACATTACTCTGTCTAATGAGGGGGGATTTGGTTTGAACCATTCTTTCACAATAGTCTTTACCTGCTTCATTTGGTGCCATCTCCATGTTGATCCATCTATCCAGGTGAACCAAACATTTGAGGACTGACAATACAGCAGCAATCTGGAGTTCAATGTAAACCTTTGGCCAGATATCAAACACTATTCCAAGTTTATCATCATCATCATAACTGTGTAATGACCCATGTTTCCAATGAAATGCACCAGACTGACGATTCAGATGTTAACAACAACAATTAGTTGCCAGAAAAATAAACTTAACTATCAAAACTTAATTAAACAGCATTTTTCTTTTATGGAGCACACAAGGTTTCTACATTTTAAGACAGATGGCTTAGACTTTATGCCATGAAAAGAGAAGCAGTCGGAGGAGAAGCACGTCTGTCAGTAGAATCTGAGGATTAAAATGAAGGTATGGATATTAATGATGTCATGAGCTCAAACTGATGTCTGCTGTTATGGTTTCAAGTTACCCTTTCAGTTTAATCACTATTACTAACTGGTGAAACATGATGCAGACACCTTTGCATTATAAAACATCAGGAGAAATTAAAAGAACTGACTGAGGATTAGAATTCCAGTTGTGACATCTTATTCATGTTATCTCAGATTATGTAAATGTGGGCACAAAAATGTGAGACAGTGCCTAAACCTTCATTTTTCAGTGACAGCGTTGAGCCTTTTTAAACATAGAAAACTTGACGTGTTTTGTTTTTTCTCTTGGACTCACCAAAAGCTGTGTAAAACTCCTCTTTTGTCAGGTGCTCGTCGTCGTTGACGTCGTTGTACTTCAGCAGGTCGAACAGTGTGCACTCAGAGACATCCTTGGACAGACCTTCTTGCTTGATAACCTTGAATGAGAATGCATTGATGTTTGGTTAAAGAAGGACAATACTTTTTACTTCTTTCTTCATTTTTTAAACCCATTTTTCTCAAGAGAAATTACTTATATATACACAACTCACTGGCAAAAATAAAAACATTCTGAAGGACACACACACAACTGCTGAGCAGATGATGAAAAATTATTGTTGATTTATCGAATCTGATGAGTCTTAAAAACTGACACAATAAAATGCTCACTGACAACATGTGCCATTTGTTTTCCACATAATTATCTGATTTTGCAATAATGCTAATAAGTATTACAACTACAACACTGTTTTACAACTTTTAAGGCTATGTTCAGGCACTGACAGCATTTGGTTAAGGTCACGGAAAGATTGTGGTCTGTTTTGATACAGAAAAACTTCAAAGTTGAAGCACAACACATGACGTGTTTCTTAATGTGAAACCAAAACCATGATCTTATTCTAACCTGAGTCCTACATGTGTGTCTGCTGCCAAAACCTTACCACAAGTATACGAACTCCAGACTCTGAAGTCCAAAACTTGTACTTGTACGGCCATTATGGTCAGCATTTTGAAGATTGTTGTGCATGTTTGCAGATTACTAGTGAACTCAAATAAAGAAAATTGCATGTTTATTGGTTAGATACATTGCCATCGTTTTGTCCAAAGTAGTGTTGCTTTCGTCAACGAAAATTATGACTAAATATCGTCGTCAACGAACCTTCATCACGTGACGAAAACGAGACGAGACGCAACGTAAATGCTGGTCATGTGACAATAACTATAATTAAATATATAATGCAATATTGTTGACGAATAAAAACGAGACTAAATGTGGTTTATAAAATAAAATTATTTCATCTCATTTAGTCACGTTGTTATTATTTTGCAGTATTTCTGTTTCCCATGTCTCGGCTGCATCAGGTCGCTCTGCGCAGTCACGCCATTAGTTCCCACTCATGGCATTATTTAGAAGATGCAACTGCGGTAGGTTAGCGTGAACGACAGGTAAAATAAATAACTCCTAAATTCAAATCACAGCGTCTTCCGTGTCTGTATGTCTAATGTAACAATAATATAATAATAAGACAACCTTGTTTGAATTGTGAAATGGGTAAAAGAAAATTTTGGTTTCGTCTATACTACGAGGCACTTATACTATATTGACTGGGTTAAATAGAATTGCATTACTAAAAAGAGACTAAAATACAGTTTTCATTGACTAAAACTAGACTAAAATAGTCACAGATAATTCTGACTAAAATAAGACTAAAATGCTCAGACTTTTAGTCGACTGAAACTTGACTAGACTAAAAAGAGCATGAATGTGACTAAAACTAATAAAAACTAAAATGACAGCTTGACACAAAGACTAGACTAAGACTAAAATTAAAACAGGCTGCCAAAAACAACACTAGTCCAAAGCACAGCTATAATGTTAACCAATCTTGGCTGCGGCAGAACAGCATTAGTTTACAGAATTTTAAATAAGATTTTGATATTTACTGTTTATTTCTTCCATTTAGACATGTCTGAAAATGTAGTATGTTCTGTTGTTAATGTAAATGTAGCAAAAATGTTGAAATTAAAAAGACAAATCTTGAGATCCAATCTTTAAGACATCGCAGGAGTTTGGGAACCACTCATCTAATATCAGATAAAATTATATCTATTGCCAAAAATTTTTGCCGTCAATGTCTGTAACACATACATACATTATTCATAATGTTTGCAGTGTAGTGTCTGAACCCTGATGAAGACAAGTCTGTTGAAGTGTTGGTTTTATTCTAATAAATTATAAAAGGTAAAAATGTATACGGAATGTAGTGGAATAAAAGCATCAAGTAGCATTAAATGTATCTTAAAATTGTACTCAAGCACATCACTTGAATAAATGTACTTACTTTGTGTACTTAATCTGTTGTCTACTTTGAAAAGTTTGGATATAATCTCAGTAATGCGTCAACATTACGTGCCCAATCTAAACGGTTTATCGTAGCCAAACTGAGACTCAGTGAAGTTTTGTCTCAAAGGATGGAGAAAAGGCGCCAAACACTGAGCAGGTTTTCTCATCATCCTGCTAAAGCATGATCCTACTCAACACCCTCTACATGGCCCTGGCAATAAAACATCCATCATATTAGATCAGCTGTCAAAATGCTGATCACAAGGGACGGCTTTATGCATGATGCCTTGCCCATTGGATCAGTCCCTTCCCAGACGACTTACCCAAAATTTAGGAGTCACCTGTAATGGCATACACTTAGTGCATCCTATAAACACTGCAAGTAATATATAACTGTGGCATGCACAATAAAACTGTCTATCGTGTGTGAAATTATTAGATCTAATTTGCAAAATGTTTTCCTCTTTCTTTCTTTCTCGTAAGCGTTTTCTAATTTATAGTTGATCTGCATCTAAACCATATCGAACCTGAGCGAGTGACGATCACTTAAAATGCCACACAGACTCCTCAGAAAGAATTTACTGAAGCTCGAAATATTCTCCACTCTCTGGTCCTTCTCTCTGGCTTGCTTTGGCTTGGAGTAATGTAGGTGTTTGGAGTGACTCAAACACCACTTACAGGATGAATCTCTGAGGTTTTAATGCCTCAACTCTAAATCTTAAATATCTCATGACATGGCCTTCCTCCCCACACACAAGCTTTTGATTCATCTGGTTACTTTAGATTTTTGCAGTCACTTTTCAGTAGCGAGGGACTATTGAACCGCGGTAAAAGAGGACCACAGACATGTTTGGTGGCTTTCAGCAGACCCTGTGAGCTAAATGAACTGAGAAACATCATTGACGGAATAACTGGCTGTAATGCTTATTGAGAATGCAGCTTCTGCCTGTTTCTAATCGAAGCTTAATCTACACAGCAAATAGAACATTGGCTGGTTAGTCAGATAAAACACCTATCTCACAATTAGCAGCTACACACAGACACAGTTAAGCTTCATAAAATTTTAGCCATTTCAGTAATTACACAGGATCTATTCTGGCAGGACAGACATTATGTTCCACAGCTACATGTGCTAACATATGTTGCATTGGTAAGAGGACGTTGAAGCATCAGCTGTAGTGTAGAACTTGTCTTTAAGAGAATATTACAATATTTTCCAAGATCTGCACATTCATTACACAGATTCTAGTCAAGCTGAGGACATAATTTGCTCTGGTCTGATTCTTAAAATGCTGTAGCAGTGAGCAGGGGTCACCTGTTCTCAAACTTCTTTTTTAAATTAAAACACAAAATATTTCCCAAAAGGTTTCCAGAAGTGTATAACAAACTCTGACTACGACCTTGAATTTGTTTTGATTATGTATTGTGTATTCTAATTAAAAAATGGTCTCTTTGGCTGAAAAGTTACAGTTTTTAAAATGCCTTTAAGAATGCAAAATCAGATAACAGCAGGATAGGTTTAACACAAGACTCTGCTTGAAACATATGAACAACCTTTTTAACATGTTTTTTAGAAAAAACACTTAGACAGGGGCTGGAGCAGGGACACAGTGGACAAAGTACTGTTTTCTTATACCTTTCTTGCAAAAAGGTATAATTTTCGGTCATTCTGTCTTCTGATAGATACGGGAAGAGGACGAAGAAAAAAAGAAGTTTTGATTTGCCATTTTAAAAGGGCATCCACGACTAAAATGGCAGGGACAATTGCGCCCTGTGCCCCTTCATGTGCACATTCTCGCAAGTCAAGTAAGCCAGGGTGAGGGATTTCCATCCTAGAATTTCAAATGAGATCACAGAATGCTCCAATTATAAAGAGCACTTTAGGGCACAAGGGTGGTAGCCGTGGTTTTGGCACTTGGTACTTTCAATTGCTGATAAGATTGTGAATTTGCTTGCACTGTGCTCTTTCTGAGGGTTTGTTCACACCAAAATGGAATTTGCATAAATCTCTGGGCTTTTTCCATGATCATCTTTTGTCAATAAGGCAAAACTCCACAGTCCTTCAGTAGTTAAAGTAAGTGTAGTTAAGAAAACCATACAGATTGCCCTGACAATGCAACCTACATGAATCTGAACTTTTATGTATTGTGCGTGATATTTAAAACTCCCATCCTTTGGAGAGAAAAGACTATTAATTACTCTGAAATTACATTCTGAGGCAACATTTCATACACCAACATAGAAACTCATTAAAGACCCAGTCCATAATTACAACCAGGCGCCCTTACGTAGACTCACTGTCAACTCACGACTTCCATTGTTCATTAAGTGATTTATCAGATTGATGAAGCTATTTCGCTGATATTTATGTGCAATTACTTATCATGCAGTACATGCTTGAAAGATTTCATTCAACGTTTTTAGGCTGTAGATACTTAGAGTGAAGAAACATAAGACGAACATACAAAGACATAAAAAAGACTAAGTCCAAAAAGCTATGCTGTGTAATGTGTATCTCAAAGTCAGAGAGGACCATGAATGTATGCATGCACCATACACCTTTAGATTTAGTTGAAAAACCCATACCTGTAATCTACTCCCGAAATGCTCCCATCTCTTCTTTTCTGAGAATGTCTCCTGTGTGGCTGACACTTTATGAAATCTGCCAACATTCTCATATGTGTCAAGGATAAAAAGGAGGGGGAGGGCTAAAAGCAGCCCTTGAGGAACCCCTGAAAAGAGCTTCTCCATCTGGATGTTTATTACTGACTAGTTTGTGTCATTCAAACACCAGCGGAAACATGGTTCAGCCTGGCCTGGAATACAAGAAATGGGATCCCCACAAGGTTTGAAAATCTGTCCAAAGTAATGTTCAGTAGGTTTTAAGGGCATATTCAAATTTACCTTGAGAGCACACTGACAATACTATTCCATAAAACACAGCACAACATGGTTTGTTGACTATGCTTTTCATTCACTAAGCACTGATTTCTCTCATGCTGGCATGAGGCTCCATGTAGATGTAAAAACATGGAAAAATATGTAAATCGCATGAAAATATGGCAAAAAATCACTATTTTTGAGGCATTATTTAGATGCTTTGAACTCAAAATATTAAAATATATTCAAATTAATCTAATGAGACCTCCTGCATCGGGCGAGAGAGCTATGGCAAAGCTGACCAAGGTGACCCCTGTACAGATGGGATACCCTACTGGATCAGCAGGAAACTGACCTAAGAACAGCGGCTGGTTTCATGGTTCTGAAAACCACAGCAGGTTGCTTACCCTTTCAATTATTTAAACACTTTCTATACTAAATCAGTCTTCGGCTACTGGGAGACTTTATTTGTTATGCACAGAATATCTTTTTTCCTCATGGCATCCACGAAAAGCTCTTTTTACAACCATCACTCTTGGCAGTGCTGGTCAAAGGCTGCAGTCTCCCATGAGCACAAGGCTCCTTTGACCCACACTGCTTTTCAAAAGATTTACCTAGAGCCACGCACCACAGCTACCAGAGGGAAGCATAAGAGGAGTAAAATGGACACAATTAAGGCAGGCATCAAAGCAGCTACTTTAAACACCTGAGCACACAGATGGTTTGTTCATTTGTAGTCTCCTTTTGGATGGATATTTGCATAAAAACGACTGTGCGGTTTTGACGGACTTAAGAGGCGCTGCGGGGTGTCTTGAAAACTGAAGTGCAGTTACAAAACGCTAACATCACAAGGTCTTCAGTACCTACACACATCTTCAAATCTGTCACACGATCAGAGGTGGCTTCAGTCAAGGTTAAGTTACTGCACTCTACCTTTATGCCAGTAATCGACTGAGTGAAGTATGCATTCTTTCTTAGTAGATATTTTATTGTGTGTCAAAGCTCACGTTGTTCAATACCCTTACCTGTGAGAGTTCGCTGGCGTCTATTTTGCCATTGTTATCTGCATCAAAGCGTTTGAACATCATATCAACCAGTTGCTTCCTGGCAGCCATGTTGTCCTTGTGGACCCCGTGGATATTAGGCCCCATGTATCGTTTGTCATGCAAATCCAGAATCTTGGTTTTCAGCCGACGGTAGTCACTCAGTCTGCAGTTATCATCTGGAAAGAAAGGGAAAGGGAGAAGCAGAATGGTTAGGAGAGGAAGAGAATATTTATCATGAAACTGTAACAGTCACTACTGTCAGAGATGAGGGGAGAATATGCTTGTGCTTGTTTGGATGACTAAAATATCATTTAAATATGAAGGGGATGTTTAAAAACAGATCATAAATATCTAACAATTCATAAATACCCAAATGCTTCCCAGGTGCTGAGAAAGGTGCATGATTAAAAGCACTGAACGTATTCCTAAAATTGGATGCAATGTTTCAAATCTCAGCCAATTAGCACCTTTGAAAACTAGAATCCCCCTGAAGACCTCACATCATTAAACAATAAGCTGCTGTTTAGATCCAGCAACCCCTAAATTTGAGCATGTCTGTGATTGTCTGCACCACAATAACAAATGCTAAGGATTATTTTCCCGAGAGGAGCACAAACAGTGACAGTCATGCAGCATTTCACTGCCTCAAACTAAGAGAGCAGCAGCCCCGTCAACACAAAGAAACTGACGAACAAATCCATCAAGCAGGTGTCAAGAGCTAACCCTGACAGCAACAGAAAACATGATGATGTTGTATTTACAATCCACCATCAAAGGCTCTAGATCAAAGAAGTCAACTACATGAAAGATTCAGAAGAGTAGAGTCAAGGCAAAGAGAAACTAATGACTAGAACTAGCGGTTGACATATGTCATATCAACTTCTCATTGTTAGATCTGGAAGCGTTTCTCTTCTAATAACAGATATATTAGCTGATGTCAACCAACCCACAAGAAAAACTTTGTTGTTCACGGTGATGCTTTTTAAATCTCAGGGAAGGAAGGTGCCACCTCTGCCATATCACACCGTGTGATCACATACTCGGGAAAAATATGGAATAATAGCTGCTGCATGGTGTCTTCTGCACGACAAATGAACTTTGAATGATTTAGTGAGTGCTGTAATGAGATCTCCACTCTGTAGAACTAGGTGCTCACTACGAGCTGATGACTAGTTAAGCAGTATCAGAAAAAACCCCCGAAACCAATGAAATGTCATTATCGGTAGCGTAGGATCTCATTTTTGCCTTAAAATGTCTTCTAGCATTCCTTCAGCAAAACAACTTAAGCAATCAGCGAACATTAAACGAGATGCTTGGTGTAATCCTGACACTAACCATCACTCGGGCATAAGAGGCTGAATAAGTTCTCCTGAAATCAGCGGGCTTCCACAGAGGCTATCAAGTCACTTCCATTTTCATCTCAATTCTGTGTGACCTTGTCTTTATTTCCTGGCACTGAAATATTTAGTATTGTGACTGTGTGTGTGTTTTTGTGAAGGTGTGAGATGCAACAGAGGTTTTTTGATTTAAATTAAAATGTATTGGAAGCAGATTATTATTCTGCCAGGTACAGATAAAGAATTAGTGTAAACAAAAGACTTGAGAGATCGTTAGAGAGCTTTTTAATTTTAATGATACTAATTTTCTACAGGAAAACTGAACACACTGTCCCAAATTCTTTTAGGTACAAACAAAGGAAAAGAGCGTGAACATAATGTGAATCACAAACCATACTCAGCTCTCAATCCAGATATACACCAAAGGGATTTTTTGTACCAATGCTCTGTGCCACCATTATCAAAACACCAAATGAGGGAGAAAATCTTAAAAAGAACGGTGGCTATTCTCTCAGTAGGATAGCAGAAGTAGAGTAGTATAGACTGGCAGAATGTGTGCCCAAGAGCACTTAAGTTTACCTGGAAACTCATGGTGGCCCATCATCTACAACATTTTATGTTGCTTTTTCTTTTAATTTGTCACCCATCTGTATATGTGGTGTTTTAACAAGGCCTCTGTTGTTTCAGCTTGGAAAACTGAAAAATTGAAAGCTCACATCGCCAGGTGGAGAGAATTAAATTTAAGCAAGGAGCTCTGACACAATGCTTCAGTTTGTTTTAGCAGGCACACCTGTCAGTGAGAGACATGCAGAGTTGTGGGCAGATGTTGGAGTTGCAAGCTCAGTCTGAAGCTTTCTGCAACTAGCAGGGTGTGAACAACGACAACAGTGATGGCTGGTAAGCTTGTCTTTCCTACCAGCCACTGCAGACAGCAAGTCAACTGGCGGATCTGTTGAATTACAGAATTTGTTTTGGCTTTTTAAACAGGAGAGTGGTTGGTGAATTCTTGGGATTGGAACCAGTAAGTTAAATTCTTGCCCTGGAAACGGCCTCAGCTGTTAGAGCAAATGCCGTTCAGGCTGCAGCTTGCTGCGTATCGTGGGACAGGGTCTGTTTTGACAAGCGTCAGTGCCAGAGAAGCTGCCTTGGTCACAAATGGCAGAATGAATAAAAGATAAATGGCTGCTGGCGTAACCAGGGGATATGAAGGTCAGCAACGTCAAAGGGACATGCACTCACACACAATCCCCCCCCCCCACACACACACACACACAGAGTGCAATGCAAGCATGCTCTTACATCCAGTCTCCACACCCCTAAGTATCCAAACAGTACATGTCTACACAGGGAAGAGTCTGTATTAATTAGACAATGGCGATAATCTGTCTCAAACCAACTAAGACAAAACGCCTTAGTTACAACAGGCCTTTAGGAACTAGCAACAACTCAGCAGAAATCTATTGCAGGTTTCAGTCCAATCCATTTAGTCGAATCGAGATGTACTGATAGGATTTTCAGTCTTGCAAAACCCAGCCTTGGGTTCTGTGGATGTCTCAGCAAGCCCAATTGCATTCGAACTGTGTGGGACACATTAGAATTCGATCAATCAACTAGCAAAAACAAATTCAGTGACTTTATCTGTGATGCTTTTTGACAAACTAAGGCTGCCCTCTCAGTGTTGATTACTCAAATCATCAGTTGAAAAGCCCAGATTTAAGTGTCATGTTGTCAGTCCAATCATTTGCTTTGTGTAATTGTACACAGAGAAACCAGGGAAACATGGTGGCGGTCTATAAACTTCAATATAAACTTCAAAATCTCAACTCTGGGCGCCATCTTGGCTTAGGGGTTCAGACATTGACCATAAACTACAACATCCCCAATAGGAATCCTGTCATCTCTTCACTGTGACATCTAATATTATCAAACTATTAAATGGTAAGGTGTACTGATGAAAAAACATTAGCAATGTTTTTGTCTAAAAAGCAAAACATATATACAGAGAGGTTGCCAAAAGACCATAAAATAAAAGCAAGCTGTTTGAATTCTGGCTGCAGCTGTTTCAGGTTAAATTGTCCATTCACACCTCTCCATTTTAAAATGAAATCTACAAATCTAACTTTTACAATGGGCGGTTTTGCAGGTTTGGTATTTCAGCTGTGTGAAAGAAAGCAGAACATCACTTTGCATGTTGACCGTCATAGACCTCACATTTCCTGGTACATGCATTGTGTACACTTGATGGAAAAGTGCGAAAAAAATGACTAGGTCTTCTTCTTTCCCCCAGTGGCATCTCAGAAATTTTTGTTCCTTTTCAGTCCGTTAATTTCTAAAACAGACTAATTTCAACATGGCCCATTTTTGCATCATCCAATAACAGTAAACACTGTTCAAGAGTAACAGTGTTGAAATAGAACCATCAAGAGGAAGACTCCCACTGGACTGTTTTAATGTAATGCTGTTTCCGTCAACATTATTCATAGATGAAACATGTAATATTTTCCAGGGCCAAAAGGTTTTGTAGAAAGCAGCAGATATAATTGAATTGGGTGGAGAGGAGTCAGGCTGTGAAACTTTTTAATCCACTCACTGGAGCTTTTACACTCAATATTTCACTATCCATTTCACTATTTTGTGAGATTTTAAAAATCTTTGGAACAGTATCATTTCATAGTGGGTGTTATTCTGTCAAAGAGGCTTTTAGTCAAAATGTGGTGGCACTTTCATGGTAGGTGGTGCTAAGTTTTTAACATCGTTTGGTGATACAGCAGCACACAGAGAATGAAGACTTGTCACAGGTTGCTTTACTGTTCGGCTTTGACTGCGCAATGACCTTGCTTGTGACAAATGTCCTGGTCACAGGCTCCATATGTGGCAAGCGGCTGGCCGGGTTCCACTGTGAAAAGCCATTGCCTCTTATTAATTGCCTTGAACTGTTCGTATAATGTGGAGGTCAAGTCTCCAATACATGTCAGAGTGAGAGGACTCATATGCGTAATATCGATTGGGGGCAAATGATTTATTTGATTAAAACTATTTGTCAAAAAGAGCAACACAGCAGCAGCCGCCCTCCTGCCAGTAAAGCTTTGTTATTATAATGCAAAGCCAGGAGGTTTTGTTGCCCACTTTCACTTTTATTGTTTAATTACTGCTACTGTACACTTGGAAGAATCAGGCTTTAGTCATTAAATTCATTGTTGAAGGAGCAGTTTAGTGGCTTGTGACTGATAGTGTTTGAAGAAAACTTTGGAAGTCCTTGATTTGGCAAGAATGGATCTTTAAAATAGCATGCTGATGGACTGGTATTTTATTTTGAAGGGGAAATCCACCAAGTTTATACATCAATGTCTGTTTACAGATCTTGGGGAGCACTACTGCATTTGTGGAAAAAAAGTTGTATGAAGACTTTTGTGGCTCCAGAGGGAGCTGTCCAGGAGCTGTCTGACAGACTACGAGCTTGAAAATGGGGACATTGAGTAAGAAAGAACTGAGCTTAGCAGACCTCTGTAGCCCAATCGATGGTAGAGATGCATTGTGTGTAATGTAGGTGCCAGGTTTTGACAGAACAAAACAAGATGCCTTTGGTTCGCTGCACCATTTTGATCTTTTTTCCCCAGACTTTCCATCATGAGTCCAACAATGTTATAGGAGTGCAATACTAAATCGCTCAAGTGCTTTTTCTAAGTGCCACTGATGTAGGAAGAATACATGGACGAGTCTATTTTCACTGCAGCACCTAGACTGGTGAACGTGACGTGAATATAACCATATGGTATATTCTTGACCTTGAAATTCATTTTGCCCATCTGTTTGGTATTTTCGTATCATTGTGAATAGGTGGGAAAAGAGGCAAACAGGTGGGACTTTAATTGAAATTGTTGGTCTCTGGTGGAAATTGGGACTTGCAGGCTGTCTACACTGGATGCGTTTCAGCAGCAATTCGCTGGCATCTGGCAGAGCAAATACTTGTAAGTTTTAAGCTGTCAATGTCTGCCAAATAATGGCTCGCATTTCACTTGCTTTATGTGCGCAACTGCCACCCAAAGTTATCCAAGCCTACTTTCTGTTTTAACAGGCAAAACATGTACTAAATAGACAGCTGCTGATGTGCTACCTTCTCTACACGGTGAGTGTACACAAGTCTCGCTGAGAAAAGTTGTCTCAGAATCAGGCATCTTCCTGGCACCACCACCCACAGCTGGTAATTTGAGGATTTTGACAACAAAATGCAAAATAAATACAATTATGACAGAATGTTGTAGATACAAAACAACCCCACTTGATTTAAACAAACTCCAACCTGTAGACACATTAAATCAGCAGCACAAATAAAGGTTAATGTGGTTATAGCATGAACATAGGTACAGCAGCCAGTACTGATCTGTAATTAAGCTGCTGACTCGTCTGTCATCCTGCTTTAAAATGCACACAAGGCTTCACCTTTAGTTAATTAAATCCCTGCTACCATTAAAAAAGCCAGAATAGGGCCCAAAGGTGAATTGCAACACTGCTGTAGTACAACTGTAGATCCAGATCCAGGGTCCATTTGCAGAGGACACAGACCAAACCCCTTCTGTCAGAGTAATCACAGTGCAAACAAGAAGCCTTCAAGGTCAGTCCAAAGGCAAAAGGTTGAGCTATTCAAGTAATTCAAAATTCAGCAGGAACTTTTTCTTTGTTGTTTTTGATTTCCCTTGATGGTATCAATGGAAAGCTGAGTAGCCCATGAATTACTCCAGCAGCATACCCACCACCAGAGAGCAAACTTTTAATCACATGCTGCCAAATTCCATGTGTAATCAATAGCTGTAGAGCTAATATTAGATGACTTTTAATGCAATACTGTCAGCATGTAGCTGTGCGACCTGCTGGTTAAAAAATGAAAAACATTCTTTTTGTCTACAGAAATCTAGACTCACCATTTGCTAAAAACTAATCACTCAATGCAAACCGACAGTTGTAACTACAGCTCTTGCCATGATCCGCAATGAAGTATATGCTGTAAAATTACATTGTGTGTGTGTTTTTTTGCGTGAACATTCACCTTGTGTACTGCTCTCATTCAGAAATCATACCACTATATGCTGTATTTAGCTATTTGTTTTGTGTGTGATGGATAGTTTGTCGCTTACAAAGTAAAGTGTATATAGGTTAGTCCAATGTCATAGACAAAATATATACAACATGTATAATAGTTTGAAAACTACATCTTGGATGGATATATACCATTTAAAAACTAAGTTGAAAGCATAAACTTGAAAGTGATTTGTAAAGAGGGATCTGTGTAGATGAATGTACTGCTAATATGTGACTCATAGGTTATGTATGTCTCGGGCATTTTCTTTATATCAATCATGCTTATGTTCACTGCTGCACCCATGAATACATGACAAAGTCCATCACGACTATGTGGCACTGAAAAATTTAGATTTTTTTCCAAAAGAGGAACAACAAAACTCGGCAGGCAAACTAAAATATAATGGCGTTCTCCTGGGTACAATAGCACACATCCACAGGGAAATGTCGGATAGTGATAAAAAAGCTAGATGAAGCATTAAAGCTGAAAACAATGTTTGCTTTTCATGTTTTTGTTGTTTTACATAGTTTTTTCAGATATGTGAGTAATGAAATGGTGGTGACATCCGCATGTAGGGGAACATTTTGCATACTGTGGAGAGAACACCTGTTCTCCAAGCACCTGAGAGGAGCGCCACTGTGCAGTGTACAACAGGAATCTACAGCTATTGTCGCACACTGTGCCAAGTGGCACGGAGAAACAACTCCTGCATAAACAATCACTGTATATTCAGGTGGCACTCAGGAGAATCACAAGTTACTTTGTGACTTAAGAAACCACTCAGGAAACTAACCGGGACTGTTCTGGAAGTTGCAGATCTCTGCTCATGTTATTTTACTATTCCAGTCTATTCTTGTTTGAATCCAGACCTGAAAAAAACACACTAATCATTCTGAGAATACACAGAAAAAGAAACCCTTCTCCATCCCATCCACTGTTTACTGAGGCCATAACCACGAATGAACCTGCCACCCTTGCCTCCTCCACCTCCCCTTTTAAAAGCACTACTGTTTTATTTATATACAGGAAAAAGGTAGCTCAGCAGAATAGCTGGAGTCAACTCCACTGAAACTGTCCCGTCTTTGCCTTGCGGACTCGGCCCCCACCTCCTTCGCCAGCTTTTCCATCTCTGTCTCCAGGGCCCTGGGTACTGCCACTGCTCACAATACATCAAGACAGCACAGCGTGACAACTGGGTTACCCAAATCAGAGGTCACTGATTGCAATCTTTAAGAGCAACTAGAGGTGTCACTGCCGCAACACCTGGCTGAATCTGAAATGGATATCTGGGCAGTAGGGCTGCAAACTCCTCACAGCCGCTCTGCCCAGGCTGATACAAATGCAAAAAACCCACAGCAGACCCCAGGCACAGAGAGCTGACTTCTACTAATACTCCAGAGTTTAGGATAAAACTTTAAGTCTCTGACTGTCATGCTGAAGAGCTGTACATCAGTATAAAATTGGAGAAAAATTGAGGTTCAAAGTTCATAACCTGACACGCCATCTAGAAGGCACCTGTAAAAAAATACTTGGCATGTGATTGAATGAACCATCTATCTATCATGGGCTAACTTCAACCATCAGACCAATGAACCATACGATGTTAGCAGAAATTCTTTTCCATGGAGAAAAGGCATCAGTGCAGTTCTGTGCTCGTCTTTCAAAGATGAAATACTCCCCAGTTCTGACACATCTGATGCTACAGCAGCATCTAAGCAAATCTCTTCACGAACCGCCATTGTTTTTTTCGAACGGAAGCAAAGCCTGCCCGTAGCTGCCAGTAGTTTTCCATCAGATGCGAGTTGGTCTGAAAAGACAAAAGTTTGGCCACAAATGCTTAACTTGAAGCCTGGTTAGACTGGTTCTTGTGTGATCTCATGTGATCTGATAAATCCAGCTGCCACACAAAAGTCATGATTGACCTTGGAAACAGCAGTTCAGAAAACAATCTTACCCCAAGGTCTATTTAATAGCTGTTGTGGACCTTTCAATCACAACACATGATCCATGTTTTATTATGTCTACCTACACAGTGGGTCGTGATGCAGACACTGTACAGTGACAGCCTCTGGTAGGGACGGATGGAGCCATCAAACCTGATGGCAAGCTGGGTGAAGAAAAATTAACTCTCTTTCTCTCTTCTACCCAGATTTTCCTCTTTGCTTTGTCACCACAAGTCCAAACAACTCTGTGTTTAAGGTTTGGTTAATTTGAGGTAACCAAAACTTAATTGAGAGAAAGATTGCGTTCATGGTTTCAAGACACCAATGAAAAGTGTCATTAGACAGGGTATGAACTGTGGTCTCCATTGTCAAACTCCAAAAACCCACCCAAAACCTCCACCGTGAGAGTGCATTGCCTCCATCTTTGCAACGCAGGGAGAACATCACCGTTTGCACAGAGACAGGAGGCCACTTAAGGAAATTGTAAACTAATGTGATCAGTGTTTGAACAAACAACCATGCCGAGGACAGTCTCTACACAACCATTTCATTGGGAACTTTACTTTGTTTGAGGACAACATGGTAACTTCCTGGGTGTTTGGTAACAGCTCAAGACAGATTCTCTCCCCTTTATTCAGTCTCTGTCACCACTGTTTCCTCCCTGGATGCAGGTGAAATTCTCTACCATCTTTCATCAGGGCCGCTGCTCTTCCTCATGTCTTAATCTTTGATGTATTACACTCCACCCCTCCTCTCTCACCTTGAAGGGGATCATTCTCAACCAGGAGACCTGAACCTCACCACGTGCACCCAAACCACCCCTCCTACCTTCATCTTCTTCAGTGGGCTCTGACAGAGGCCTCCAGAGATGTTCGGAGTGTCCAAATTTCCTTGTTATACAATCTCAGCCTCTGTGCCATCTGCTACCATAAAGTAGAGTACCCCCTAAATGGATAACTTCGAATGTACTGGGCTTTTGTTCTAACTCATCTTGGCTCCTGCATTGAATTTACAGCATGGCATAGTAATGCTGTGGGCTGGAGCTTGTATTAAATTACTACGATGCATGCATTATGCAAGCGAGCAAGGCTGTAGATGGTAACAGAATTCCAAGCTTTTTTTTTTTTTTGAGGCTTAACTTATTTATAAGCCTTGTTTTGTTTTTTAGTCATTTTCATGGAAACTACCCAGATTTTTGAAAAGATGCAGATTGGTTTAAATTCATTTTCCATCCGACCACACACCCAAAAGAGGCCGAGACCGAGGTAGGCTGAGACAGAAAGCCAGACAGAGAAAGGAAAACAGGAGGAGATAACAAGAAGGGAGGGCTTTGTTCACTTCTCAAATCTGATCCCAGTAGAGTTGATTACACAGTGCTTACTCCTTCAGTGGCAGGTCTTGTTGATGACATGATAGGGGACAGTGACCAAGGGACTGAACACACCTAGGCAGAGGCATCAAATCAACACACTGCTGCAGGTCTATATTTGGACCACAGCACGCAGACTGAGCAACATTATTGTTCCACAGTACGTTGACAGACTGGGGTTTTACAGGAGGCACGGAGACATTTTTCAGATGTAGAACTGGGGCATAGCAATGATTTAAAGATTTAATATGTTATACTGAAGTGGAAAAAGAAGGGGAATGAGAAGAGTCCAACATTGTAAATCACATTTCTCTTGCTGCTAACAAAAAATATGCAGTCTTGCATTGATGAATTGCATGGATAAATCCAGGTGATGCTCTGAGTTTCTAAACTGCTCACACTGGCCTACAGTGTGAGCAGGTTACCTAGCCTGAGTCAGTGGATGTGAACTGCTGGGATAAGCCTCCAATTTGCTGACTTTATGTTCTGCTTCACTCTGCTCTCCCCCTCAGGGCTCTTTTTTCACATTTCCATGGAGGAAAAGTAAAAAAAATTGCTGCTTAATGGAAATTTCTCTTAATTGTCCTAATGGTTATGCAGTATTTCAATCAGCATTGTGCAAAACGTTCACTCAAGCACATGCCCCGAGCAAAGCACTCTACGATGACAACTCAGCATCCATGAATGAGAACCAAGTGATACGGCCGAAAGCTCTCGAACAAGTCAGTAAGTGGACCTTGACTTAAGAGTATTCCCTGAACTGCTGTTTCCAAAGTCAGGTGTGACCTGTCAAATCTTCGAAACCAACACTGACAAATAGTTTAAACATCTACAGTCCCATGACAACTGAGCAGAAGCAACTAAGTGAACACCGAGTTGAGAATGTTCTGTCATCCCAGTAAAGTTTATCATTTATACTGGATAATATCTGGTTCTGATAACCTGCTGTATTGGCACAGATGCTGCAGTGTAGAGTACTAGTTAGCTGTTCAAACAGTAAGAGACTAATGATATTTACATTTTACCCAGGTAGCTTCTTTGCACTCAGAAAATGTTTGCTTCTTCGTTGCTGCATATAGTGTTTACTCAAATCAATGAATTTATTTTGGTCCCTAGAGAGGCTCAGCCTCTCAGAAATGTTGTACTGCATGAATAAAATTTCTGTCTGCCATAAGTCTGTTTGGTGGTCTTAAGAAGAACAAGAATGTATCCAGCTTTATGTAGTGCATAGTATTATTACACAGACATGAATGGGAACATGGGAACGCACACCCACAGTCTCCCAATCGAGGTGCAAAGCAGAACCTTCTACTGACCAGCAGTAACACTGATTATCACAATTCGCCCTGAGTCCTGCTTTTCATACCACAGTGGGGTCAGCATTAGGCTAAAGGACTCTATTATCATCTATCTAGACACTCGACTCATAGCTGGGAACCATAAAGAGTTGAATTCCTATAGATCTGCTGCCCTAGATATGGCATACTCCACAGCCTTTATTGATTGGGTCATAAAACATTCAGCTTCACAAACAGAGATGGAAACAGGACTGTTTTGTCACAACATTCACCTGCCACTATTTCAGCATCCACACAGATGTTTTTTTTAGAGTTCTATGCCATCTCCAAATGATGCCTGGTTACGCTCCAGCACAACTGAACTCCGGCCAAAAATTAAGCAGCATTTCCCCATTATGGCTGATGTTAATAATTTGGGATTCTCTAACCGTCGCAACCTTGCGAGATCTACCACTTCTGGGGCAGGAAATATATAACATTACTTTGACAGATTTTCATCCATCTTGCATGTTCTGTTTCTTTGTTGAAGTGCACTGTGATCACCTTGGCCATCAGCAGGGAGAAAAAAACAGGTCCAAGTCAGCTGGATTGTAAAGCATTTCTTCAGTGTCCAGAACATGCATTTTTCTTGCTGATGGTTTGCCAGGAATTGGAATGTTTTCTGATGTATGGGGTAATCTGCCATATTGGCAGCCAGCTCAGTCATTACTGCTTTTGACAGACTCTCATTCAAACTGATAGAGCTGTGAGGAAAAAAAGTTCCTCAACTAAAATCAAAGAGGAAGCTTTATGTGCACTACCCTGTATGTGCTGAACATTTAACTGAATTAACGACATTCACTGCTGCAATTTCCAAATCAGGCGATGCAGAAAGGCTTTAATGTTTTACCAGAGCATGAGAGGAGTTTAAAACTTACATTTAAAAGGTTCAATCAATAATGTCTTCTGCTGAACTACATTAGCCTTACAAAGGCATAATTTAGGTCATGTAATACACTATTTCTTCCTCATTAAACATTTGACATGTCACTTTTTGGAAAGTAATTCAAAAAGTATAAAGCTTGAATACATAGTCAAACATCTGCCATACACTGTCAGCTACAGATTGTCCAATGATTAAACAATGCTGTTCTCCATCATACAGTCTTAAGCATTAGATGCAGTATGCTCAAAATAACAGAAGGTTTAAAGCAGCTATAATCGATATTTCTATAATAATGTGCCAAATGACAATGTGAAAGTGATAAACCTACAGGGAATTATCACCCAAATCTGTTGCTCCCCTCAGCTTTACAGAGCTTTATAATGAATCTCTGCTCATTTTTGTCAACTGATGGCTCATTGTCTGGCCTGCAACTCTACCATTATGGTTCACTCTAATCTACAATTGCACAAAATATAACCTTTATTTGTATAATATTATGCTGTTCATGTGTATACTAATTGTTTGGAACATGACCTGTTTCATTGCCAAGAGAATTTTTTCAGCATTTTCCCTTTTCCTCCTCTAAAGAAATCCATTGCTCTCTTCACTGCACTGTCCAGCACCTGAAACTCCAACACGTTTGGCACGTCATTGGGTCAGATGACTTGTGCTATACATAGAATGAAGTCAGCACTTTGATATTAGACGACACCCACAACACTGCAACCCAGTCAACCCCCCCCCCCCCAAACTCTCTTCTCTTCATCTCTGTATCTATGACTTGCTCACAAACACACTGCTTCGAGCAATGTTGGCAGCTATTGTTAACTTTTATTTCACCAAATTGTTCAAACGGTTGATATCCAGGATGGACAAAGTGGGTGGAAACAAAAGACAGGGAGGAAGCAGAGAGCAACAAAATGAAAAATTCTCAGGATAATGGCTTGCACAGGAAAAGGGCTTTTAACCAATACTTTAATGGAAAGCCATCTTGTGCAGACTGCAAAAATGGTTTTGGAGCCCATTCACTCAAAGTAAACACACTTGCAACAGGATTAAATTGGCCAATTCATCAAGTCTAAAGAGTTTTTAAGGGTTTATATAAAATTGCATACTTATTTGAAAGTTTTAGAGGACAGAACAAACAGGGAGCAAAATACACTCTTCATTTAAGCACTGTATTTGTTTTATTAAATAAAGAAAAAAAGGTCATTTTACAGAGAAAAAAGTAAAGCTGCTCAGTGGAAAACAGAAGATAAGTAACACCTCTAGTTCAGGCAGTGATTCTTCTGCAAAAATGTGCGACTGTGCCACAAAAAGTTGGCAGAAAACACTCTGGAGAAAACTAACCTTAATATCAACTTAAAACATTTTTTAAAGTAGCTACTCTTATGTTTTTCAGAAATCCCTCCTGTGAACATCAATAAAATGAATCTGCACACTGTCACGCTCTTGTTCAGCACTACAGGGGGGAAGAACATCAAACATGTTTAATTGGCTGATTTGTCATATGATTGTTTGGGATCCATGGCCCAGTCTTCTGCACACACCTCTGATGGAATAATTGGCCATTTTAGGCACATAATGAACATGCAAATGAATATAGGATGCTTTGAAACTGAGCAAGCTATAAATACACCCATCGATCAAAGACACCAGCTCCTTGTCTTTAAGTGTACAAACCTGCAGGGGTTTTGGCGCTGACCTGATCGGATTGCACTCTAAAAAAAAAAAAGAATTAAACTATACAGTACCAATTAGTTTCAACCTATAAATAGATGTGCTGCGTCTGCAGGTGTAGAGGTGCAACGGATCATAAAAATAATTGTGCATATAATTTTAGATTCTCCTCTGGCAGTATGAGGTACTGTGGATCAAAAACATTTTATTCAAACATTTCTTTCAAAAGGAGCATGTTCATGTTTTTATATCAAAGCCAAGCTTGCTGTCCTTCACATCAATGCAGCACAACGTTTTTATGTAATATTTATGATTTTCTTGTGTTTCTTTGAAAACATATCAAAAATAAAAATAATGACTAACTTTTGACTGCAGTTAAACACAGTGTTTGGCTGAAAAAAACAACATATATTTTCACTCTAATGATTAATGCAATGATCGATTCAGTTAGTTCAAGGAAAAAGTCATCTCTCCCTCCACATCATGTTTGTTTTTGTCTTGTAAGCTCAATTTTTTACAATTTCAATGTTACTGTTAACAGTATTTTTACAGTTCTACCTCACACGGATATCCCTCTTTGTCTTTTAACTGACAGTCAGGCTTTAGGGCGTACCACTGCACTGACACTGCTCTTACTAAAATAATTAGCAAAGAAGACTAAAATAAAGTCTCAATTCTTGTCCTGATAGACATAAGCAGTATTTGATACAACTGACCATGACATCTTAATCAGTCCTCTTTAACAGTTGGTTGGTCTTTCTGACTTTAAAACATGCCTGGAGATTTCAACCTATTAACTAGCTATTAACCAGAACCAAGAGGAGTGAGCACATTAGTGCAGTTTTAGCTGATCTGCGCTGGCTTCCTGTAACATTTGTAATTAAGGTCTTCCTCCCTGTATACAAGGCGCTTAATGGGCTTGGACCATTTTCACTATTTGCTTTGAAGAACAATGTGATCATCTGCTGCTGGTTTACTGGAGGTTTCCAGCAACAGCTGAAAGAAAACCTGGAATGCGACCTTTGTCAATCACACCCAAAAGCACTGGAACACACTACCTACAGATATCAGGGAAGCAGTCTGCTGGATATGATTATGTCTGATTATGACTTGCCTGATACAGGACTGAAACTTTTGCGCTTTGCTTCACTCTTACACACTGGTGTACTTCTTCTAAATTGTTGTATTTTAACTTGATTTTATGCATTCTATATATTTCCAACTTCATTTTACATCTTATGTTATTTTTTGTCTTTATCTTGATCCTTACTGTACCTTATTTTTACCATTAGTATCTGGTGGGTCTTATCCACCATCTTGTCTAAAATTAAGTTTGTTAACTTTTTTTTTATGTTTTATGTTTATGTTCTTTTCTATGTGAAGCATGTGGTTTCTTTGTGGGAAAGCGCTTTATGCTCTTTTTAAATTCCTGTTACAACTGCTATTCAGTGGGTTTAAATTTCTTATGTTATTCATTCACCTAAAAAAGACTGTGGTGTGTTTTTTTTAACCACACAGCACCACAGCAGGGTGCTCTTTTCTGGGACAGCTTCGGGCTGTGCCCGACACAGATAATACCCAGAGTGAGGTTAAACCCGTGGGAGGACTTTCTGGGTAGGCTGAAATAGGCTTATTTCGGTTAATCAGGACCGGTGGTGAATCTGAGTCCATCGGGAATTTGGTAGACTCTGTTGTGCTTGTTTGCTTCAGAGGCGCTGATTGGTAGTGTGTACACACAAGGCAAAAACTTTTTCAGAGCTCGCCTATGAGGTCTTCAATTGTTGACTGCCATTGTATTAAAGGAATAAGAGAATTTGGAGATCAATGCTTTATTATTGACAATTAGTTTTATTAATTTTTTGTTATTATGATCAAGTGGGTTGATAGTTTATTAGTATCATAGTAGATATTATTATTATTGTTGTTGTTGTTGTTATTATTTATAGAGCTTTGGTGGGACTTTTTTGTGCTAAACAAGCCTGAAAATTGTGGTAATGGTTAATAATAACATGATCTACTTTTGTTAAAGTTATATATGGTTGTTTCTTTCTGTCAGGTCCTCTGAGACATGCTTATAATGAAGGCCTCTAAACCAACACAGTTAAACTTTCACTATCTCATACACGAGACTCATAGCAAAGCACACTTGCCCAAAGAAGAGTTGTTTTTTGTTTCTTTTTAAACAATGCAAAGCAGCTGGTGCTAATTGTTCTCATAAATAGGGTAAATCAAGCCTCAGGTGTCTAGACTGTGTACCACTGAGGAACACATACAGATAATAAAGAAAAGGAAACGCAGCACCCATAAATGCACACTGAATAAATCAGAAATCTGTTTGTGGGAATCCTAAAGGGTTTTTCTTTGCTAAAACAGCACCCTAACACATACTTATTAATAGATCCACACAGAGAGATGAGGTACTAGGTGAAATTTAATCCAAACTGTAGAATAATTTTGATAACACATTGTGCATTCATCCCCAGCCTATTGAGCCTCACCTCATTTTTTTTTTTATTTTTGGAAATGACTTTTTTTTTAATTTCTGTTTGTCATGATATAGGCAAATTAACTTCATACACAGCTGTAGTGCTGTGCGATATTACGATATATGTCATAGTGGGACAGAAAAATGTCTACCGTACGATATAATCCTCTATTGTTTATATATCGTAATTTTAACGTGTGGGCTGTGGTTAGCTCCGCTAATGTAACTGCAGCAACGCTACTGCTTTGCAGTAGCAGTTTACGTCACCTGCAAGAACTCCTTTACGGCACTGCTAACGTTTTCAGCCATGTGTGCGAGAGCCAGCGGCAGCATGGACGTAAACAACACAGCAGAGATGGAGAGCACAGTGGACGCTGAACCAACAGAACCCAAAGAGGAATTGGTGCGGAAAAGAGGGAAAAGGAACTCCTTTGTTTGGCACTGGTTTGGATTTAAAAAGGCAGACACCGACCAAAAAAACAGTACTCTGTAAAACATGCCGCCAACAAGTCGTTACTAGCAACTCGAACACGTCTAATCTTTTCTATCACTTAAAGACACGGCATGAAGAACAGTACAGAGACAGCATTAAAATGCGACAAACTACTACTACCACCAAGTTAAATCACGAAGTGATGAAAAGACAAACACACACCAAATTGGGATATATATCGTTATCGGGATATAGAATTACCTATATCAGGATATAAATTTTTGTCCATATCGCACAGCACTGCACAGCTGTAACTGCTGTGAAGGCAAACAAGAAAGTGTAGGAACATAAGAGGTGATCATGCTTTACTACAGACAGACAACTGTAACACACCCTGCAAAGAATTAGCAGAACTTAAATGAAACTCATGGAATAATCACAGTGTACGATTGAACTTCCAACTTGCTGCATAAAATATGTTGTTAAAATAAACAGCAGATAACACAGTAGTGCAGTACTGTGATTTAATCAGCCTGGTTGTTGTGTGTAGTAAATGTTGCAATTAAACTCAAATTAATAACAAGCTTCAAAGTGATGCTTTCCTGAGCCGAAACTCCCCGAACAATTGATGCAGGTGTTATCACTGTCATCAAATCAACTTTCCTCTATGAGACAGTGGAAATTCTCTACCGAAGGGAAAAATGAACTACATACACATGACAGATCAAAAAAGAAAATATATCAAGACTGAAAACAAAAAGACTAAGAAAAGAGGCATTTAGGCGAGATGAGATTAAAATCACATTAGAAGAACTCTTGGCAGCAGGAGCCCATTGTGTTTCCCAGATTCAAGGGCATGCTGACAACTATGGATCTAATTAAAGTATGGGATGACATCGCCAATGTCCAGTGCCCTACATGTCTCTTCATCACGGCGCTGTGCAGTCATCATCATGATGGCTGTGCTGCAGATCATTACTTTATGGTTTATGATACCTTTACAAACCTTTACTGGATTCAAAGCTGATTTGACTTATTTTTTTGACTCGGTTTAGCTGATGCACTGCTTCAAAATAGGCCGGTATGATACACGTACCTGATCTCAACAGTGTGGATCACAAACCGAAACTCATCATTACCCAGAATGCTGCTGGGGCGTAGATCTTTTGAATGGGCTGAATGGAGCTGGGCGGAAGTTTTGTAACATGACGCAGTTATGTTAGCGTTAGCCTCTGGGTGCTGCCATACGACGTGAGCCCTCATGTTTGTAGCATTGCCAAAATACTTCACCTTTGTCTTTGTAATAAGTTCATATCTTGTATGAGTCATGCCAAGCTCTTTCTTCCTCAGGAGACTGTAAAATCCAAAATGCACCCACACATTTGCCTTAATTGAAGACGAGGCTCGCTGCAGCAAATGTTCCTCTTCCATACTATCGGAGGCTACGTGATTATTGTGTACACTCAGTATACAGTTCACTGTATGCTGCTGGTACACCTCCGCGTTTTTGTGGGTGCTAACCCAAGTCAGTGGAACTATACTTGTTCCAACACTTTGTTTCTTAGCCTACAAGTCAATGTAGACTCAGAGAAGAATATCGACATAAATTACATCCACTGCACTGATGCATTTATTTAAAAAAAAGTTATTGCCTTCTTCTAAACAGTGATGAAGAACACCAGGAGCAACTGCAGGGGTTGAATATAGGGGAAACACTGCACTCAGAGAATATGCAGGCCAGTGTCAGGCAGGGGACTAAGCTATGTATTATAAGGTGACAGCACTGACCACTGAGCAAGTATGTGGCACCCACTATTAAAGGACCTGTCCATCAGTGCTGGAGTGACAGCAGGTGCTAACTCTGCTTTTGAATTTTGGGGTCAGGTCTGTCCTTTTACATTTCTATCATGGTCATGTGATCTCAACCAGCATTTGGGGAACATGCATTCAACGTAAAGAAGAGGAGCAGCTCTAAAGCAGTAATGTACTGTTGCAACTAAAGGTATCCTGCCTGTAACAAAACCCACTTATGACAGGAGCTGCCATATAAAACTATAACCAATGACTTACCAGCTAATTTAGGTGACATGCTGGGGGTTCAGTGTTTTGTCACTTTGACAGGAGTCAGGGCTGTGAATAAACAAACTGAACCTGCAGCCTTTAAAATTAGACCACTGTAGCTGCTCATCCTTGTCACACAGCGCAGGGCATAGCTGCTCCAGGACATGTCCTTCAGTAAATATTAACTGTCCTCACCATCTGCACTGACTTTTCGCCCTAATTTTCCCTTTGAAACCTGTAGAGCAGGGCTCCATATGTCTTGTACAACTCTGCCCATGATTGCAGGTTTCAGTAATCTTGCGTTTTGATCAATAACACAAGTAAGACAAATAAACCCGAGTTCCACTGGTGACTGTGGGGCCCTGAGCTGGAAACTGGAAATATTTTGTCATGCAGAACAAGCAAAGTGTGAAATAATGCTTTTACTCAGAAAACAATTAGAGCACAGACTGTCGAATGTGTTCAGGTGGGGAGTTTTCATTCACCTTGCTAACACCTCATATTTTTCCATTTCTACACAAATTGCTTATTTTCAATTTCTACAATATGTGAACAACACCCTGCAAAAAAAGTTCTCTGATATTTGTTATCAAATTTATATTAAATATCTTCAATATAAATGTCTACTTGAAAGCCACAATAACAAGCCCTAAACCACCCTTCGTTCTTGCAACATCCAAGCTACTCTGATTACACAAGACAAAAGCTAAAATAGACCGAGCGACTGACTCTGACGTCCCTTCTTTGATGTGTCTACATAAATATGCACCGGCCAGTTGGGTTGATGTCCCACTCTATGCATAATATATCTTAACTACCAGTGTACGTTTCAGGGGGAATGTGAGAGACATGTCCCCATCAATGTCAGAGGTGCATTGATTTTTCTCTCAACAATTATGCAAAATCAGACATGTTTTGCATGTTATCATTTTTCATTCCCTTTCCTCCTACAATGCATCCTTCCTGACGACTGCATGTGAAAAGCTATTCCTGCAAGCAGAGAGACACAAAGAGTGATGACACCATTGTGCTTTGAAATTTCCCTGACCATATCAGTTTTCAACAAATGGGCCAGTGCCACTCCCTACAGCTATGTCATACATCTACACTGTTTTTCTACTGCATCTGTCTTCATTCAGCTATAATAAGGGAGGCTAACGGTGCCATGTACTCAGTGATATGACTATCATTAGCAGACGCCCGTGTCAGAGAAAAAAGCTGGAAAAATCAATGAAAGAAAGTGACAACATCTTTGTTTCATTGTAATGCTCCAGCGCTGATTTAGTCTGCTCCAGACAACAGACCTTTAGAATGTCTCCGATTAAAATATGGCAAAGTGAGTCAAAGATGCACCATTCATCCTGTCCCAAACAGTAATTTCACTGCTTTCTTTCAATTATTCTGCCATGAACCTAGCCTTGTATTTCTCTATTTGCTGCATTATATCAAACATCAGTACTCCTACTGACCACTGAAAATGGCACAATGATGACTGACACTGAGTGTATGCTACCTGAAGATTTTCAAGGCTGAGGATATGTTGCTCTCTTGGCAACTTTATCTTTCATGTAATGGCTTTTTTGCCCTTATTTTGTCTTTTTCATGACTGTGATAAGGCTGTTATATGAGAATATCCATTTTCAGAGTAACAAACTACCAAAAATGTGTGATAGCATGAAAGCTTGTTTTTTTTATGGTGTCAATTTACACACATCAAAGACAGTGTCTGCAGTGCCTGTGCATGTGGCTCTTATTGGTTAAAATTCAATTAAAAAACTACAACTGTATTAGCTGAACTGCTACACCGCAAACAAGCACATAATTTTGACAGACTGAACTGGAACATTAAACTCTTTTCCCCTGAATGCTGCAGAACTCAACTGGAACATTTAGCCAGTTACCACAGTTTTAGATTGTATTGTCCAAAACTCTGAATAATAATGGTAATAATTGTCATTTCTAGTAATCACTGTCTCCACAATAAAAGATTAAACAGCCTAAAAAATCACCACCTTTTTAATCTAAATAATTGAGTCAGTTGCCACTTTTTGAAAAAAAGTTTGATTTTTGTGTTTTGTGAGTTGTTCTCATTATGATGATCATGATGTACACAGATTTCAGAGGTGACTGGCACCAAGACTCTGCAGCTGACAATGGTTTGGACGTCCTTGCAAACTTAATGATCCACAGGTCTAGTTTTTAATGAGGAGCTTGTTCTTTGGCGCCGCTGACGATGACAATGCCAGGTCTTGTTCAGAGGTCGCAGCATTAATGGTGCCACAGAGTCATCAAAAGAAAGCAAGAATGCACAGGAGGTTCTGAAGCCCTTTACTGTACACAGGCTGATCTCACTGGAGTGCCTCTCCGGTGGGAAAGACGCAGACACATCGCTAAGTCAGAAGGTCTCTGGAGGCCGTGAGCTATGATGCTTCATGAGCATGTTTTTCTTGGCAGAGCCCGGGGGAGTCGTCCACAGAGAGTTTGCTCTACTGAGGCGCCAGGAAAGCAGCTAACAACAAAAGCACCGTAGTTCAACAAGCCCTACTTTTACAGACACAGCCTAATTACAGATGTTCATTATTGTTGTGCAGCATATGTGCTACGGTTCGTGCAAAATATGAAATGTATCTGTGTTGTAGTTCTAAAGTTGTTCTAATTTGTTTGCATTTTGCAACAGACCCAAACTACAAATTAAAATAACGCTCACATCATATAGACCCACAAGTTTGCACATATTTGAGATCACAGACATGCTGTACACACCATTCCAACATTAGCTGATCACCAATTGTACACTATGGATTAACAAAGGTGACAGTTTATTTTCAATTTCCATAACATATGAACAAAATCTCTCAACAAAGATCAAATAGTGACTTACTTAAGTGACCCTACTTCTTGTTATGGTGTTGTTAATGCAAATGTTTAGTGAACAAGTATGACTTACAGACAGATCGAAAGACAGACAGACAGACAGACAAACAATGATAGCAAATCAAGTATCTTTGGGTTTTGAAATGTTGGTCTGCAAACAAAAGCATTTTGAAGATGATAGCTTGGGAAGCTGTAAATGGGCATTTTTCACATTTCATGTTGATTTACTGATATTTAGACCAAACAATGAACTGATTAATCAAGACGATAATCAGCAGAATAACTGATAATTAAAAACAACTGCAGCCTTACAGGGAATAACTGCCAAACACATGATTCTGTGAGGCTCAAGCCGATGCCATGGAGACATGAGCAGCAAGGGTGCAGCTGAGATCATTAATATAGCACAGGTAGTCAAGCAGCTCCAATGGCATTGTAATTATGCAAGTGAAAGTACTAGACGAGATTCTGAGATATTAGCCATTAATCACATTTTGGCAGTAATTCTAATGTATATTCAGCAACTCATTCCTGAATGAAAGCCTTACTGCAATTAAAAATAATACATTATTGCTCTACCCATCCTGTCACACATATGAAGCATCACACTACATCGTATTGAAGGCTGAGTACTAACTTTACATATTTTACATTACAGCCATTTAACCATTCAAAATCTAGACACTGTGTGACTCATAAACTCTTCTTTTAATTTTCAAAACATGCTTGACTGTATTTGAATATACAGCATTTGTATATTAATGACAATCCAGCAGCAAAGTTACTCTTTAAGATATAATGTTTTGGATTTGGTAGCATTTGCACAAAACACAAACACAAAAACCAGAAAACAAAAAGAATTTGTCCTCCCGTAAAATGTCCAAACAATGTTTTATGAGACTACATGAAGTCTGCGGCAGGCCATTTTACTTTATACAGGTATGATGTAATCTAGCAACACAAACCCATCTCGAATGTTGAAACAAAGCCTGCATAAAACTTTGATCCATTTTCCCCAACATCATGATGCAATTGCACAGTAAATGATGCAGTGCAACCGTACAGTAAGTAGTAAATAAAAAATTGAGAAGCTCTGGCACGGAAGGTTTATTGGGAGCCAAATGTCTGAAGGTTTTCTAAATGTATGATCTCCCAGATAATTGGATGTGCTGAATGCACTGAAACCACTTGCTTGATGCGCCTTGCAACCTTAGCCCTGATTGTCTCATGGCAATTGCCTGCTGCAGAGATTGCTCGCCTTCATGCACACATTTCCCTCCACAGATTGGACAGGCTTTTGTGCACCACTTAATTTTCAATCAGATCCGATCCAGGCTAAGTTGTCATGCAGTGTGAGGGGTAAATGGTGGGTCATACGCTCTCCCCAGTGCTAATGAGAAGCTTCAGTCAACACATGGCTGTCATTTTTTATCCTGTCTTCCATAGCAGATGAGAGGCACTGAGAAAGTATGGCTGACAAGGCCTGTCCATTTTCAGCATAGACCCATCCAGCTGGGACCAGAACCAATAATGGCTCAACTTCTTTGCATATGGGTGTCAGTTCAAAAGCAATCATTTCATTTCCAACAGCTCCAAGTTTGAGTTTGCCCAGGGGGATTAATTGTCTATCAAATAAATATGAAGCTGAATCTTTTCAGCAATCATGAGATGCCCTGGACATGTCTTTGGTGTGGCATGGTCTCATTAAGACATCACGTAGACATCTGAATAGAGCAGATAATGGTACAATCTCACAGCTTCTGCTAAAGTATATATCAATGACACTGCAAAATCATATTCTACTGTAGCACTATCATTCCACTTTAGAAATGGCACGTTAAATGCATATTCTAAGTTCTAAATTGTAGGTTGGTACAGGACTGGAAGGTTTTGTTGGATTTTAGCTCTGCTGAACACATCTGGGTCCAAAAATAAGATGACCTGCACATCTAGAATTAAAACTAGATTTGCTCAAATTTTAACTAACTATGCAAATAGACCACTGGTGGCCAACTGATGGTCATTTTATTATACCTGTGTACTGCATAACAACAGAAAAAGTATTAGACCATTGCCAGTAACTCCCGCTTGCCTGTGAGTGGCACTGTGAATTCAATATTTTTTTCCCCTGTCCATTATCTAGTTAACATTAATCATAGAAGATGAAGAGGCAGCAAAAAATCCTTTCATTCATCATTCACTCACCTGATAATTTCTTTATTTGTGATGCATTTGCAAAGAAACATGGCAATCCATTCAATAGCTGCTGAGATATTTCAGTCTTGAAACCAAAGTAGTGGACTGGCCGACCACCCAACAGACCAACTGACAATGCTGTCCCTGAGGCCAGCTGTAACCATGGCTAAACCCATGACCTGACTTTCTAACTAATTCAACAGAAATCTGTTAAGTGGATATCGTAGTACATAGCAAAGACCAACAGAGAGAGACACAACTGAGACCCAGCACATAACCTCCTTTGCAGAGGTAACTAATACTGAACTGAAAATTCATTATTGTGCTGTGATAATGAGTATATATCTCCATATTGCTAGGTAAATTGAAACCATTACCTGGAGGACAAATAATCAAGTGACACATTTAACATGCCTTTGAGAGCACATTCCATTTTACCCACTAATAACCCCTGAATCATAATGACATCTAGATTTGGTTGTAAGCTCTATTACATTCGCTCAATTATCCATTTCCTCTGATTGCCACAGTGCCTTTTGTAGTCGCAACAAAAGAAGAAATCCTCTGCAGCTGTGTAACATTTAGGCAATCCCTCTGTTTGCCTGTGTGAAGATTTAAAATGCTAAATAACATTTTTATCATTTAGGGTTTTATTTTTAAATATCTGAAAGAGCTAAGAAGAAAACAATGCCTTTATCGGAGATTACTAGGTGCTCCAACAGGTTCCAGTGATCTTCCAATGAGAAATTGATTACATATCAATCACAGTAAAAAGAAAAAAAAAATCTGGAATGAGCAAGGGATGAGATCAGAAAAAAAGAGGGTTTGTGTTTTTTTATTCCTTCTTTTGGCTCCTGTTGATCTGATATTGATTGTCTGACACTGGTCAAATATCCCACTCTGCATTGCGGATGGATGCTGATAGGGTGTAGGGGTGGGGGTTGTCTGACGGGACAGGGCACATGAGAGAGGCTGATTAGGACTGTCACCCAACAGGGATCTATGATTGATCTGAATGCCTATTTCTGTGATTGGGATGAAGCAGATGCTTTGATTTTCAACACTGGCTTACCTAGAGTGTTTCGGCACAGGCTCCTCTTAATGTATGCCAAGTCATGAGGCTGCTCTTTTAAGCCGGTTTGTATGTTGGCTCTTGTACAGTGTAGGGAATTGTTGTAAATGCTTGTTCATTTTTCCTCCCTATGAGGCTTTGTTCATCTCTAAATTGAATATATATTCAGAGGTGCAAGAATGCATAGCTGGTGAGAAGGATGTGTGGTTTGTTTTTGTTTTGGTTTGTTTTGGCCTTACAATCCGATGATGTTGGCCCAAAACTCTCTGTAAGGAGGACCACAGAGTTTCATCAGCAACAATATATAGATCCAAAGCCATTCCCAGTATCACATGAAGTTACTTTTCAAAGTAAACAAGTAAGCTAAGAAACCCTGCAAAATCAATGCAGAGACTCAGTCAATTGCTCATGAATATTATGAATATGGTGTCTGCGAGCAGTTTGCAATTCCCCTTCGCCCCGAATGGAACAAAGGTGCAGAGTGTCAGGAGCTCTTACTTCACTGATGTCTCGCTTTACAAAAGGGTGAGTAGCCTTGTTTGCAGGGAATAAGAATAATTGGTGTGTTTATGCAATCAATGGTGGAGAGCAGTCAATCTTCTCTGGGGAAATATGAACACTACAGCGCTACCACCTGCTCCTGCCTCTAAACCAAGCTGTGCATTTCACAAAGAGTTATATGACTGGTTTCAGATGTGTCCTTTGTTCTTCATGTTCAATGCATTCACATACATTGGCCAATATTGTCAATCAGACACATGGTTCATGGCATTTGCTCCTGTATGTTCTACAACGTCTTTTGTGTAAGCTCATTCTGTAAGCTACGTTATGTCTAATATGTTCTGTGAGGCTGGTATGTGTTGTCGTGTTATTTGATGTACTGTACATGTACTTGTATGTTGACATTAGGTGTCTAGATTTACAGTACAATGTGCATCTACTTCATAATGGTAATTGTTTTGCTGAGGACATCAGAGACACCCCTTGATCATGATACTGCTTTTCATGTTTTTTCCCTTGTAATACTCCCACATGGATTCAACAACATTATTTTCTCCATGACAAGATGACAATGTAGATGCTAGAGCAGATTTACCAACGGGAACCATGTGCTTTGTAGCAGAATCTTAAGTTAAACCACCTTTCCAGCCAGAGGATAATGAAATCCACCTACCAACACCTCTAAAGTCTCACTAATTACTGCAACATGTAACAAGTTTGTTCGCTCTGTATGAAACCATAAAAGTATAAATAACAATTCACTGGCTCAAAATGAGTTATGTGTGAGTATTTCTTGGCTGCTAACAGTAACTACCTGAAGTCTCCGCTGGTTGCCTGGCAACTACTTAATTAGTGAGCTTCAGAGATGGTGGTAGGCGGATTTTGTTATCTTCAGACTCTGCCAAGCTAGCTGCCCCCCCCCACCAGTCTTTGTGCTAAGCTAAGCTAACCGGCTGCTGGCTGTAGCTTCATATTTAATGGACAGATGCAACTGTCTTTTTTCCCAAAATGGTAATCTATTCCTTTCAGTCCACAGTTCCCAAACTAAATTCAACAAAAGCTGCTCAATCTCCACACCAGTCCCATAATTGGGGGGTCATTTCTGCGAAATGAGGAAAATCTGCAAAACACAACACAGTGATTGATTTCTTTGTTCACTCTATTCACTGTTCGTGAGTGAGCTTATTTATCTTCCGTGGTGTGTTGCTGTATTTTTGACATCTTTTCAATAAGATCAATCATTTAGATCTCTGGTAGAACTTTGTATGTATGTATGAGCCAAAATGGAGGTTTTCACTGTTTTACCAACCAAATAGTAAAAGATTTGAAGGGAACTTCCAAATGACAGTTGGTTTTCAGGTACTCCTTTTCTTCTACATTGAAAAAGTGTTTTTGATTTGCATTCCTTCATTCATTTTTATCTAAATATTTTCAGTGCCTGTCGTAGCATAAGCACTCAATCAGACTGAATGCCAAAAGTTACAAGGCCAACAGGATCTCACATACACTGCAAAGGGTACGCTGCAAGACATGCAGAACCCAGTGCACCACACACATGCTACATTTGCGAAAGATTACATGGGCTCTTACCTTTGTAGAAGCACTCCTCACTGTGCATGATGGTAATCCTGTGTCCTTTGAGACAGGAGGCCCGGTGGAGCTCACAATGGTTCTGGTACAGCTTCCCATCTGAACCACACACTGGTTTATAGTGCGGTTTGCAGTGATCCAAGCACTTACAGTCCCCTTGATCAGTATCATGGTTGACCACACAGTGACGCCCCAAGCCGCAATACTTGTGTTCACATGGACCTGGGTAGCCATTGTGTCCCATAAAACCTGCAAAAAACACACAGAAAAAAGCTATAGTTTTGTCTGACCATAACCAGGTGATCTTTATGTATATCTGCCAGAACTGATGGACAGCTTTTGTTACCGGTTCAGTTTCATTTAGGCTGTTTCAACTCCCTCAACCCTCAAGAAATCCCCCTCTCATTGCAAAGTACCCACAGTGGGAATGATTTCAAAAAAGTCTGTTCACTTCAACCCAAATATCACTGGAAATGTAATGTAGTGCAAAATATCTCCCATTTTTGCCATTTGCTTTTTGCATGCACTGAGTCAAGACTGCAAAGATGACAGATAAATGTAAGTACATTTGAATCAAATTACTTTAAATTAACTAGCAGAAAGAAACGTGTTCTGTCAATCTGAGCATGTGTAACTATCACATGAATATGTAAGGCTGTCTCAATTCAGGCTCAACTCCCATTCCAATAAGTAAACACTCGCCATATCTACCCCACCTCTGACTCGGTATTCACATGGAGGCGTTGCCATTTTAAGGGCTATTCCAAAACAGAGCTGGAGAAAATGCATTTTTTCAGCTTCTGACAACAAGTTTGCAACAGTGTCACTTAACTGAAGTACGCATGCCAAAAAAAGATAACACTGAAACATTCTGTGTTGCTACATTGTCAAATACAATACAGCCTTGCTACATTTCCCTTCCACTGTCTATTTCATGGTGAGGTTAGGTTTCACGCAACGTGGGGTGAAGTTAAAGACAATATGTCCCTTTGGGCTGCAGTATTTATCTATCACTGAGAGTGCAGATTTTTTACTGGTATTTATTTTTTTAATTTATTTTATTTTACTGGTTAAAATATCTTTTCATAAAATATTAGAAACAAAAAATGACCATCACAATATCCTAGCATACAAGGGGACACTGAATGGTGCATTGAATGACTAGAAGGGAACCGTTTTGCAGTAACCAATGCATTCCCAAACAAACTGATCTTTATAATGACAAGGGCAAAAACATCACTGAGTATTCCTTTGATGCATGAGCTGAGGAGTTGAGTGTTTGAAGTGAAGAGTTAAAGCTAAATAAAATTTGGAGAAAACGTCCTTCCAGCTCCAGGGATGCAGTTACGCAGCAGACCCTGAACTCTGACCACTGTGTTAAGGAGGCAAGAAAAGTAGAATATCTCTATTAGGACACATTGCAGTTTGTATAGTGTTCCAGCAGCCATTGGGGGGAGAAATACTACATAAATTCATAAAAACAGTGATATACTGCAGGATTGTGAGGATGACTTCATCAATAAAACATTTCATAAGGACAGGTTTTTCTTCATGAAATGATCAGTGTGATTTTCTCTGAGAACAGGATCCTGTTGTGGTCTTCCATTTCAACTCATATGAACACTAACAAGTCCTGACAGGCCACAGATCAGTCTGTACAGTAACCCATGAACCACATCAAATACATCAGCTTTCTAAAAGAAGCTTGCTCACGCTTAGATTGCCCTTTGGAATAGTCCTCGAGGGGTGGAGGGGTACGATGAGCAAAGAAAAAAAAAATCTTCACAACCATCAGAGCAAATGTTCTCAAGGCTTCACTGTTACATAAAGTTATCAACATAAGGGACTACTGGCAATGACTACAGAGAAAATGATTACACCTTTGTCTACCGCTTATTCTATTTGTGAAAAGGTCACTGTATTCATAAGTGTAAACGTCCTTTAGAAAACTGCCAAAGTAATATGATTATAATAAAAAAAATACAGTCGCAAGCAGCAAATCCAGGTTCAAGCCCTTTTGCGCTCAACAGAAGGAAGCAACTTAATGGGCCAAAATCAAAGCTGCAAGCAGCAGCAAGCAGCTTTTTGGATTCACACAGGTGAGCAAAGTCATTTCAGCTAGTTTAATTCTGTCTAAAGAAGGAGCGAGACCAATCACGCATTTTTTACATCGCCACAAAACCAACATTTCAATAACTACACACTCAAAGTTCCACCATTTGCCCCTCCTTCAGAGGTGTGTATTGTAGGGAGGTAGCATGCAAGTTTAATCAGATTGGCTCAGAGGCCATGCCCACTTGCACCAATCAAAAGGGACTCATTTTTTAGTTACTACTTCCTCAGAGCATGCACTGTCCACTGGTTTTTGAGGTACACATTTTTGGTATTTGTGGCACTTCCTATGGGATGGGCTCACAATGCTTTGGCAGGCCTATTCCAAAACACAGCCTGAAGATCTGTACTCAGATTTATGATGACCGAACAAATTGTTAACAAGTTATGGCCATTTACCTGCTAAGCTCCACCCCTTCGAACTTTTTTCATTGATGGCAGCCATGTTTTTTGAACAATCTTTCTTATTTATGACAGAAATGTGTACCTCAGTCCTGTGATACTGTATACACATTTTTGTGTTGGTACAGTCAATTCATATTACTGTTTTTCAAAAAGTCAAAATCGCAGAAAATTCACCATGGCAGACTTTTATGGTGCAAGAGGCTTTTTTGTTGAGCACACTGAGTTGGACTTGTGTGTCCAATTTCAGGTCAATCTGACGAACAGTATGATTGGATTTTTGGGCCTTCATTACAGCACCACCATCTGGCTGATTGGGCTCATATTTCTTGGGAAGGACATGCATCATTTCCAGTTGCTGGGCCAAGTTTCATGTTTCTATCTTATTCCATCTCATGGTAATTTGAACCGATGCAGCAGAAAAAAAAAAATAATGGTAACAATGAAATGGCACAAACACAACAGGGTGATGCCCCTTCAGAGCTTGAACCCTAAATATATCTCAGCCGTAATTTTATGAAAATTATAATGTTCAACTACACCAGTTCAGGGTTGATGAATGAAAGACAACAGACTGTGCAGCACCACTACAAACAGCCTCATGAAACATTCTGGTAAATTCTTTTTTTAATGAACACAATATAAATCAAATAACACACGGAATGCATATTAGGTGGGATTATGCAGAGGAGACAAGCCTAGAAAAAGACACTGATTTGATAGTGAAACTGAGATCAGGGAGTCATATGACTGAATCCCTAAAACCAGCAAAGACGTGTTCTACTATGAGTCACGTTTTTATCTTTTCCAAAATTGTATTTAACGATGTCCAAAGCCTGACTCTGGAACCTCCCCAAGTCCATGAAGATGATATTTTCTATAGTTTAAGATCATGCTAGCCATAAAAACCATAATAAGGTAGCAGTATGGTGGTTGCTATTTATCAGAAGGTTTGTAATATTTCTCCCACCTAGTGGCCAAAATGGATTAATGCAGCTTCAACTCGGCCTCAATCCTAATCTTTACCCTATGAAGCTGTACACACCTCAAAACCAACCCATGAGCTAAATTTTAATATGGTGCATATTAAATACTGGCTTCATTTTGTGTTACTGTTACATGATCCTTCTGACAACTTGTCAGTTAGTTACGGTAACAATCCTGGTTTTAGCAGTTACATTCAATATGAATGTTATTTCCTTCAGAAATGAACATGATGGAGGAAAACATAAAGACATCCAGATAATTCTTTCTGACAACATAAAGAAGGAAAGTTTATGATTAATGTATCTGCAGTACACTTCCTCCTCAACACATTCATATTGAAAACATCTTTAAATGTTCAATGTCATTGTTTTCTCTTTCATATCCACATCTGAAAGGGCAAGATTATCTGGTTAAAAAAAGTCAAAGCAAGTTATAGCTGGAGAATGAAGGTGGTTTTTGATAAATACTGATCAAGTCAGTGCTGATCATATTATTGCAATCATATTGAATACATAAATAAAAAAAAAAAAGTAACTGTAGTCTCTGGTGTTCAAGGCATTTACTTTCTAACCCAGCTTTCTATGCCAAACTCCTCCTTCACTGCATAACAATGCCACAATATATCCAACAGATGTACAGGAACAAAATGATTCCAGAGAATGTTCCTCCAAAACATACTGCCAATGCAAATTAGTTGCACATGATCATAATTTGGGGAGCACAGGGTAGCACTGCATTTACTCCAGATAAAGAACTGAACTGTAAAACTGTCATGGAAAAAAGAAAACCCACAAACACCCACATCAAGCATCCACAAACTTTACTCTCACATTGCACACAATTTGTTTTTCACTACCGACCAATAAATATTGACGAGAGAGTGGTGCTCACGGCATTAATCACAATCTACGATGCATTTGGCTCTGAGCAGAAAGGTCTCCTGATAAACGGTATAAACTCACATGAAAAGCAAGAGGAACATCCAGTGTTCACAGATACACCTAAGCAAATAGTTATAACAATACATTTGAGAAATGGTTTTGCTTGTTAGGCCAGATGCATTACACATTGCAAAGTTAGTATCACTGTTTGCCTTAAAAGCCAAATTTCAAACAGTAAAAACATTGCAACTCCTGTCTATTTCTACAGAGCCCTGTAAACTCTGTAACCAGCTAAGAGCCACATAAATGTAGAGTTTTGTTTTTCAAGTAGAAGTCAGTGTAATCATGTGTGAGTAGACACTTAAAAAACATGTTTTATAATTTCAAAGCTTCCTGTGTACCACTGAAAAACTGGTACAGAGATAAGTGGCTTTCGGTTAAAACGTGTCCATGAATATCTGAGCTAAGTTTTAGCTGGACGGGTAAACAAAGTGACTTAAAGTGTTAAGCCTCATTCACATCCCTAACATCTCCACACACACAGTCCGGCATTATCCTCTAGCCGTCACAGAGGATTTAGACGAGATACAAGTGTGTACACTGTGACCTGATTGGAGCCAGTCAATTTGCTAGTTTATTAAATCCCCGCGGTGGCCTGGCATAATGATTATTTAGTGAATTTGTGTCGCACAGCCAGGCATCCTCTGCCACCAGCAGGGTCAGCGAAGGGCGCAGTCATTTGTTATCAGTATGCACATCCAACAGTCTGGTCATCAGCTGACATCAGAGACAAATGAGGGATTGTGCACAGCCATTCATTTATTGATGACCTCTTACTTTTTCAGAGCATGGACAGAAATACATGATGTTCAGTGTTCACTGTGAACCAGAGGGCTGTTATGAGTATCTTCAACTGCAACTGTGTACTTCTAAACACCTGCTAGGAGCACAGATTGTGGTATAGGTGGGCGCAATGTAATTGCTCAAGGACACTTCAGCAGGATGACACAAAGCAGTATAATATATTACAGTATGATATGTTATACAGTACATGAGATACGATGATGTAGGATGTGATGACAGTTGTGTTTTTCTGCTACATACAAGAGAGAAGCTTTTATCCCAATGGCAGCAGATTCGATTGTGCCAAGCATTATGGAACATTTATCTTGTTTTTAAATGAGGCTATTATTTTTGATTGATTGATTAAGATATCAAAGTAGTGGCACATTACTCAATAATATTCAAATGTAATCATGACATTAAAACAAAGCGTATTATTTACTGACAACAGCTGTGTAACTGGCCGGTTATCAAAATAATAACTGTAGATAATTATGCCCGACAACGATTTGATATGACTGATGGCATCTAATAAAGTTAGCATGTAGCTTCACCGATTGAAGGGAGAGGGTGCTGTTTACAACACCAAAAAACAGAGATCAGTGCTTTTAAAGTGATAAGCTCAAATGTTATGTTCAAAACAAGTCTACCTGAGATATTCTGAGTCTGTTCGCCAGCTGTCATTTACTTGATACTTGACAACTTGATGCATCACAAGTACGACACCGGTGTCAGGCAATCACCTCGATTATGTCAAAAAAAGAGTAGCTGACTTCATGACTAAAGTCATATAAAAACAGGAAGATATAAATACTTATAATATTGCTGCTGATAGATAATTTAACATTTACATTAGCACAGCAAGTCCTTCACTGAACAAAGAGGCAATTAGCAAATCTCTACCCTCGTTTGATCAAGTTCCTTAATAACAATAACAAATCAGCAATGCTTTCGTTGTGTAGAACAGCTTTAGATACAAAGAAATTACTGTGAATTGTCTCATTAAAAACAAAGCAGGCAGAGAATGTTGACCTTTACTCAGAGCATGTAGGCAACACCAAGGGCTTGACATATGTGACTCCAGTGTGTATCATCTGAAGGGCATCCTCCTCCAATGCATGCATAATGAGGTGAACAATGTGTAAAAGGAGGACACACACACGACATGGCCGACAGGTTCACATTGTCACTGCAGATGGATCAGAGCCTTGCGATCACAGAAAAAAACAATCTTGTGGAAAAAGGCAATATAATGGAAACTGCCCTCCACAGTTGTGTAACAACCTGCTCTCTTTGTAAAGCCATTCAAGCTGCCTTCTGAGATCTCTGCGGCTCATGCTGAATCTAAATGCTCACAACCACTTAAGCAATATGTCCCAGTGTTTTGAAGCGCATTCGCTCTTGGACATCTCCTTTTCAACAAGCAATGCTGCATTTCCTATTTCTGGCATGCTTTTTCTACTCATCTTAAACTAACAGTGTTCGTCTAGTACCCATCTGATATTTTCCATTACAGCAGCTCGGAGTCCTGAGGGAGAGAGCAGAGTGTGGTAAACAACAGAGGCTCAAAGCTCACTCGGTGCACAGAGTTAAGCTGGCCCACAAGGCCCATGAACAAGAACAAGGGGATGCAAATCAGAATAAACTACTACTAAAACAATGCTAAAACTTTACATGGCACATAAACAATGTCACATTCGCTCACACCAGCTGACACGCTGCATAAATAAGTTCTTTGAAAGTCTCAGCAGGCGTTGAGCTGGTATGTAAGGCTGTGTGGAGACCTGCTGACATCGGAATAAAGAAGAATCTACAGTGGCAGCAGAAGCTAAGTGTTCAGTCAACGTGTCGTTGTGCAAACAAAATCCGTATTGTGTTTATGGCTAAAGATCTGACGTCATTCCATTTGCATCCACGCAGGGTTTCCTCCCACAGTGACTGAACGCATCTGTGACCATTAACAGTGTCTGAGGAACAGCAAGCTCCTGAATGTCACCAATTTGTTGACAATGATTTATTTGTGACATATATATGGAAAGAGAAAGCAATCTAATGGCCCGAAGCACGATTCGCTTTTCAGCCAGCTTGGGATGTAAGCATGCACGACAATGTTTATTTCTTTTTAGGTTGCAGTAAGGGAACAAGCAGTGGTTTAGTTTTGCCAAGAGACACCTCAACAGACCTGTCACCACCAGACAGCATTTCGAATAAGTACAAAACCTACATATAATTGATGTGTTGCATAAATACCCAACAAAATTCAAAATTTGAGGTTATTGGTCAAGCTGGTTTCTGTCCCTTTCATCTGTTTAAATTTTTTAAATGATTAATTTTGTTTTGGCTGGCTCTGGGTAGTTATCCTTGGGCTATCAATTCAATGTCATGCCCAAACAAAACTAATGATGCACCAGTTTGTTCCACAGAACCATCTTGAGAAGTCTCCTTGGAAATTGAAAAGGGCAACCTTCAAAAGTAAAATCCAGCAGGTGACCAGGCGAACCATTAGTCCGTAGTTTTAAATCGATGCTGAGTGGTACAAACCAAACACACATAACTTGAAGCAAGATGAATTCTCACATGATCTCACGAATCCAGCTGCCTCACAAAGACACAAAAAAAACCCTGTATGGCTCTCCATAAGTGAAATTAAGCTTGAAGCAATTTTTCTGACTTCTACATTTTACTTTGAGAGGCTACTTGATGGATTATTCAAAATCTGCAACTACCCCTGCTTTAAAACTGTACAGCTCCTGGGCCTAATGGAAAGTTTGCACAGCCTGAGTCTATCCCATGTACACAAGCATAAATGTGAATAATTATCACTTTTTGACATTCAGTTGTCAATTTAGAAAACTCCTCTGTTTTGAAATATGGAGATATATGCAGCAACTTCACCAGAAGTATTCTTGGCAAAGATCATCATTTGGTTGAAAACTGTGGTCTGGTGTAATGAGTGCCAGAAAGGCAGCCAGTTGTAACTTAGTTATCTTCAACTTTACACATGTCAAGTCAAAGACTCCTTTCTGTCTGCCCACAAGGTGCAGACCTGCTGAAAGTCTTGTATCCATCAGCAACACCATGGAGGTGTTGTCTTATCACCTGCTGAAATGCACTTCCTCTCCTTCCTCCATCGTATGCTAATTGGCGCACTGTGACAAGACTTTTACTCCTGGTGGCATAAACAACTCGTGAACATTTTATGAGAAGCTATTTGAGGCATAAGAGCTTTTTCAACCCCTTGGAGCCGAATAACCCACTATGTTTGAAACATTGATGACTTCCTTTCCACCTCAATGAGTCTGTTCCATAGTCCTTCCCCTGACATGCCAAGCACAAGTTCAAAAAAAAAAAAAAAATGTGTGTAATGCTGTGTCTTATATCTAGTATGTTGACACTTTTTTACACAATAACTCACCGCGTCAGTGTAGGTGAACAAATGAATCTGCAGCTCGGTTGGACTGTTTTGCTTCTAATTTTGGTAGTTTTTGGGGGGGGTTGGCATTTTGGTTGTTTAATGAATTCAATCTAATCATACATGAACACAGGACAAATTCTTGGTACCATTACTGAAGAGGAAGGCCTATTTCTTTTTAATGAAAGCTGAGCTGTGCAACCTGCTGATGTGAAACCTTGCCAGTCTTACATTTCTTCTTTTCCAACTATAAAAAATGTAAAACTCATGCTGAAGAGAGAGCATTTGCATTCACATATTTACTTCTACTGTGAGATGACTGAACGGTGAAACACAGTTTCCTCTTTAAACAGTAAAAGTGGCCACTATAAAAAGTGCAAGGGTCAAAGCCAAAACGTGGTGACAAGAGTAGCAGCAAAAAGTAATTCTGTGAGCCTCAAATTATGACATACGATGGAAAGGTGTTAGATAAAGACATACATCAAGGGGAAATGTATTACATTTAAACAAGACAGGAACATTTTCAGTGCAGGTATGGGAGGCAGATATGGGACAGAGGGGTGTTTACTACTGAACATCCATCTTGTAGTTCTCTACAAACACAACTGACAGCACATGAAAAGACTGTGCTGGTTGTTTGGGAAGTCTAACCTAACAAGCAAATCAACTCACGTCCAATTATTCATAAAAAGCTGTCTGACACATTCATCATAAACTACTTTGCAGAGTACAAGTGACATAGTGTAAATACAAATTAAAACTATATGAATAAACTGCATGTGGAATATTTTCCAGCTTGTCAGCAGTTCACAAGGGATATTAACAGCAACACCACTGCTGTCCTCTACAGTGCCTATTAAAAAGACCCCCTCCCCACTATTTCCTTTCTTAAATTTTATTGTTTTAAAACTATGAATCACAGCGGATTAATTAGGCTCCTTTGACACTGATCCATGTGGAAAATGAATAAAAATGTCAAATCTTTGTTTTAACCACAAGATTTTGGATTTATGGTCTGTTATTTATGTAAACCCTTTGTTCAAGGACATAAATTACACCCATTAATCTCTCAACTATGACTTCTGATGTTATTTTTCTGTTTATACTAAAGTGCACATGTGGTTCATGCTGGAAATGTTGATTTGTTTAGATTACCCCATGAGCATGTGCAGTGTATATTACAAAGATTGTTGTTTTTTTTCCATCCTCAACCCAATGAATATACTGCACTGTAAACCTGCTGCAACAAGAACACCTTACATCTGGTCAGATCATCAACCTCACCCACTACAACTGAGACAACTTTGCTTCAATCTACTCTAGTAAGAGTAAGAGCTAGTAAACAGATGGTACACGTACATTATCTTGTTAAACATGCAGGTTATGTAGTTGAACAAGAGCAGATCGGACAGCAATATGAAACAAGTCATATGGCCCATTTTGGACACTGATTAGGACTGGGTTCCTGCAAAATACTCATGTATTTATTAGCTTTTATCACATTGTCTTTTGACTGGCAAATACTAACGTAGCAAACATTCAGGCGATGTTAGTAGGGTTTTAAACACTGACCATCACCTTCATGGGTTGAAGTGACCTGTGACACTACAATAGACAGTATTAACAATGGCTAATTAACGTTGACCCAAAAAAAAAAAAAGGAAACTTTTGGCTATTGTCTGGTTAATGAGAGCACTGAAAGAGCACTGTACTCTGCAAGACAACATGAATAGTCTTCTCTAGCAAAATGATCAGCTAATAGCTGCTAATTTCAAGATGCCAGTTAAACTGTTAACAATATTTTAAGCTTATTAACCTAATAGTCTTAGATTGTGATCTCCAGTATTTGGAACAAGCACTTCAGCCTTTGAAAAAAAGTGTGCAGGAATAAAAGGGGCAGATACACTTGATCACATCTCTCATCTCATATAGCTCATGTCTTTTCAGATTGTATCTATAGGTTGTGAAGATAATTAGGCTGCCTGTCATCACTGCAGTGTTTCCACCTCCTCAGCCAACAAAATGTGATTATAGATGCTAATTCAATATTCCAGTGTTATGTAGAACTTGAGACACTTACAAAAGTTAAAAGCTAAACCTTATTAAATTCAATAAGGGAGCGAAAGCATTCAGATTAAACAAGCTGATTCAGTGCATCCTTTTAGTAAGGCATGACAAGGCTTGACTTGCTTAAAATCTAATCTCTCTATCCCTAAATTAGCAACGATAATAAAATTTTCCATTTTTGATTCAACAGTTCTGTATATCCAACTACATGTCATGATTTATTACTTTAAAGCTGCAGGAGACATAATGTGGCAGAGACATCAGCCACTGGAATAAAATCTACACTGCATATCCATCACTCTAATGCACCAGCTTTTTATTAAGTTACTGAACTTGTTACTCTCTCCTTTCAGATTTTACAATACACTGTTAGAAAGACAGTGAATTCAGCACTTACGTGCGCCTCAGCAGATGCTACAATATTTACAAGTATTCAATTTTTGCAATTCCTTCTTAGAGGTTACACGGCCACCTCTGTAATGGATGCAATATAAAATGCAGTCATGTGAGATGCTTGAGTCATTATCAAAAAAAAGAATACAAAAATGTATTCAACTGCAGTAACAAGACTAAAAGAAACGTGTTACTTCCACCCTCTTACAGTATGTATGTGTGCTGGGCCCTGGCTGAGTGCATGTGCTAGAGAGTGAATATGAGAGCACCTGGCAGCCACTTGGCAACTTTCCGCCCCATTTCATTCCCTCGCCTAATGACTGAACGTGGGCCCGGCTCCTCTCTCATTCTGTCCACATCAGGATGCAGCACTGAGAGCGTTTCCACCAACAACCCCATTTATCAGAGATTGCAGACTAATTGTAAGCACCCCACACTACTCCCATTGCTACTTCACATTACAGTGAGCTGTCTGGTTGGTAGGCAAATAGCACAAAGCTGAGTAGGTCCTCTTTGGATTTATGATATTTTGGGTTAGCATCCTCTTTTGTTTGGTAGTGGTTTTAAGATAATTTTGTGACTGTGTGTTACCGGCTTGTGCCAATTGGCAATCGGAAGCAACTGGCTATTGCTTGACCAAAATTAATTTTTATATGATTCCTGAATCGACTCTTTGATTGATGACTGGCATGACACCTACCACAATCAAAGTGTCCAGCGGATTTTATATATACATATATGATTTTTTTAGGGGCTATATTCAGTTTGGCCTAACATCTTATTTTATGTTATTTATTCTTTTCCTATGACATTAGCTTGATGAGCTGGACAGCTAAAGGTAGCAATAAAATTCACAAGGAATGACATGTGATGTGCATTGTTTTTGGGAATATGACTCACGACATGCAGTCTCTAGAGGTGCATGATTCAACTTTTTCCAGTGATTTGTATTAAAAAACAAGCAAAAACCTCAATAAAACCTATCATCAAAGTGCAATACTCGTAGAATCAAAATACATACAGAATCGGCACCCAAGTATCTTGATAATATCTAATTGGAAGAGAAGCATATATTCCCAGCTTTAGTTTCTGGTGGAACAGCATGTTCACCCACTGAGCCCTGTTAATTAGCACAAGTGAGGAGTGGATTTTAAAATCTTAACTACAAACCAGTTTGCTCTCTCTTTTCCATGGATCTGACAACAGATATCTGTGTTCATCATATGCTCGCTCACCAAAACTTTGCCCTGCCCTCCATACAAGTAGTTAACATTATGTATATGATTTGGATTGTGATATTAAAGATGATGTTAAATGGAAAAAGTTATTGGGATCCTGTTGCACAGAGCACACGCAGAGACTTTCTTAAACAGAAACGATGGCCCAATCCTTATGTGTTACTTTTAAGGATCAATATTAGGATAAAAGATGAAGGAACTCTCAGAGAGAGAAGACTTTGAAGAATAATTCATATTTGTTTTATTTTGGTTGGTTTGGAGGATTAAGAAACTGTAGGCCTTTTGTTTATGGCTGAAATCAGAATTAGATTCAGGTCTAAATCGAGGACAGGCCGTTGGGTTTTTTTCCACATATTAAGTTTGGGTAAGTATTAGTTTAAGGTTATTTTCCGGCAAAGATGTAGGGTTAAAACCAGATTTAGGATGACATTTATCTAGGGGAGAAATATCTGACTGCTGGCTGAATAAATATTTTTTCTCTGCACAGTGAACAGGTTTAGTTTGAAAATTCATCTTCCTTTCTTAACAGCTGTGATGGACACCTGACTCTTCCTGCTCTGGAGCAAGCACTTTCTATGGTTAAGACACTATTTGACCACACAAGGACAAAGTATTTTCAGAAGAGGAACTCTAAGACATTCAATCAGAAAATAAATTGGTTTATCACACCCCTGAATTTATACCTATGGGTTATGGTTACCTGCATAATGCCTGTTGTACATTTTTTGCAAGTGGCACTTGAAAACAACTAGGTAATAATTTAGAATGTTAGACTGAGGCTAAGTCATAATGACAACTTTATTGTGCCCATCAATCAAATACAAGTAGTAGTAATTTTTTCCAAAGTAATGGCTATTTCAGTTTGTCATGAAACTCTTACGGTGTTTTGTCTCTGCCCCAGGTTGAAAAGCTAAAGAGGGGGATCAGGGCCTGTGTTATATAGTCTTCTGAGGGTTATACCGTTTAAACCGAATAGGAGCCTATTTGAAAGTGAATGAAGAAAAAGAAACCTAGCGTCACCAAAAAATAGGACATGAACTGAACAGTGAACCTGTCTGACAAAAACAACAGCAAACGGGATTTTTTTTTTCCATGATGAAACACACAAAAGATCATCTAAGATTTCAGCTCCAAAAAAAAAAGAACAGAAGAAAACAAAAATTGTAGTTGTGTTTTTTTCCCCAAACTGCAGCGATAAGCTAAACCCCCACTGAGAACAAGACCGTACAACAAGTCTACTGTCAGTCAAACCGACTTTATATATCTCACCACATGCAAACAGTGATACTAACAGTGCAACAAAAAGGAGGCTTGAAAGATAATCCGGAATCTGAGTGTGTTAGAGACACTAAGACTTTAGTCGTTTTCACTTATCTGGTCTGTTCATGCTTCCTGCATTTAGCCGAAATGCTGTCTCAGATACTGAGGTTGTTGTCACTCATGAGAGGCGATTAATGTCAAGCTCCAGGAGGAAGTTGGATAAAGACTTCAGAGAAATTTCTTTTCTTTCTTAGATTAGAAGCCTCAAAACTTAAGAAGCCACTTTCATTTTGGATATATAATCATAGCAGAACAAAATAAGACAGTTCTGTGTGAATGGGATGAGTGGCTCTCTTATGGAGTTATTTCATGTTTGGACACGGATGCGGTCCAGCCATTCAAATAAAAGGTACATTAAAGTTAATCTTGGCTGAGAGCAGGAACCGTCCTTCAAGATAATGTTCCTTACTATGATCACTGTGTTGACCTTCAGATGGAAAAAAGTACATCTATTGCCAAGCCTTCATCATTATCCACTGTAAGTACCACGGGTTCATGCAGATCACTTAGAATTATTGATGAAACTCAATTAGATTCGTCTCACTCCATTTAATTCTACACATTCACGATATGGTTTGCCAAAAATTATGGGTATCAACATCCTGGGAGTCATTTATATACTGAAGATGAGTGTTGATGGTAATATTGTTGATCTTGCTAAGTGCGCAGCACGTTATGCTTCCTTTGGCAGTACTGATGACTGCCATGACACCTATCACTCTCCTTTTTACCCTTGCGTGTTATTATTTTCAAATAAGCAGTTTAACGTTCTTTGCAAGTTCATTAAGGTGCTCAAAGACCTGAAAATAAATTGCATGCCATAACAGTTTACTAAGGTATGGCCCATAAACATATTCTTATGGCCTAGGACTGCATCAGTAAGTGTTTAGCAGCATGAATAACACGCTCTCAAAGCCAGGAGCCAGACAACTATGATTTGAACCTTTTGTGCACTCAGAATCTGTAGAATAAAAATCTGTTGAACCAAAAGAAAAGACAGTTCCTCACCTTTGAATTGCCTACATCAGAACTGATAACAGTATTTCACCAATGAACAATGCAGCAGGACTGGTGTGTGAAGCTCATTTGGGTTTCAAAGAAGGCAAAGTGTCCACAGACTCAGTCTTCCATTAATTTTGCGTGGAACGGTTCTAAACTACCCAAACAGATGCATCCCCCCCCCGTTGCTGAGAAAGACTTTTTGACTTTAAAGCAGAGAACAAAGGCAGTCAAACAGCTTACTTGCTGTTAAAAATGTATCTCCGGGGGTGAGAGCAGCAGAGACATCTAATTTAATCGGCATTTAAAGAAACACTATTTGAACAATCATTTCTCACAGATAGTAGCTCATTAGAAGTCTATGCTCAGACAGGAAACAACTGAGTTGTTCAAATTATGGTTCACAAGTGGCAGAGTTCTGCTGGTTTACATTTCAGCCATCTAAGTACGAAGTGACATACACCTGGGACACAAGGTGAGTTATGCATCGCCTTATTCAAAAATCAAGCTAATTTAGGATACTCACTGACAGCTCGGGGAAACATCTTCAGTGTTTCCCATGTGAGTGCACAAAACCCAGTTAACAGCATTATGCAGCATGAAACTGAGACAGTTAATTTAGCCAACAGGTATATTTTGATGGTCGTAAGAGGAAAAAGCACAGGTGTAATGGATGCACATCAGGGTCTTTGCGCTGTCAAAAATAAATTGAATGGAGGCATCATTAATTTTATTAGTTAAGGTTGTGTTTTAAAAGTCAAAATATCCACGGTCAGTTTTTAGATTGTAGGCAGGTGTATTAAAGGGTCAGTTCACCCAAACAGAAAACCAGAACAAACGTCACATAACGTTTGAGGTATATCTAATGACTTGGACGCTCATCCACAAAAAACAGATGTGAGCAGCAATTCAAAACTGTGCATGAAGACCTGCAGTGCAAACACAGCCTAAAACTCTTTAGAGTGCAGTGTGACCATGAAAGGTATGCCGAGCTTTCTCCCCTGAGGTGGTGACAGAGTTTCACCGTACAGTATTTAGGCCAGACACAACTGTCCTCTTATGGCTTAGTGGGTCAAGGAGCATAAGTGGCCTGTGAGCTAACCAGTAAGTCCTGTGAGAATTCAAAAAGAAAATCCTATAGGCCTTTTTTTTTTTTTTTTTAACTCGGCAACTCATCTAAGCCTATCAGTGGCGCTCACAAGCAGATGGTGCAGTGCAGTCCCACAGCCTGTCTTTAAAAACTACTTCTCTCCCTGCCCAGAAAAAAAGACTTTGCACTCTGCATGAAACTACAGTAACTTGATTAAGACTTACTGTATGAAAGCTATTCCAAATTAAATTGTGGCAAAACAGTGAAAGGTTAGATGGAACAACAGGGAGTCTTCCAGTACTTCTGTCTGAGAAAAGTGCAGTGCAACGCAGCATTCACTGCTCCTCTGTACAGCTGTGACAAGTTATTAAAAGTGTAACCCGGGCCCAGGGGGTGGTGTGTAATTTTAGAATTAATATACAATTTAGAGTTTGCTGTTTGCAGCCTCTGAATTATTCAAATGTACTTCTGCTATGGGCTTGGGTCTGGTGGGGGTAAGGCAGCTGCTATGCATACAAATTAACATATTATGTCAGTATATGAAAGAATGGGAGACGACATAGATTAGAGGAACATAAACATTGGTGCCAGGAAACAAAACAAGATGTTTGCTCGTGTGCAGAGTTCAAACCTGAAAGGCTGTACTGTACTGAGGGGAATAGTCTAGGGTGTTCAATTGTTATTTTAGATTGATATTACAGTCTGTCTGCGGGGAAATCTTTATTCAGTAGCCATATTTACAAAACATGCATTTAGTCATCTGCACTTTCACGCACCTACACATCTCACCACATGTCCTCCAGTCAGGAGAAAGGTGATTAAAATGCTAGATTTACTCAATATTAAACAAAATCTGCCCTAATCTCAAGATTAGAAGACAACCAAAGTGTTTTTAGCTTAAACTATTTGACAAAACATAGGAAACTACCTTAAGAGCCACCAAAGTCAAACAACAAACAGAAACCCCTGGAGAAAAGTTGCTAAAAAGCTGTTGAAGTCAAGTTAATGTGAATAATGGCAGCAAAGCATTTAAGCTATATTCATGAACCACAGCTATAGTTTTATTCAAGATTTATTATTATATTCATTTATTTGTTCTCAGCATCAAGTAAAGTAAATTCTATTCTATTAAAGTTAGACTGTTTTGGCAGCATCCACTGGATAGATGTGATCCGGGAAACCTGATCAACATCTGTCCACAGCAGATTATGGAGAGCATCTTCTGATGTAGGCACTATGCCAGTTCTAGTGCTGCACCACCCACTACCACACCTGTAAAGATTAATCTAAGTATTCAGTATTAAAAAAAACATTTTGAATTTGAGCTTTATGGTAGTAAAGCTACATTTATGCTGGTCCCCAAGTTGTTCTGTTAAGAATTATATACTGTTAAATTTTTAAACATTGTCTGTAGTTTCAGGCTTAAAATTCAGTAAATATTACAAAGTGTAACAACAAGTGTAATAATTTTTTCTTGAATTCTGGACAAGCTTCTTTTAACTGATACAAGCACAACATAGACAGATTTGTCAAGTGTTGACATAACAGAGGTTTGCTTCACTGAACACATGCTTCATCAACATTAGTTTTTTGTTTGCATAGCATACCAGCAGGCATCCTTCATAACGGTGTTGCCACCACTAACTGACCTTTTACATGAAATGAGGAAGGTAAGACTATCTCATAAAGTCCCATCAGTTATTTCATATGGCTAAATCAGCCTATTTATTCCATAAAATTGTGTTTCTCCGGCAGCCCAAGGTCTTGCTGCAACCTGCATAACAAGCTTGGTAAGTGTGGCACACGCTCATTTTGGGACTCCAATTACAGAGTTTCCTGGAAAATGGCTGGCATTTTTCTGTTTTTGTCTCTTACGTGTTGACATTCAGTTAGAGTTTATAGGGCGGTGCTTTCCCTCAATCTATAATTATTTTCTTGTTTTCTCATCCACATTGAATGTGGTAAGATAATATCCATCCATCCATTTTCTAAACTGCTCATCCTGTTCAGGGTTGCAGCACACATTGGGTGAAAGATTGGGCAGGCGGCTCCCTGGACAGGTCGCCAGTCTATCATAGGGCGAAGAATATTACAGTCTCAGACAACTGAACACATTCAATCACGTATGTATGAATGTGGAATAAGACCTAAAGGAAATTCACCACTCTATAATAAATCAACTTATTTTGATTTTGAGGATCAAACTGTAGTGAATGTATTCTGAGGAAGTTTTAAAACCATAGACTGAATCCCTGTCTGCTCTCTATCAGGAATTCTTTTGCACCTTTTGGTAAATATTTACTGGATCACTGTACCCTGTTCATTTGCTCCTTTGTCCCCTCTCATTTTGGCTTGCTAGATGTCCATTCAAAATGTAGACGGTAACGTAGCTTGTAAAATTGAAGTTTTAATGCTAAATTGACCTCAGTTGCGTAATAATGAGAAGCCTCCAATGTACGGGGTGATGCCTGAATTATTTATGATTTTCTCTACAGTTCGCTTGCCTTCTCGTTATCAGGGCTGGAAATGAGTTTGCTGAAAACTAGCCAAAGTGAGATCTCCCCTCTCGGCTTACAGAACATGGCGCATTAAAGTGAATCACAGCAGACAGCTGGGGCCGCCCTTTATGGTAATGCACCCTCTACAATTACTGCTTCGACCTTCCCTGCTGAAGAAAAATGGGGAGACGTCCATTTAGCGGCCCTTTCAAACACTTAGTGGCAGACATGTTGGGCAGCAGGACCACCTTTTGCCTGACATTGACTCTTGTTTAGAGGAGACACAAAAGACATTAGAAAGGTGGCAGGTTGACAGATGACATGCATCTGTCAAACAGCAAGTGGACTATGGAGCATTAATGCAGCCACACCACCCTGTACCACACTGGTAGATTCAGCTGCTCGGGGTTAATGGTGCCAACTACAGCTGCAACTCCTGTCTCCACTGTAAATCAATCTATCTATAAATTATCTCTCAAAGTGATCAACTGTTTATAAGATGACAGCATATAGTGAATATCACAATGGTATTTTGAAATAGTTTGATTTGTCAAAGCAACCATCCAAAACTCAAAGATATTCAACTTGGCAATCGCATAAAGTCAAGAAACCCACAACTCACAGCTGAGGACTGTGTGAATAGAGACCTGACCGATATTGAGGACGTGGTTGGTAAACTGATAAGTGCCCCACAGACCTCCCTGATGGCTGTCTTTGACCAGCAGGCTCTGTGAAAGGCCAGGTCTATATTGGACTGCACAAACCACCCCGTTCACTTTGAGTTTGAAACTCTTGCCTCAGGCTGTAGATTTAGAGGACTCCAGTTCAAGTGCAACAGGAGTAAAAACTCCTTTGGTCCCTGTGCAATAACCCTGCTAAATCAGCTCATGTAGTTTAGGATTTTAGAGATTGTTTTGTTGTACTATTGCATTCTGTATATTGCATGTACAGGAAACATTTTTGTACTTTTCGATTTTGGGCTTTTTCTGCTGTACTTTTGTTGTTTTACTGTAGATGTAAATGACACCTGACACAACAATCAATTGTTTCAATCACAAAGCAAAAAACCTGAAATGATTTGAAGGTTAGGATTAGTCTTAATCCTCTATAATAGCAAAGTGAACAGCTTTAGGTTTTGGACTGTTGGTTAAACAAAACAAAACATTTAAATATTTCCACCTGATTAATCAAGTAATCATTGGTTGCAACCCTGATGCAGTTCAACTCTCATGGAGGGAAATAATGAGTTATTTTAGCAAAATTTAGCAAAAAAAGAAGAAGAAAAAAAAAACACTCAGCACACAAAAACATCTTCATTTACCAAACTTAAGTAACCTGAACAGCAGCTCATTCAGGCACAGAAACTGATTGTTGATGTTTCATACATCTACCAAGAACTGAAGGAATTCATCATGGTGGTTCATTTGATAGAAGATTGTTATGTGATTGCTGTGCATCTCCCTATGGAGGGTTCGGAAAGCTCAGAGACAATCTCTATCACACTAGCACAGATTTGTTTCTTGCCCACCACCAAACTCAAATGCATATTATGCATTGTTGCAACAAATGGATAATGTATTGACACACATCCATTCCACAAAATGTCATCAAAGCAGGGCAACAGCAGAACAATAACTACAAACTTCTACTGATGCTGAGGGGGACACACATTTAAAAAGATGCCTCAAAGCACAAAAACTCATTTCAGGATGGACAAAACATATAAACTTATAGAAACCATGCTATTGCAGTGAAGATAGACATACAGCAAATCCTTCAAAGCTTCATGTAAAAACCATTTTTCGGGTCGGATTTCTTCCCCACTCCCTTTCTTTGACTTGCTTCACACCCCTGTGGACCATGACCCATCCTGAAGTTGGCATATTTTCTATCACAATTTCGACCCACACAAGACCTGGTCAATGCATAATTGAGGATTCTCCTTTAAAATATGATATTGATGTTGAGGGGTTAGGTGGCTTGAACTACAGCAATATTTTCCATCATCTGTTCAAGGCCATGACTGATACAGGTTACATTACAATGTATTACTGTGGTCCTTTGCACCACAGGAAGTCCAAAAGATCCCACAGCAGATGTGCTTGAGCCATGCTGTGGCCTCCATCAGACAACAATCCTACAGCTAACCTGCACAATGTACAATGCTATTTGTATACATTGCATGTCAGGAGAGGAAGGAGGAGGAATGGGTTTGAGAAATGAAACTCACCCTTTATCCTCAAGCTCTCTGGGATCCCATCCTGTTGGAACAAGAAGAAAGAAAAAGGAGAGATCACAGTTATAATAAACCACCAGATCACACAGAGCTGTTTTCATTTTGCTGAATGAGCTAAATCCTTGTTGCCCGTACCATCAAAACTGTATACTTCTACTTACTATTTACTACTTAATACACTGAGCTGTCTGAACTGTCTTTTCAAATGCTCAGTGTTCATTTGAAATCATGTCAATGCAGGCATGGCGTTCACATCCATGGATTTCACTCTGACCACAACAACTTGTCTGACACAATGTAGTGCTGTTTGAATTTTAATTAATGATGCAGCGATAAATCAGACTTTAATATGCCATTACATTAAGTGGTCATTTGCCTCACTTCCATGCAAAATGATAAATCTTCAACTGGTTACCTTAGCCACATTCCCTATGATTTTATTTTGTGGATTAAGGATATTTTAAGTCTGACACTGTTTCCCCTGTTGGGATCTTGTTCATGCTGTTTTGTTTATCAGATTTGTTGTATTCTCTCCTTTTCAACTTTCTAGTTACATGTTGCCTTCACATTCTGTTATCCTCCTTTCTTTCTAAGATTGTATGTCAATGCAGTATATGTACTTTAAGGTGCAACATACGACCAAATTTGCAGTCACAGCAAACAAAATATAACTGCACTGCACTGGACTTGCTCAAAAATGTATGTGTAGAGACATATAAAGAAGAAGCATGACCCTTGAGCAGGAGCACTAGAAAATCAGGTGCATAGTGATGCTAGTTGTAGAAAATGCTGTTATCAGGATACTATTCTGAGTAGCTGCTCTCCACAAACCATGAATACGAAAGAAAGAAGCATAAATATTTGATTTCTCTACAGTGAAATCTGCATAGCTCATCCTTCTCGTTCTTGTACAGAAAATCCAGACTCTCTGTCTACCAGCTCAAACACTGTGGTGTTATGGAGAAGATGCATTATGCAACAAGTCTACAGTCAATAATGAACAGTGGTCCCTGATGGCCTACTGAAAATAGACGATTACCCAATTCCTGAGTTTGCACAGAAAAACTGAATACTGTATATTTTCTTGCTAAAATACGCTAAATTGATTCTAAGTCAATTAAAAGAGTATGTGATACAGTATTTTACACATGTATGGATAACTGTATATACAACGCTGAGTCCTTACACTTGCATTAATAGCTGCTGCTGCTGCTAATGAGACCTGTACCAGCACAAAGAACACCCACATGAACCAGTAACATACTTTGAACAAGTCCTAAGCTGAATGTAGAGACTTCATGTGGTTACTCAGCTGCTGTTAAATAAAGCTGTTGGTGTCTATGCACTGCAGCTGAAAAGTGACACCAAAATACCACCATATCAGTTAGAATTACTAAATCATCACAAACAAGGCATACGCATGAAGACAACTGCCTCAAAAACACTTTCATAAAATTATTTACTCTTTATTTACATTTACAATTATTATTTCTACACTAAAGAACTAAGGATTGTTTTATTGATTACTCTCTCAATTATCTTCTCGATCAACTGATTGATTGATCAGACCATTATATGTCAGAAAACAGTAAAGAGCCCAGGGTAGCGTCATCAAACTGCACATTTTTCTGATCAACAGTCCAAAACACAAAGGTACAGTGCAGTACAGAGAAAATGGGCAAACTCCCACATTTGAGACAATGGAAGGCTAACATTTAGAACTTTTGATTGATAAATTACTTTAACAGTTAATAGAGAAATGCACATTGCTTGATTAATTGTTTGTAAATTAGTTGTCTGTCAATTAACTTTTTGTTTGAGCACTAAAAGGAGTCCTGTGGTTATAGTGATTGTATATGTTTGGAATGAAACTTTCACAAATATTTCACATTGGATGAATATAATGTCTGGAAATATCCCCTCAGGTGTAAAGCCACCAGTTACCAACTGGCTCTATATGGTGGGATAAAGCTGAGATGATAATTATGAAACTATAAAGAAAAACTAAATTAAACATCATATGCATATGTTCCAACTTCCTGGATGTTTTACAAAACATTGTTGACTAGCAACCCAGTAGGCCCAAATCACTGAAAACACCTGTGGCTCTCTGACATTCCTCATATCCTCCCCACCCTCTGGAGGAGGTGACATTTCGAATTGCACTACAGGTAGGGAAGATATCAAATGGGGCTTATTTGCATATGGCAGACAGTGTTCACACTTCATTTGTTTGAAGAGAGTGATTTCCCCAGGGCCGTTGGCAGACCTGTCTCTGCTGCTCTGAGACTCTGGGGACGGTGAAGCACCCAGCTGTACAACCTGTGGTTCATCTGCCCCTGTCACAGCTAGCTGGCTGACCGCCCACATCTCTCTCTCCCTATCTGGCTTTATCTCTCAACCCCCTCTCCCTCAAACTATACCACCCTCCTCCTTTTCCTCTCTCTCTCCTACTTCAGATCTCACATCCTTCACTCCTCCACACCATCAATTTTCAAGTGCACTTCAGCTTGTAACATATAACTGCAAATTGCAACATATCTGTATGACAAGTGAGTAGAATACACGGTAAAATGCCCTATCGGCAAGGCAGGATCAACCTTTTAGGCCGAGTTCAGACGAACAGTGCTGCGTGATAAACAACACAGCATCATTTTCCTCAAAGTGTCCACTGCTCTGGGACAGTAGAGGTGCTGATGCAGATGGCTCTGGAAAAACTCTGCACCTGGCTCAACTTAAGTTGCAGCCGATGCAAGCTAATTGAGCAACAAACTGCATTTGAAAACCAAATAAATGGAAGTCCATAATCCTCGCAGATGAGGTTGAAATGTGAATACTGAAATTCTACTGTTTGCCTCACGTTTCTTAAGACAAGGGTAAACTATTATTTACTCCATGATAACTTTTTAGAGCTATAAAATCCTTTCTCATAGTGTTATTAACCACTCTGCTGCGTTTTGGTATCTCATACGACATTTTTTGGATGCTGTCTTTCATCTTGCACCTGGACCCGACTGGAGGTCACACTAATGACGGTCTTCACCTGTGGCAACTGGCAACACACCCACATCAGCCCAGACCCTTTCATTTATTTAACCCTGCAAAAAGCATAATATCAATAACAAGTATCAACTAAAGTAAGCACAAGCCAAAGAACCCTGACAATACATGAGCATGGACACTGACATCTTGTTATTGTTACAGAAGATTGGCTCCATACAGAGTCTGCCTCTTCAGCCCCTGTGGAGACTTCACAGAGGCTGGTTACCTCAGCCTCAGGCTGGCTGCCATTTGAAAGTAGACAGCTCATCAAGATGAGTGACAAGGGTTGGGGCTAAAACTGACCAGCTGAGGAGGAGGAGGGTGGAAATAACACTGATAGTACTCATATTTAAGCCAAACACTGCTGATCGAAGCTTTAACTGAAGCTACTATATACCAAACTGTTTTCTGTGTTTTTTATTGTTGTTATTTCTCCCTTTTCCTGTCTCTTTATCTTAATCTCATTTGCCCAACCCTCCCCCTTCATCTCTCCCTGCCCCCCACCCCCCTTTCTGTCTCTCTCTGCTTATCCCCTGTTAATCTAGATTTGCCATGTGGCCAAGCCAGTGCTGGATGGATGGGGCTTTGCACACAGTTGTCCTTGCCTCCATTTTGTTTGTCCTGACATAACAGCTTGATGTCAGAGCGACAAACTCTCAGAAATTGCTTTTGTCCTTCGTGTCAAGCAAGCTTGGCCACTATTCTACAAATTTCACAAACTGCACAGAGTCTCTCCATCACTCTTACAGTGAGAATCGTCATAAAAGATCTTAACTAAAATGCCCAGCAAATACGAGCCTGACAACAGTGAACCATCACTTTGAGTAGATTTCCCATTATAATCAATCCTTATTAGGACTGGATTCTGGTGGCCAGGATCTGTGTCCTATAACTGACCGCATGTGGAGGATTTCACTGTGACTTTCTGAAACAATACCAAGGGAATCATGGGTAGAACACGTGACCAGCTGTTTATGGCCCAGTGCCTCCTGGTGATTGAAGTCTTTTTGAGGAAAGCTTATAAGGTCGTCACCGATCCCGTTACCCTTGTCAAACACTGTCCTTCAAAGTAAAGGAAAAGGCACAGCATTTACATGACCAGTGGAGTATCACAGCTTGTGGCAGTGAGCTCAAAGGATGTTCAGTACATTTCACTGAATGTGCAAATGAGGAATTAAAGCAATTATGTCATTTAGAAATATTATCATTGTATTGTATTGTTCCCTTAATGATGTGACGTGAGAGGAATTTAATTAAAAATGTTAAGCAACCTATTTTTTTTGTTATTTAATTGCTGTAATTTTGTAACTTGTGACTTTAACTATCTATTATCCTTTAAAAAGTACAAACAAAATTAAAAATTTGAGCTGTCACCCATGCTCTGAAACTTGATATTGCTTTCCAACAATCTGTGGATATCTCATTTTGAAACAACTGTTCTTTAATGCTGCTCACTCAACTGTATTGACAAGTGGATGACCCTGAGCCTCTCTGCAATCTAGCCGACAGCGGAGAAAATTCTCTGAGCGACAAAAAGACCGTTGACATGTTTTGGAAAAGGCCTGCAATGTGGCCATTTTTCACCAAAGGGCTGTAAATTTCCACAGCCTCTTTTGACAGGCGGATAGATGAGCAGAGTTTACCTCTGTCCTCTCACAGGATGAATGTAATGGTATGCAGATGCTGTAATGACATTCCTCTGCAGTGTAATCACAGTGCCTGGCACATTAATTTCATTGGAGTGGAAAAGCACATACATCATTTTTGTAGCTTCTTGTCAAATTCCCGCAACATGTGGACATACATTACTTTAATTACTAAAGTCAGTGGTTCTGGACCAGGGCAATAAAATGAGAGAACGTCAAAACTAGCCAGTTTCAACAAGAGATAACACACTGTTCAATACGAAAGGAGGTAAAGAACTATTTACACCACCCTCAAAATGTGCTGTTGGCTGAACTAAAGCTGCTCCAAGAGAGAATGTCTGCTTTATTCAGACGATATGGCATTACAATAAAAAGCACAGAGCACACTCACAGTGCAGTACAACAGAGAATAATGTGAAAGCAGGAATACCTAAGACTGTGTTAGGGGTACACAACCAAGAAAGGTTTCAAGTGACAAAAAAAATTGCAGGGCAAATTTTGAATCAACACAAGGAAAACCTCTGAGACTCTACAGATTTAGTTTTAACAATAAGCGTGAGGATATAGCCATTAATGCAATGTAAGGAATGATGCTTCTTGGGTCAGTTAGTGATAAAGTATGTAAAAAATGCAGCCCAATTACAGGGTCACTTCAGCCCAATCAGTAAAAAACAAAAAACAAAAAAAAAAAAACCTTTTTCAATTGAAAGCACGGTAGTTAAGCCCAGGAGACAGTTTTGGTTTCCAGTACCAAGGTTTTAAGAAACAGTATGCACCTCTGAATGTTGTGATGTAACAAATAACTGCAAATTGTGCCACTGCAGCATAACCTTAGAAAGTAAGAGTTGATAATTATTGTGCATTTTGGGATTTGGGCAAACTGACCTTCAAAAATAATTTCATCAATTCACCTTCTACTGCAAAGTGGTACTAAACTTCAAGTTCACTTTTTTTAACATTTAAACAAGCTTCACTTTTTATTTGTGTCCCAAATTTCTGAAAAAACCTAACAAAGTACCTATGTTTTATCAGGGCACCCCATCCTTCCTAAAGGAGACTCAGAGACTCACTATAACTTTAAATAAAATTCTGGTACCAGGACACTTCTCTGCCCAGATCAGTCAAACTTGTTGATATAGAAACACTCCATCTATCCCTGAAATCTTACACCAACAGGGATGAACACAAGCAAAGATACACTTTATCCTCCAGACTTCAAAGCATTCTCCTCACAAGATGAAACTGTGAGACACTGATATGAAAGAAACATATTTTTTTTTTTGCACAGCCCAGGATATGTAGGATCTGGAGCGGCTGTTATAAAGCACTGACAAAACAATGGTGCTATGCCACATTCTACACAGACATATGGTTAAAAAACAGTGATCTGGTCCTTTAAGACTGAAATCCAACACTTCCCAGGAAGCGACGTTGGATCGTTCATCCTATCTCTTTCCTTTGGTATAAAGCATCTGAGCCTGGCAGAAGTGCTATCTCTGCAGTTTACTGGGATCATATTACAGGATTTTGGAGTACTGAAGTTTAAATATCATTACTTCCTTAACACACACAATTTCCAAGGTAGCCATGGCTAGAAAGAAGCAGAACTGTTGCATGGCTGATATCTGCAGCCCATGTGTTTAGAAAGCATCTCTCTGAATAAATCTTGTTCAAAAGGTCAAAATGTGTTTGACCATTTTGTCAATTCAACAGCTTTGTATCGCTCCCTGCTCCTTGCTCAACTCAGCTACAGTCCAATGATGCTCCCACCATCTGCTCCCTCAGTCTCCCTCTCCATCTCCTTCTCTTTCTAACCACCTCTCACCCCACCCACCCTTTGGTACCACTGTGTTTGCATTTCATGCTCCCACAGACAAGACTAAAACGGACTGAAGCGAATCTTAAACACAACATTTTGTCTGAAGATGACAGATTGCCTACAAGTAGAGGCAAACACACACCATTTCTTTTTCTTTATTGTCACTACTAATTATTATCTTGGATTGGATAGAGAGGATAAGTGTTTACTAGTGAACATAACTGGAAAGGGGGCTTATGGGAAATGTGTACTGAAGGACCACAATCCGACTAATGCCTCTTGACAAAACACTCTGCTTTCCTCAAGTCCCCGTCTGCCAAAACAGTCAATTTATTTCCCAGTCTGGCTCTAATTGATCCATCTCTGCTGCTCTGGTGTTTTGGAAATGAATCAGACATAACCAGAGTACGCTACTAGTTTAGAAGGAAAAGATTTTAAATATTCCTTAAGATACAATGACAGATTTTAATAAAAGTGGCAGATTTTGCTTGTGGGGCCTGCCCTGTATAGCGGGGTCAATAAGCATTAAATTACATCTTTTACTTTAAATGTTAAAATGACATGCGAACTACCTCCCTTCATTCAAAGCTCATCTTCATCTTTGCTCAGCTGTGCCTCGCATTAATCTGATGCAGTCTTTGAAAAGACAGTCCCCTGGCACAGAGGGAGGGATAATGATTCATCAAGTATTTTTCAGTAGGCAGAAAAACAACAACCACGGGAGAGTCATCTGATGCAGGAAAGAAGTGCCACTGTAATTAGTTTCATACTTGGCAAAAGCACATAGCAAAAGACGGCGATCAATACCTTGTGTCGGAATCTCACGACAGGTCGATAGGGCGGCGACCTGAATCCTTCCTTGTTGGGTCTCCCGTCGGCACCAAGCACAGCGAGCCCCAACAGTAGAATTGCCGCCGACCACCATCTGGCTGTCTTCATTGGTCTTTTCCTGTCAAAAACCAAACAAGAATGGTGAGTGCTCTTCTCCAACACACTGGAGGTTCAATACCGGTTGGCCCAGACAATACATCAAGTCCGCCGTAATTAGTGTAGACAATGGGAACCGCAAAACTGTCGCTGGTTTAAACTAAAGCTATCAATACGTGCCTTACACTCAGCAAAGAGATTAGATCTCCTTTTGAATCAATTAAGGGGAAATAGACGTCATGAGAAAATCAAGATAAAGAAGACAAAGAGCCAATATATTAAGGCAATTAAAGTGAGGGGCTTTAGATTAATTAGGCTGAGTGTCTAAGTCAAGCAACTGTGATGCAGTGGAGAGATTACATCTTAAACAGTTTCCTCACATCCTCACAGGGATGCAGCCCAAATACATTTGTTTAACGGAGTGAGAATATTCACTTTTCACCTCCAATATAACAGTATCTTCAATAATTCATTGCGCTGCATAAAAACGAGTTTGACCTTTGCATGACATGAATTAAACAAAGCAGTGTTCGTGGGGGAAAAAACATGCCCTGTGAAGATGTCTGTGTGACAGAAACTGCGATGTTCAATAAAATAAAAATGCAGGGAATACACAGAAAAGAGAATATTTGTTAGCCAGTGCTCTCGTGTTGCCTAACACAAGGTTTAACACACACACTAATACACAGACACATGCACACAAGCTTTAAGTTAAAATCTGTTATGTGTTTGCTCCTTCTTATTTTTATCCCTATAGTCTTTATCTGTATTTATGCGTCAGTTCTTTGTGCAGCACGTCGCAAAAAATCCCCTTTGTTACACACACTTTGTAAATAAATTTGACTCAACTCGACTTGTTGATTTTCACAGGCAAACGCTGTGCTGTACTTTCTAAGCCGACTCAAACCTCCAGTGCCTGCTCATCATCCTCCAGCGGAGGAAGATGACTGACAGCAGGATGGTGACCCTGCTTCCTTGTTCTTCTGAAGTGACATAGAGTCAGACAACAATGGCGCTGTTGTGGCAGCTCTGTGGGCCCGCATGCTATTCACTGGAGGTCAGGAGGTCGTGCCGGCAGAGCGGCATGTCACTGTGATGTGCCGGACAAAGAGGGGACATTAAAACTTTGTTTTTGTGACTTTCTGTGACTTTTATTGCCTTCTTGCTCTGCCTGACACCTGCAGATTTCTTGCACATTTCCTTTGAAACTCTCTTCATTTGTACCAAACTTCTTTTTTTAACAGATGTGAAGACCTTTGTCTGTATGTGTATGTGATTCATGCTGATGGAAATATAAACTCTCAATTAGAAGAATAAATATCAACAGCTGGGGTATGCATATAATTGTCAGCCAGATTGAACACCCAACTTCCAGACTAAAATGTAGGTTCCTTGTCAGACTGTGAGACAACTGAGATAGAATCTCCTTCTACACAAATTACACCCTCCACCAGCCAACCAGTCCAGCTTGTCCCGTTGAATGTACAGACACGTTAAAGTCAAATTTTCACAACCGAAACACACAAACAAGCTAATTAGAGCAGATATTCAAAGGGAATATCTACAAAGAAACCAAGGTGTAAGTTATATGAAACATACTTGCGTAATGCTGCTGCTTTAAGCCTTGGTCTTTAGCCGATGTTCCTTCAGAACAAAGCTTTTAGCTTTTGGAGATGAAAATGTCTCATCATGCCAGTCACTCACTCATTTCTCTGGCAGTGTAACAATGAGGGGGCATTGAAAGTGCCTTGGTAATGCAGTGGGCAGGGAGCTTTTATCCAAGTATGAGTCTAGGAAATCAAAAGATTTCAGAACTTCGCAACGTAATTGTTCAACCGCCGATAATGATCAACAGCCATACCAACCCCCTGCATACATAGCCTGGTCATTTTGTGCTATGGGACAGTAAAAATCTTACTTATTGCCTCTTTAATGTGATCATATTCATTCTCTGTGCATTTCTACACCCTGCAGATCCAGGTAGGAACCCTGCCTGCAGCTGCTGCTGCTCCACTTCTCTACTAACACAGTCTTTTAGCCACACTAGGTGGATTAGCATATCTGCTAGCACAATCAATCAACTTCTTTGTGGCGTCCCAGTGTTAAATGGTTTATTAATGGACTAACTTTTGGAGGATGCTGTGTCAGAGACAGAGACATATGCACAGTTTTAAAAAGTTTAACTGTGTCATAAAGCACAGTTCCTCGCAGACATTTAACTCATTATGGTCAGCCACAACTGCAAGACATACAAAATAAGTTTCAAGTTCTACTTCTACTGAATCATTATCAATCTTAGTGGGAGGTCAGAACACTCTGTGCTGTTCTGTATTTTACTAAAACAGCAAAGTCCCTAAGAGAGGAAAAATATTTTTTACTGTGGATTGAACAATGCACATTTAAATTCCAACACCAGACCACACAGAGTTTCTTCTTGAGCTTTTGTGGCTATTGCTGAGTTAATTTTCTTGTTATTTAGTACATTTTCTTTTGATCTTGTGCATCATTACTGTTCATAGAGCTTTAGCACAATGACAAACTACACAGATCAATGTGAAGGAAGCAAAACTGAAGGCGACAAGTTGGACAAAAAAAATGCTACTGCAATTATCATTAATAGCACTGCTGGTAGTGATGTTGAATTGTATTTTAATACAGATAAGTGTGTCTTATATTTTGTTATATCAATGAGGATAGACTAAATATTATAAACATCTTTAAGTAAAACAACTCAGTAGCACTACAAACTACAGCTTCAAAATAGCCCTAAAGTTGAATCAACTCCATAATTGTTTTAACAAATCTGAACATTCGGTACAACCTGCATGAATACACGACTGCAATGATGCTGTATTAGAGTTGCATTGGTTTAAGATAGGTACACCTAGTACACTGGACACTCAGTGTATTATTTATTCTCATCATTATACAAAGTGAAACTGAAGCTATAATAAGGTTTTCCTCTTTAAAAAAAAAAAAAAAAAAAAAAAAAAAAAAGTGAACGTGTATTTGAGTCAATGATGTTTTGGAATTAACAGCCTAAGACACAAATAAGCAGTAAACGTCCTCTCCTGCAAGGAAATCTAGTGCACATGTCAAGAAAACTGAAATGTTATTCAACAAAAAAAGCAAAATACAGATGTATGTCTGAAAACGTAGGGACTTTTCAAGTACATGGTCCCTAATTTAACTGACATCAACGTTTGTGTGAGTGTGTCACACTGAATATAATTGGATATGGTTACAGCGTTCAAGTGTTTGTGTGTGAGAGTAAGAGTGTGTGTTTGAGTAAATACTTCAAGTCTTATTTATTAGCCTTTAAAGCTCAAGAGACAGAAACAGTCTGGAAGGTTTCCCTGGACCCCCTTAGGGAGTGCCATCATAACTTTGGCTTGTGGTTTCTAAATTCCCCGAAGCACGTCTAAGCTTTGGCATTGACTTTCAAATGAAGACTACCTATTTCCCACTATGTACACAATGCATCATGTCTTGACAAGCTCACAGCCGCTCTCCTCTAACCCCCCATCGGTCTCATTCAGCAGATTTTTGCCATTCAATGCACTGGGCAAGCATAATAACACAAATGTCTATACAGCCTCTCTTACAGATACTATGTGAACAGCATGTATATGTCACCTGACTGTTACATACTTGGAATTAGCTGGATTTGAGTACATGACCACATTGTAATGTACTATCAGCTGTCATGCATGTTTAAGCGAGTCATAAGTCTGGAAAATAGGAATGCATAATTAAACTAGCCATACATTTTCCTGACATTATGCATAATTTACCCCCCTAAAGTCATGAATTCAAGAATACTCATCTCTCACATGACTATTTGTCAACTTATACTAATTCTGACTTATTGCTGATAACTCTTCAATTTACAGCTTTCCCATTACAGTCAGTTTGTCTCAAATGTGATTACACAAACCCCTTGAGAAATCAGGAATTCTGAATATGGCCAATGTCCACTGGGAACACAGAGTTTCCTCTGTTTTTCCACTAGGCAGCACAGTATGAGGTACAGTACAGCCTAGAGAAGACTGAGAACATATAGTTTCAACAATCAGAACAGCATATGGTACAAGTTGAGATATCTCAGCCTTTTTGCAAAAGGGCACCAAACCTTCTGGCAGAGTGTTCAACATGTTATAGCAGCAAAAGCCGCAGCCAGCGCTTCTCTGAAGAATCTGTTTTGCAATGCTACCTCCTATATCTTCTACAAAGTTTCTCACAATAAATTTAGATCTTTTCTAATTTTTCAACTGAGTGAAAAACAACAGCCCTCAACCAGAAGTGTAATTTTCTAAGAATAAGAAGCAATACCCTGAAATTTTGTTTCTGACAAGTTATAGGATCAAATTTCCAAACTAGCAGGGAGTCACACTTTTCTCTTGACAATGTTAGATGCACTTGAACAAAACATTACTATCATCCCTCACACTTTAAGTAAAGTACACCTGTTACATCTAAATCACAGTATGAGGCAGCAACAGAGAAAAGCATCCAATCAAGAATGTGAGAAATCGAGAATTAAGATAGAAATTCAAACAACATCAAACATTAAGTCCGTGTTCGACATATATTTTCTTCTACTTTCCTCTCCTGTGAATATACTGCCAACCCTCAAATTTATTCTGTAATGCCTGGTGAGGTTCCAGCCTCCAGGCAGGGAACCACTGTCCTGTTCCAGCAGGTGGACTCTGAGAATCCAGAGAAATCTGATCTGACTTATGTTTGATACCTTTTGCCACTCTCAGTTTAGTCACATATACAAGTAGTGCTGTGCGATATGGACAAAAATTTATATCCCGATATAGATAATTTTATATCCCGATATAGTATTTTTACTCTTCATGCCATGTCTTTAAGTGATAGAAAAGATTAGACGTGTTCAAGTCGCTAGTAAGGACTTGTTGGCGGCATGTTTTGCAGATCACCGATCACCAGTGCCAAACAATGGAGTTCCTGTTCCCTCTTTTCAGCACCAATTCCTCTTTGGGTTCTGTTGGTTCAGCGTCCACTGTGCTCTCCATCTCTGCTGCGTTGTTTACGTCCATGCTCCCGCTGGCTCTCGCACGCATGGCTGAAAACGTTAGCAATGCCGTAAAGGAGTTCTTGCAGGTGACGTAAACTGCTACCACAAAGCAGTAGCGTTGCTGCAGTTACATTAGCCGAGCTAACCACAGCCCACATGTTAAAATTAAGATATAAACAATAGAGTATTATATCGTACGGTAGACATTTTTCTGTCGCACTATGACATATATCGTAATATCGCACAGCACTATTTACAAGCATAAGCATTCAAGGCCGCCATGTTCTACCTTTCAGCTCTAAATGAGTTGTTCAGAAACAGTAGAGACCTATGGTTGAACTTGGTTGTACTGCAGAGCTCTAGATTATAAGCGGTGGTAAACATCTACGAATGAGATACACAACAACATGACTGCTCTGTCAACTGACAATGGCCAAACAACCACTATAAAACCAATGTGAGGGATAGGAGCTCTTCAAGGTCACTGTGCCAAGCATGTGACTTCATCATTCTGACAATTAACCTAATGGACGTAGGGATGTCAACAGTTAACCATTAATCAGTTAACCACCAAGACAAAAACACTACTAACAGCTTAGCCTGTGGCTAAGTGCACTGTTAAAAGCCTATAAGGTAAAACAATGAAGTGTGCCTTGTGAAGCTCTGTATGGAAACATTTCCTCCAGAGAGGCAACAAAGTCAAATGTAAATTGTGTGATGCTGCTCTTCAGTCTGGTACTCGCACTATGCACATTGAGAACAAGCACCCAGCTGGCTGTCTGAGGATGGCTTAGAGCTGAAGATCATGTCGCTGCTAGTCCTGGAGAATTAAGAAGCAAAATTAACCAAAACTGATCTCTAACTGGAAGTAATTAATACGTTAAAAGTTATATGTTAACACACTATATTTTTGGAAGCTTTTCATTCACTACAAACATTGGTGAACCAGTTAATATTACAGTAATTTGTGTCTCTGGGTGTCACATCTTTTAGACATCCCATTTATGAAATACACAAGGTCACATTCCTGCCACAGAGCTTATCTTATTCTGATGCTGCCACAAACTGATAACAGCCAGAACAGAAAGACATAGCAGAAAATGTTATGAGCTTCTCTCACAGATAATTTAAAAATCAAAGTCTGTTCTGCAAGATGGACAATTTTCTTTTCACTAACATTATTCTGAATAGTTTCTTTAAATGCCATTTTTGCAAACTGTGTTTGAAACCTGTCAAGTGTTGAAATGACATTTGAAAAGTCATTCATCATTTTACTGTGGCAGCAACTTTTCAGCCCTTTGGCATGTATATCCTTTTTTTTTTTTTTTTTAGTATAAAATGCAGAGTGTACACAGAGGATTTTTTATTTGCTCACTGTTATTTATCCACTTTGCTGAGAATGCATGCAGTCATACTGCAATCACCATGCTTCAAAATAAGTCAGTCTTGCAGATTTAGACCAGGGCACGCTCCAGTACAATCAGGTGTTCTACAGCTGATCTGCTTACCAAAGCTCAAGTGCCTTGCTTAACAGTTCCTCTGTAGTACGATGGAAGACAAGGAGACATCTCTTTTCATTGCATTTAAGTGATTCTTCTATTTTTTATATATATTTTTTATCAATTCAAAATTTTTTTCAATATTGTCCATGTCATGTGACCCACCCCTTGGTATCTTCTCAACTGTCACATTAAAAGCTCTTTTCCTTTGTAAGCTTTGTCTTCACTTTTTCCATCAGGCTCTGTGCCCTTTGTTCTTTTATGTCCCTTTTCTTTGTCTGCCCTCAAGCTGGTAAGCAAAATGTGAAATCAAGATTTTTTTCACTTAATTGCACAGCACTCTAAAAGGTGCACTTCACAAACACCACTCATGTTCTACGGGCTTAAGCGTCTTTGTCTGAAAAAAATCCCAGGAAAACCATCATGGTCAATGTTAGTATAATCTATTGTTTTGTTCGACAGGTGAGTGCACTTAATCAAATAATGTCGGCTATTATCTGCAGTCATAGACATTGGATACAGGGGTGCAGGGGTTGCTACAGCTTTCCCTTACTGCACCAAACCTTTCTATTTAATATTTTTAACTGGGAATGGGCACATGGGGAAGGGGAACATAAGCTGCACTATGGCTCTCCATTGCTCCAAGCCATGTCGGAACGACCGGGGTGAAAGCATTACACTCCACTTGTGTAACATACCTGCTGCTGAGAGAGAGCGGGGAGGATAATACCACACTGTATGAGTCCCAACATGCAACTACAGAGGGAACAGGAGGGAAAAATAACTCACTGAAACATGAAGTTATGAACAGAAGAGGATACTGCATGACGTGTGGGTGTGCACAACGAGCACACTTACACACATACTCATACACACTGAACTTAAGGCCGACATTACGCCATGTGAGAGTCTCAAAAACTTGTGCAAGTAAGTTACGAGAGAAGTGATGGCTGTGTGTGTAACGTGTCCACACCTGACAGTGTCTCACTGGTCGTCATGCACATGCAATACTGAATGTGTTAGAGAGAGCTCAGATGCACCATACAGATAGAACCGAATAAAAGGACACGGTGAAGCCCACGATGCTGCTGTACATATGTCTTCCTCAGCCATCCCTCATAGGAGAGCTGTAGAAGAGGATAAGGCTATGTAGGCAAGGATACCAGGCTGGAGGTCTTCCCCTGCCTGACCCTATACACTTTGTATACTGTACGATAGTGTCGCACAGCAAGAGAGCCAAACACTGTTTTTTCCAGAGGCTTCCCTGGAATAAGGTTTTTATTATTTAATATTTCTCTTCAAGGGCCAATGATTTGCCTAATAACTTCTGATTCTGTTATTTTTTTTAAATATCTGAGCATGCATGATAAAGGTTATGCCTCTTTGATGTGAAACATTTTTAATATAACAACAAAGATGCTTTACGAAACATTAAAATCTTAGTTTCTAGTTTTCTTGATAGCTCTATACTTCTCGAATTATTTGAAATTAAAGACCTGGGTCAGGATCATTGACATATTGAGGTGCAACATGTAGTGGTGAGAAGTCATACACTAAATTGGCACCCATCAATAGAAGAAGAAAAACATGTGAGCAATGGAGTACATGGCAAAAAGGCTAAAAGTTTGTGCAAGGATCTAATCAAATGGCAGGAGGCTCATCGGTAAGAACAAAGTCGGTCAGAGTTCTGATTTTTGTAAAATATGTCACACTGATTTTAGTTTATCACACGGAGCCAAGCATAAGCACTCCCAAGAGCCACAGAAACATGCCCTGCCAATGACTACATTTATACTATCTGTGCCATCCATTTTCATAACCACCCTCTCTTACCAATTGTCTCACTTGCCTGTAGCCTCTCTCAAAATCTGAAGCATAGTATGCAAGTGATGTGGACATATCCTTCAAGTAATACAAAAATAAATGATGAATATATATGCCCTTTTGTGTTTTCATTTCTATTATGCAGGGATGCTCACAGCGTTTCACTTTCAACTAGGTATCTGATTCTGACAACCAAACTGTAGCCACTCACTTAACGCAGAAACTCATGACAGTGAGGCCGATCCTTGCTACTCTGATATTTAAAGCAAGTGGTTGCTGAGTGGTGATTTTAGGAGTGACTGTGTGCAGCCTTGTCTTAATGTAAGGGGTGTGTGGCCATATGTGGTGGAGTGCCAGAAAGTGTCACTCTTTTTCAAATCCCACTGTTGACAGGTATGAGCTATACTACAGTGCATAAGTACTCTGTTATAAGGTATATAACATCTTGCATTCAAGTAAAGCACAAAAGTATTAGCATAAATATATACAAATATACATTACCTTACTGGATGACTTGTGAATTTGAGGTTCAATAAAATGTTATTGGTAGAATAGTACGATATTTGATGTGACTACAATCATGTTAACAAGTAACTAAAGTTATCAAATAGTGTAGCGCAGTAAAATGCATTACAATATTTCCCTCTGAGCTGAAGAGAGTTGGAGTATAAAGCAGCAGAAAATGGAAATATTGAAGTACAAGTACACCTTAAAGTTATATTTAAGTTCAACACTTGAGTAAATATACTTTCTACCATTAAATGTGCCTGACAACTGCATGCTAACGCTTTTCCACTTTAGATCATTTTCAATGCAGGGCAATATTAAATGATTTCACTGTTGATTTATAATGGTTTGGCAAATAAACAACTTAGATCAAGTTACTAATGCCTTATTACCACACATTTGATCCTGCTAATATCCTAAAGAGCGTTATAATCATAACTTCACTGTATGCTAAAACGTTAGCATGTTCGCCGGACAGTTAGCTACTGTGAACTCACCTAACGACGTTAGCCTTGAGGCTGTGTATCCAAGTGAGGCACCACAGTCAGCCACTCCGTGTTAATAAACTTTCTTTTTGGAAAAATGTGAAAAATAAGAGTCCTCGAGGACGCAGGTGAACGTCCAAAAACACTTCAGGAGAATACATGGCGGCGTCTTTGGTGCGTTGAGTGACAAACACACACCGGGCACAGGTAAATTCAATTAAAGTCAACCGTTAAAAATCCAACATGGCGCAGAATTTCTTCATCTATGACTGACGGCGCTGGAGTGGTGCTCAGCAGTTCTGTGCTCGGTGCTGCCTCTGGTGGCCAGGCGGTAGTAAGAACACCACATCTACGGTATGAAATATACAGTACATAGCGGATATATACTTCATACACTACATTACACATACAGTGTAGGTACAGTGGGAAAATCTGGTGACAAAATCTAATCATACAATACTTAATATTTCAGCCATGCATATCAAACTTCTTCTGTCTCTAAAACCAAATCTTTTCAATTTGGAAAACAATGCATTTATCCATAGAGTATGCAATATTTATCAATAAAAATAAACTCTAAATTGACATAGTAATAGAAGGTTTGTCCAATATTCAATATTCTCACATTTCTATTCAGTATCCTCAGACTTTTATTCAATTCTATGAAGCCTCATTCCATATTCTCACAATTTATTCAGTATTCTTACATTTTCTATTCAGTTGTGCATCCAGCAGGGGCCTGTAGGTGCAACTACCTGCAAGCAGAAAGGTGTCATTTTTGAGGGGCTTGTTTATTTTGTATTCTATGCTGCAGCCCTTCTAAGCATAAAAAGTGTTTTAAACAACGGTGACATTTAGAGCAGGGAGTTTTTTACTGAAGAAATTGGATTTGTTTTTTTTGGGGTTTTTTTATTTATTTATTTTTGTTGTTGTTGTTGTTTTGCATTGTCGTCAGCGAGGGAGGATCCTGGTCATGTATTCCACACCCTAAATTCTTTTGCAAATGTTTAGTGACATGTAAACCACTATGTGCTTGAAGTTAGCAGACAGCTAAAGTTTTTTTTATTATCATTGTTGATTTAGTGGAACTTGCTCACGGTGCAGACTGAGACTTGTTTTGCAGAAGTTCTGGCTCTGTACGCTACATTACACAACGTCAACTTCAGACCAGATGAGACTTACCTAACCTTACCTTAAAATACTGTCTTCACCAGACCCATTTCCAGTCAAAATGAAGCCCTCCTGTGCAGCTGAGAAATTGGATTTCAGTAGGGGCACACGCGCCTGTTTCAACCAGCGGGGATGCACTGGTGCTGCCAGTTTGCTCTGTAAACCAATGATTTCCTAGAGAGGCTTGTTTGAAATTATTCAAATTGTCAGCGAGGTCACTGGAGGGGAACTTGACGTCAGCAGATAAACTGCTCTGCTCCCCCCCGCCCCCCCTGTCTCTCTCTCACACACACACACACATATGCTGACACATCCCTGACCTCCTGTGGGCAGATCTCTTTAAGCATGCTCAGCGGTATTTCTATGTGCAGATCAATTTGGTTGGAGTACTACAGTTTGTCTCTGAGATATCTGGAGAACACTGGAGCATCTGCTGTGTGTTTGCTGCCCAAGCTTCCCTGCTGCAGCATGTCTTATTTGGCAGAGTTATCATGGCACTTCTCATACTCATACATCCCCAGCAGCACTGTACACTGATAAAGGACTCCTTCAAGTTCAAAGCACGTCCAAAACCACAGGCGACACACTTCCCCCTAGGGTGGCGCTTCCGTTTGGTCCTTGTTCTCCCCTTACAAACGCAGAAAACGCTTTGCCAGTCTCTCAGATGGAGCAGTTCCTTACAACAAAGGAACAGAAGGATGACTTTGAATGTCATACATGGCTAAATGAGCTTCCTCATATAGTATTCATGTTATGTCCCTACATGGTGTCAGTATGAATCCTTTTCCAGATTTCCTTACACCCTGCGACTGGTTTGCTATTATTTGGAGGAATCAAGCAAATGTCAGCTGGCTTTGTAGTCCGCACCTTTATGATGTGCGTGAAAATGAAACACTTGAGGTTTGAGAAGGATATGCTGAGAATGTTTTGCATAGGGTGAGAAAAAGCATTTCACTACGCTTTTCTGATGGTTCTGCGGGAGTTTAGAAAAAAAAAAAAAAAAACTCCATCTCAAACAGACCATGCCACATTTCTTTCTGCAAGACTTGCAGTCAGTGAGTCAGTTAATAAATGGCAAAGTGGGTTCATAAAAAGGGGCAGCACTTGCCTAGAGGTTAGAGAAGTTGGATGGTGGTTGTAAGGTTGTAAGCTTATATGAAGCCCATATAAGCTCAGAGAAACTGTGGGTTTGAAGTAAAGGGGTAAAAATCGTTTTTCTTCAGAAAATACTGTGGAGGCTCCTCCTGAGCGAAGCACTCAACCCCAAATATCTACTATGAAACTACAAGCTGGTCAACAGCATAAACAAAAACAGTGACCATTCCCTCTATATCCACAGTCAGGTGATATTGACCTAAACATTACAGTCAGATATTATTTCACATATCTCATATTTCCAAAGACATGTCTCGTAACTTGATGCTATAAACTGTGCAGGTACAGTGTGTAGGCTATAAAGCATAAATCAAAGTTGAACTGTACATTGGCTTTTGAAAGGAATCTTATTTTCTATTCACCTTTTAAGAATGAAGCCATCAGCAGAAACATATCTCAGCTCACTCACAGCGACGCTCCCAAAACTCTCTGATTCTCCTCCAGACCGTGAAAATCAAAGATGTTCATTTGAGCACTGATAACCTGTGCCTGTAATCCATTAATCCTACAAGGCAGGAGACATGTCAGATTGTTTATTGTTAATTTCCAGGACAACTGCCAACCTGTTCTGTGTGTTTCCACTTTCCCTAAAAATGATGGAATGACTTCCAAAACTCAGCTGTAGAACACAGTCACATTTATTTCTCTTTGTTTCAGGCTTCTGATTGGCCGTCGCAGCTTTGGGGCTAGGATCATATCGCCACCTGTTGGTTTGACATGCTCTTAACGGCGCCTCATTTGTGTTTTTTGGGGTTTTCATATGGACGGAGAGTTTTTTTTTAAAGCAGTGCATGTGTGGATGGGATTTTTTTTGGAGAACGGAGGAGGAAAAACCCATTTTAAGTAGTAGCAGCACGTGTGGACTCTGCTTAAGCAGGGTTTTTTATGCTCAGCATCCAATCTGAATCGAATGTTAGCACAGCATCGAAATGACCTTAAATCCATGTATTGAAAAATTCTAGCAACAAAAATAAAAACAATCCCGTCTCAAAGTCAACTTAGCAGCTTTTCCCAGGGCTTTCGATGGCTTTACATGGTCTTCCACAGCAGATGTGGACTTGGCTTGGTTTTCATGGAGATGGACTTGTTGGCATGCAGCTCGGTGGCTGCAGTGATTTCATCCTTAGCACGTTTCAGGCTTCACATGCACGTTGGCTTAGAAGCAGGACTGATTTTCTTTTTTTAGAAAGTCCTGAAAGAGCTGTGGATTAAATGAACCGTGTCAGGTACGGATGAAAAGTCCAGAAGAAGCCAGAAGACATGATTGAGTTTGAATTGTTTTGTCAAACTATTGGCTGTTTCTGTTTAAACTTTGATGCAGAAAAACAGATTTGTCTCCAGGTCACCTTTTGCAGTGATGAAGTGAAGGATTTAAAATCTCATGTATTGTTTTGTTACTTTCAGTCCTTTTATCACCGCGTTTTATCACCGTCCTGTAAAGTATAAGCACGGTGCTGATCTGCCATCTTTGTTTTTGGCAACAACTTGGGAGCTTCATAATCTTTGTTGTAGAATTTTGGCACCGCGCTGCCAGACATCATTTGTCTATTAAAACTGGCCAATACACATCACATCTTTCTCCTTTGAGGTTCTGCTGGTGTAGCTGTGCTGTTTCATCTATTCAGACATGGTGACTGTCGCTGCACATGATAACTGCCCAGTCCTTCTGTTTATTCCAAGCTGTTGTAGCAGCTGGAAACATAAAGCACATTGCTTCCTGTGTGCCAGGGGATTTTTCCAAGGAAAAAAGAAAAACTATTATTTTAGATGCTCAAATGTGAAAGCCGTCATGAATGGGATATTCTTTGACTTGTAGTTCTGTGATATTAATTGGCAATAGAGAGTCAATATTTTCCCTTTTCAGCAGGACCCTTTGCATGAACACCCCCGTGTCCAACAGTGTTTGCCTGTATGGGAGCTGCTTTTGTAATTGGTGTGTAAACTAAAGTTATACAGCTGACTTTCCAAGTAGTCTAAAATTCTAATTATGAAATTAACTTGCAGATTGTTTCCAAAGCATGAAAAAATAAATGGAAAAACAATTTCTGCCTTGCAGATGGGAGCCTCGCTTTTCTGGTGAGTTCAAAGTCCCTTTCTACCTCTGCACATCTAATTTCCACTGTTCTTGAGATGCTGAGAAAGCACAAGCACAATTGTGTGAGTTATTTCCTGGATTTCGTTCCGATACTGCTCGTCCAAAAAGCCCTGAGAAACACACATTTTCTGATCTAAATATTGGATTATAACTGAACTGACCCAGAACTAAATATTGAGCTGCTGTTGATTTCAAACTCTGACAAGAAGCGTCTCATCAGCACTTCTTTTTTTCGGAAGAATGCAGCAGCATGAGCAGTCTTGTCATCTACCCAGAATTAGGTGGTTCAACGCCACCTCCTGACAAAGCCATCATTGTGTAATCACCGGCCATTCATCTCAAATGACACGGTGACAGATGTTTCGGTGAGAGGATGTGCGGCGTCTTTTTGCTATGAGAGCACTTCCTCTGCAGACGCCCAGCTGTGCTGGCAGCTGTATCTGCAGCGTGGATCTGCTTTGTGTGCCGCCTTCCATTTTCCTGTGAGCACAGTTATATTCAACATATTTAGCTCATGTTTCTACACAGACCAGCTTATACACGACCTTCAGGTTGTGCTCCAGTCTTTTTAACTATAATGCTCGCTGCTGATAAAGGAGAGAAATATTTTTGACTGACTGTTGCTTAACTGTTGAGTGAAACATCTGGGTCAATGACAACTGAGGAACTGTAATAATTTCCCTTTTGATTTGCTTTGCTTTTAACTTCAGAAAGGAAGCGATCAGTATTGTCATGACAGACCAACTTCAGTGATTCCAGCTCACCTTTATGCCGCTTTTTAACAGCAGATATGTTCAAATGTTCAAATGGGTAAAATGCCAATGCAAGTGTAAGCCTTCCTTAACTGTATCCTGGTTTGTACTATTCACAGCAAGACAATGAGAAATAGTGGTTACGGTATGAGAAAAGAGCTGAAAAGGGCTCCTTTTAAAAAAAGTATGGATGTGCTTCTTTCTTCTCTTTTCATCTGACGAGCAATTTACAGAAAGGGGATTTCTTTGTGGAGCTTAAATTGGGTCCAAATAGTTGAGCCAAATCTGAACAGGCCCCGGAAAGCTGAGGCCCAAACCTGGCACAGCCTTAATCATCTCTCAGATATTCTGGATCAGGTCCAAATAACAGCCACTTGAGCTGCCTAATGTCCTTCCATAATCACCATGATATATTACATATGATCAGTTATACTAATGAGCTAATTCATTAAGCTAATTAATGAATTACCTTAATGAATTAGCATTACTATACATAGATTATATGTCAATATAATCACCATCATATAACGCAGGTGCCAATATATCAAGTAATATGAAGTTTGGAGTTAAACCAATTTCAAGAAAATGTATTTTTGTTGATTCATTCATACATTCATTGTTTTCTGGTTAAAACAGCTGTGACAACAATTGCAATTTTCAATTTACAACAACAATGCATCAAAGGACAATGTGAAAACAATGATAATGTGAAAAAGGGCACTCGTCGTGATGAAGCTGCAGACATTTAACAGCTGAATTGACACCTTCCCTCTGCTTTATGCAGCATTATAGCGAGTTTTAGCTCATTGTTTAGTAACTTTTCTGTTTTGATTCACTCTCACTGCTCTTCAAGCATCGATTTCAGCTGCAACAGGCAGCTGTTTTCAGTTAAAAGGCTCTAAAAGCTCGCTGTACACTACCAGCTCAGCACCAAACAGCAGACGGACACACTTAACGAGTAGATGGTGAACACAGTGGAGCATTTAGCAGCTAAAGAGCCAGATATTTCCCTCGGGAGTTGGAGGAGACCAAAGTCAGAGCTAAACGAGCGAATGTTGGACTTTTCACTCACCATGTGGACACGAGCACAGCTTTAAATGAGTGATAATGTTGCTCCATAACTGCTGGATGTGTAAATAAAACGCTATTTGCTCAAGTGAAAAGGGTGATGATGTGTTAATGTTGTTTTCACAACCTGTTTCCGCTGCCCCCAAGTGGCCAAAATAATCAGTTATTGCAGGTTTAAGGGTTGTGGATAGGAAATGTTCACATATGTCTCTTTGTGACATGAAGACAACAGAAAATGAAAAGTACAAATTCTTCCCTCTCATTTCCAGCAGAGGATTTTCTTACTGAGGTAAAACAAATCTTATCCATACTGGGGATCTTTGTTTTCACCTCTACCCGCCCAGGGAATGATCTGCTGAGAGTGTACGCAGTGAACTCCACATTCGCTCACTTTTACACACAGTCCCACCTGGAAGTTGTCCACTACAGCCACAGTTGTCTGCAGGTCACTGAGCAATGCCAAACAAATAACTGAGATTTAAAGGATTCGCTCGGGCGCACCACAAGGTCTGTTGCTGAGGAATCGAGGACGTGTCACTCCTGAAAATTCCCTAAAATATTCCCACTTAGTTGATAGATCTGGCATTTCTCCAATGTTAGACCCGTAGTATAGAAATACTAACAGTATCAGGCTTATATGTTCATTTTATTCATTCTCTGCACATTTAATTTCTCTGCCTTTTTATTTTGGTCAAGATGATACTGCATGGTTTTGTTATCTAACTCTTCCAAGTTAATATATTCAAGTGTTTGTAGGGAAGCTGTAACAAGGGAGAGTCAATGATAAGCCAGTTTGATTCAAGACTCTGTCAAAATCACTGAAAAAACAAACAAAAAATCTGAATGTGATTGACTGAGTGGCTTATTTCTACCTCATTACCCACTGTTAAGGTGCACTTAACCCCCAGTTGCTCCACTGGGGCTGCTCAGTGGCTACTAGATGAAAACTGTGGTTGTTCGGGGCAGCCCTCAGGTGTGACTGTGAGTTGTGAAGCATGGCGTCGCTGATAATTGCACTTCTGCTCAGTCAACCTTGCGTGCATAAGAAAATATACTACTGACACCAGAAACTTGAGAATCAAATGATCAAATTCAAAATATTCAGGCGAAAAATGAACCACAGCTGCAGTCCTTCTGGCTTGGCCTGGCTCCACATTGCTCAGAGCAGGCAGTAATGTATTTGTGGGTGGGAAGAAGGTGAGGGACCATGCCTACTCACTGTACTTGCAGCAACATTACGTGTAAATGTTCTTCTGCTCAGTAGCTTCCTGTCAAATCCTGATCCAAGTCAGAAGCATGGGCATCTACAGCGAAATGATTCCATGAGGTGAATGGAAGTGCAGCAACACTGTCCAGCGACCATGAATTAAGGGATGGAGACAATGTCAAGGCAGAGTTCTAACTGGGAACCATTTCTGTGTCCATGCCACTTGTAGGTGCTGTCCAACTGTCCCCATTAGGATTTCACAACTGGTGGTTTTATGCAGTGACTCACAGCAATGCCAGTCAGTCAGTACTCACGCTGAGGCAGCTCATAATGGTAACCATATTGTAAATCGTATGTATGCAAATTGAACATTGTAAATTTTTGTGTATATATTATTGATTGCCTCATCTTTCTTTGGATACATCTTTTATTGTTTATTTTATATTTTTGCAATACTTAACTGCAAGTTTGGTCAATAAAGCTAATTCTAATTCTGATAGTGTGTGGATGAAACGTGCTTTGTGCCTGATTGCATGACTTTGGTTCTTGTTTAAAATGCTTCAAATACATCAATCCAAGCATGTGTGCGGTGGCCATGTGGGGAATTGTGTGTGTGTGTGCACTTTGATGTATATATGCTTGGTTTGAGCCAATCTTTATTTATATATTTAGCATTTAATATTTCTCTTGTATTGATTTTACATGGTTGCTTTCTTGTTGGGTAGTTTGCAGCTAGTTTCTCTGTCCGTACAGTATGAGGTGATGAGGTGGCTGTTGTGAGTGCTGCTGTGATTAACCCGGTACTGTATGATAATGAGACAGCCTTTGCAGAACAGCAGCCAACATAACATGCTAACATATCTGAAGCTAGGTGTTAATCACCTCACCGACATGAGCAGAAGCGGTCAGTGATGGAAAGAATTTGATTAGTAGTTATTTGGCTTAAACATGCAAAAACATTGGTGTGGTTCTTTGAGGTTATTGAACAACAGCAGAAAAGAACTTCAGAAAAACTGGTCTCATCATTCAAAACCGGTCAATCACATCTCAGTTGCTACATTAACGCGCCATGCTGCATAATTAATTCAGACTTCTCAGGCTTTGCAACTTGCCGCCTACAACCTTTCAGGATACCACCACTCAGATATCACTGACTCATTAGACAGGATGCATGGCTCCAAATGCCAAGCGGATAACAGCAATGCATCCCCTGCCACCAGATAGCAGATAAAGAAGGCGATAGGCTCTTGTGTAAATTTGTTGGCTGCATTGTTGTGATGACATAATTCATTATCCCCCATCCTTTTTATGAGGCCGTTATCTGTTTCATTCAGATATCTATCCAAACGCATAAAATGTGATTACACTGAGCTTTGAACTTATGCTGCCGTATTGTGTCTCCCCACTAAATCCCTTGCGCTGTTACATTTTACCGCTGCAGGAGGAGCGTCACAAATGCTCTCTGGGAGTGCATTTATTGTGTAGTATGTGTGTGTGTGATTATACAATGCAGTGCTGTGCCTCCTCTATATTTATGCCTACATGACTGTCAATCATCTCTTTTTACACCCAGACCTCTAATTAAGTTTTGATATACTCCACTGCCACTATTAGGGTCACACAAACAGATCACAGTTTGCATGTTTGGAATATTTAGTGAACGTGGGAATATGTGAGCCAGTAAGGATTGCAATAGCGGATGAGAAAAAGTTATTTTTCTGCACTGGTAGCAACTGCAGAAGCCAAGAGCTAAATCACTTTCAAAGTTAATCTGCTATAAATCCTGGCAGGCAGTCCAAATCTAGGCAGAGAAACTTTTGAAATCAAATGCAGAATTTCAATGATCCTCGCACTCAGAAAGTAGGTGCTTTACCAGAATTCAACAACAGTATCAGAAACAAACCAGTCAGGTATTTCCCTTGTTGAGAAACTCATTTAAGTCTTGCATGACTCTAATACTGTATATGAGACATGAAAGGACTGTTTGAATCACAGTTATGTCAACTCTGTGAGAATGGTGCACATCGAGAAGAGGCAAAGGGATTTAGAGCAGTGAAAACACGAAGAAAGTCTTGAGGGTAACGAGAGTTCAGCTGGTCAATCACTGGAACGTTAATGAGTCTCTGATGTGTTTCTAACTTAGCAGCCTGCTTTGTTCTCAGCAGGGCGATGGATATTTTCTGTTATGGACTGTGGGCTTTCAGCAATGCCTAAGACCGGCTGAGGGATCCTGCAGGAGCTCAGACATTATTTTCTGAACTTGCTGACAGGATGTGTCATTGTGACTTTAAAATGTTCACATTTTTTATGTTTCAGCTTCCCGATTTTTCTATTTTTGAGACATAAACATATGAATTTAATATATAACATAGAGAAACAAGCGTGTTTTGTAAGCTTGACACCCAAATGTGCTTCTGACAGATCCTCTGTTTTAAATCACTGGATGTGAATGATCTCACAATCTTACTGAACTGACTGACAAGTTAAAATTACAACATTGACTGAACTGTCAAGAATGAATGTTCAATCTAAACTTTGAAGCCAACGAGCCAATGCCTCTTTGCACTGGCATGTTGGTTATATCCAAACTAAGAATAACAAAAGCCTGCTAGTGGTGGCTGTATATTTTCTGCACAGGCATGAAAATTATATCATTCTTCTCATCTAACTTTTGGATCGTGGAAAAGCATATTCTGCAAAATATCTCAAAAAACCTTTAAAGTGCTCAGCATCTCCAGCTTCATGACAGATGCAGAGGAAGATCATGTGATGCAATTGAAAGCCCCAGAACAGTGACAGAATGGACACTGTGTTGAGATTGTTTTATCAATAGCATTGTTAGTTTTCAGAGCGTTTCAGTTTTGTTATTGGAAATTTGAATCACTCATTAATTGCTTTGTATATACATTCAGATAATTAAAGTGAATAAATCTAATTAAAGAAACTCTCTTAAACACTAGAATCTACTCAAACTTGCAGGGCAACTGTGGGACTGTATTTTTGGCTTCTAACGACTGCACGAGTTTTCTCAGAGTATATGATTTGCCTTTGATCCACCCGAGCAATCCTCTAAGAAATGCCAGATAGCACACTGTGACCAGTACCCGGCTGCCAGTTTGTACTGTATGAAAATTTGAACTACTTCATCCTCAGAGAGCGAGCCCATTATTCATCACAGCTCTGTATAACCACCCAGTGAGAAAATGAAGTGATTCTAATATAGCTTTTGTCATGCACAGGATTTCTGTCTAGCTTGGCACAACATCTCAGAATTATAAACAGCCTCCAATTGTACCTTTCAATTCATCCAAAAGCCACAATTATTGACAATTACGAGCATGAGTGAGCATCGCAACATATAAATTACTTCCAACAGCCGCTACGCACAGCAGAGGTTTCGGGTGCAGCGACTCCAGAGTGCTCCCATAAGTTCTGTATGACAAAGGTTTGACAATGGGGACTTGCATTATATGATCCAGATTACACTCATTTATGACCGCAGGAGTCTCCGCATACGAGGCAGTGGCAGGAAAGACCTTGACTTTTCTTTTATAGCCATTTAATTTATAGACCATTTCAAATGTCATGAGGTGCAGGCTGTCGCTACAACTCTGCAGGAAAAGGCCTGGCAGACGAACACTGGCTCTCCCATTGTTAACAATCATTACATAATCAGACTGATCTGATCTACTGTACTGTGCCCGGAACAATGCCGTCACACTTGGCCACAGCAGCAGTGAACAAGGAAGCGCGACCTGCCATGCCATTAAAATGCAACGCATGGTCAGACCACCCCAACGCCCACCTCCCCAAGCGCCATACGCTTCCAACAAACAGCACACAACAGCATTATTATCTCTGAGACGGACTATGATGTCCTCTATCAAGCTTTGGCCAGCACGAACAAACACCCACACCCACTCAAACATATTTCACAAAGCCTCAAGCCACATTTGCCATCAGTCTGCTTGCAGCACACAGAGAGGATTAGTGCATGAACCTAGAGCCTGTTGACCCTCACCCTGAAGGTTTGTACAACTTCTATTATGGTCTGCCCATCTGCCAAAGAGCACTGAGACAGAGAAAGAGGTGTCTCAATATTTCACCCGGCCTCGCCTTTAAAAGTAGCCACAAAAGCCTTGTTCTGCTGTACTGTATGAAATGGGTTGTGACAATAACAATTTAACAATCCACTTGGAGTTCAATCAAGACATGGAGTGGAGGAGGTCATGCTTCAGAAATCGAGAGCTGTTTGAAAAGTCAGGAGACAGAGCCTCATTCTGTTGCCTTAGATTGATCCATGAAGCAAAGGAAAAAGAAATACGAGCCAGTGGAACCGCTTGACTTCGCTGCGCACAGAGCAGATATTCTCATACATCAAGACAGCAAGTTAATCAGGTACCAATAATTGAAATTACATTATAACTTTTCTCATCTGTAACTGCTGTGCATGTGATAAAAACAGCCTTTCTGTTGGTTTGCATGATTTTACCTACAGCAGACTCATATGAAAGAGAAATGCAACGTGCACAATGGAGGAGAAACAGATTTTCACATCATCAGCAACAAAGTCCCTCCTCGCCAGGAGACATAAGAATGTCTCTTAAACACGGCAGCAGGAAAACACATCTCAATGTGTGCGGGTCTACTGCACAATAAAGGTTCCACGTATTGAAGAGGGGAACAACAAAGACAGACACAGAGACTCAGATGGGAGTTGGCAGCGGTTACAGCCTCGCTCAGAGTGGGAAGCTGGGGGATGAAAAAGGGGAAAGCAATGTTAGAAGTGTTACTGTTGAGGTGGGTTGGGGTTGAGCTTTTGAGAGATGAAACCTTAACAATTGGTGTATCAAAACACACTGAAAACATTTGAAATTTAGATTCTCACGGGAAGACATTAAGCTGATTTTGATTACTTTCATTTTTTTTGTGCTAAATATGATTTTATTCACCTTGCGTACAAAGATTTGCCGGTCAGCTGCTTGGGGAGGGTTCAAAAAGGAATGACCACACAAATAGCACTGATGGGCCCACTATGAAAGTGCTTTACTCTCCATGTTTCCCCAGCGGAGCCACTGTGGCTGTAATGGGCATCTCCCACCAGTTAATGTGTATAAGTGTGAATGTGAAAGCAGTCATCGCTTAGAAAATCTTCTCCGGATGAATAGAGTCAATTCAAGAGGGTTCTGTCAGTGTAGACAAATTCAAACCAAGGATTGTTTTGAATATTTTATGTTTAGTTTGATGTTTTGGTAAATACACTTATTCACCTCCTTTGAGACTTAGATGAAACGAAGGATTCCACTCTGTGTGCTTACAGTTTCAATACTTAACTACGTGTAAAAATGAGATTTTGTGCTTTTTTTCGTCTTAGTGAAAGTGAAGTGCTGCAACAGTTTCTTGGTGAACAACAGCTGGGTGCAGGGACTTCTTGGAGTCTTGTCAGCACTGTGACTGTGCCAGACAAACAGTGAAGACGGCGCACAGACGTGCTTTGTCGACGGACAAAATGTTGCTTGTTTATTACACAACTTCCTCTTAAACCACAAATTGCCATTCTTAGAGTTTTGCCTGTATACAGATTAAACAAATGGGATACAACGGGGCAATTATTCAGCTTCGGTGGTGCTGGTTTTTGAACTTTGGACAGAGTGAGGCTTGCTGTTTCCCCTGTTTCCTGTCTTTATGCTAACCTTGGCTAATCGCCTTCCAGCTTTTGGCACAAACATGAGAGGAATATTGATCTCCTCGTCTATCTCCCAGAAAAAATTGAATAAGCGCATTTCCCAAAAGGTTGAACTATTCCTTCAAAGGTTGGGTTCACCCAAATTACAAAAGAACATATTTTGCCCCTCAGCTCCGCTGATATTGAGCCATTCTGATAGCTTTGGTTTTGTTTGCCCAAGTTTTGAGATCCATCTCTAAAATTTCTGCCACTGCTCTAATACAGTGGAGGTGAATGACATTTCATTGCTCAAAGCAGTGAAAAGTTACCAAAAGAGGCAACATAAATGCTCCCATTACTCTGAATAATCTAAAGAACTCACTGTTTTCAGTGGAGCCGCTTTCTACCAAAGACATCTATTTAAGGAGCGTATTTATGTCCATTGTATTAGACTGGAGGCAGAAATTTCAGAGACATATTTCAAAATCTGAGCAAATCAAACCCAAACCGTCTGTTTGAGAGGATACCAGGTGATCATTGTGTTGTTTTTGTTGGAATTCGAGTGAATTGACCCTTTAAATTTCAAAAATAACTTTGAAAATACAGCGTGAAATGATGATGATTTCAGAGGGTTTTCCAGTGTAAAAAGTCTGTAAATCTCCATCTGCAACTGTGATGTGTCTGTCACTGAGTAACAAAGAATAAATGCGAAAAATACTGCCATATACAATATACTGTATAGCAGCACAGTATGGCAGCTTGTTCCATTATGTTTTGTTCACATCTTAGTTCAGTAATTCCATGATGGTTAATGTTGGAAAAACACCTAAAAATAATGGACAGCCTAAATCCCCAAGGGGTGCAAAGGAAGCTGGGAGGCTTGCAGTATAGTTGTTTGATCTCCCATGAGCGTCACAGTAGAAACCACTGAGATTAGAATAGATTATAGGGGCTGGAGTAAAATCCAAACATTAGGGTTGTAATGTGCCTTTCAGACCTGACTTGACGCCGAATACTGAGCTGCTGCATTTGAGGATGCATCTAACATTTGTACAGAGAGCCACAACACAACAGTGAGAAAAATGTGCTTCTTAAAGTGAGTTTTCTCTCTAAAACAGCCCCATAAAGACATCTCAGAGGGTGACTGGTTAGTATTTTTGAACCTGCTGCCACACCAGGACACCTGAGATGATTGTGAAGACCTTAAAACAGTGCCTTTTTAGTGCTTGCACAATTTTCCTCCCCAACAAACAGCTTTATTGTCCTATCATTCAAATCTGCCCCCTACAACCAGCTGCCATTACTGGGTGCCCACACCTTTACAAAGAGTGCTTTTCCTCTCAAATCTGAAATGCTTTGATCAGTTTCCTTGCGTTTCTTCTTCTTTCAAGTGAAAAGCATTATTGACTGAAAAGCCTTTGCCTCCCCGCAGTGCTCGAAGAAAGTCATTGTAATGAAAAGCAGAGCAGCTCCATTAACTTCGCTACCTGCTCAGCTGGAAACCATCTCCTACCTGTTGTTAAATGGCTTAATTGGATCTGAGTTGGGGAAAAAAAGGAGAGGAAAGAATCTTTCTGGTTTTGGTGTGATGGAGCAAAATGTTTTCCCTGTGAGAATATTCCAGTGCTGCTGTTTGGCTTTGTTGGTTTTTGGTGTTGGTGTGCTTGTGGGTTTGAACATAACTGTGTGTATCAGTATCATTTCAGTGCAGAAAGCCTACAGAGTCATTCTGAAAATGTGCACTGTATTATCTCTCTTTCCATATCCCTCTGCAGCTGGGTCTGTTTTTATTAGGATGAGCACGTTTATCAAGTATACTCACTGTACTCTGCACAACATACACTGGCAGGAAAAAGCATTTATCCCCTTATGATTTTTGCATATATGTCAGACTTAATTGTTTCAGATCTTCAAACAAAATTGAATATTAAACAAAGACAGCCAGCTTAAAAACACAGTACAGTTATTAAAGGATCATTTATTGATTGAAGGAAAAAAGTTATCCAAAAAAAAAAAGTATTTTCCCCCTCAGACACTTATTCAATCAATGAACCAAATTCAAAACTGAATTCAATTACATCGGACACAATCAGCCATGGTTACTGTAGAATATAAACATCACTCACATTGAACCTTTCCAGCAGTGTGAAGTTAGCTAGCAGGTCTCAACAAGTACAAAATGCCACAATCTAAGCCTCCAGCTAGCCGACCAAAATTCCTCCAAGGTCACATCCAGGAAGTGTCAAAAGAACCCGGATGGACATCTAAGGAACTGCTGGTCTCACTCGCCTCAGCTAACGTCATGCTCATGAATCCATCATAAGAAAGAGGCCGGGCACCTATGGGATCTCTGATGGGAGAGATGCTGGTCTCACATTTGCATAAAAACATACCGATGACCCTGAAGCCTTTCGGGATAAGATTCTGTGGACTGATGAGTCAGAAGTGGAACTTTACGGTGTGAATCTGACACAGCATCCCACAATAAGAACATCATGTGGTGGTGGTTTGATACCAGGATGCTTTGCTGCTTCAGGACCTGGGCGACTTGCCATAATTGACAGAATCATGAATTCTGCTCTCTACCAGAAAATTCTGGGGGGGAATGTCCGGCCATCAGTCCGTGAGCTGAAGCTCAAGCACAGCTGGGTCACCCAGCAAGACAACGATCTGAAGCACAGGAGCAAGTCCACCTCTGAAAGGCTCAAAAGACACAACATTAAGGTTCTGGAGTGGCCCAGTCAAACAAGAAGTTCATGCTCGAAAAAGCATCCACTGTGGCTGAGTGAAAACAATTCTGCAAAGAAGAGTGGGCCAAGATTCCTCCACAGCGACGTGACAGACCGTCCTCCAGTGAGCGGAAACGTTTGGATGCAGTTGTTGCTGCTAAAGGTGGCACAAGCAGTTCTTAAGCTGCGGAGGGAAACTTAGATTTCACATGGGTGATATACAAATGTGTTGAATAACTTTTTCCCTTCAGTAAATGAAATTCTCATTTAAAAGCCGCATTTTGTGGTTAATCGGGTTATTGTTCTCTAATATTCAATTTGGTTTAAAGTTCTGAAACAATGAAGTGTGACGAATATGCAGAAACAGACGAGAGGGGGAAAATACTTTTTCAGGGTTCTGTATATAATGCATAGCCTATATAAATGACGCATTACTTGGTCCCTGGTTCATATTGGAGAATCAATTAGTGAGTGCAGCCTTGAAAAACAGATGCACTCATTCATCTAATGCACCACTGGAAATAGATTATATCTTGTGGTTTCAAAGAGCCTTCAGAGATAAAGTGAGTGCATTGTGGGAATAAAGAGACTGAAGTTGGATTGTAAAAGCCTACAGATGGCTGAACGTTCAAGCTGCATGGTTTCTGTAGCTCTCACACTTGCTAGACAAGAATGTATATTACTGCTGTAATTAGAGGGACGTGTTGGGATCGTTAGTGTCTGTGTGCCTTGTGAATCACAAAGAATGTTAAATTTGTGCAGGAAATGCTATATGCAGAGGGTGAGGATTTGTATGAATGAGCAAACACATTGTTTGTCTTGTCCCTTTTAGCTATTACTGTAAATTAATCACCAGACTAAGCAGGAGTCAGGCTTAGTGTTGCCCACAAAGGTTGTGAAATAGCAATACCACATTAGAAAAATACTGTGCCTCAAGTAAAACTCATCGAATATGTTTGAAAGTGTTATTAACAAAATGTACTTTAAGTGAAAAATGAAAGTACTCAATGCAGAATAATGGCCCCTGAGAGTGCTACTGTCATATTATTCAATCACTAATGTGTAATTAGCATATTGTTGCCGGGGTGAAGCTAATTCTGTTATACTGTGAATACAGTTTAATGTATAACAAAATATCAGAAACCCAATGTATGTTTTGTGTCATTTTTACAGTAACTGAAGCTGTCAAAGCGTAGTTCCACTGAAATGTAATCGAGTAAAAGTCTCAAATTTGGCTTAATGACAGTATTTGAATAGATGTATTTAGTTTCCATATTTAGTTATTGTACTGCATGCACGGTATAATGGGTAGAATTAGGTTCACCTTGACAACAGTATGCTAATTACACATTAGTGATAGAATAATATGACGTGTAGCACTCACAAGGGCCATTATTCTGCACTCTTATTTCTCACTTAAAGTACATTTTGTACAACATATTCAATGAGCTTTACTTGAGACAGAGTATTTCTAGAATGTGGTTTTGCTATGGTACTCAAGCAATAGATGACTGTATGATTGTACACATATTATGGTGACTTTGTGAAGTCACCACAAAATACATACAAGTAGCTCAAATTTGGCTTCATTACAGTATTTGAGTACATTTATTTAGTTACATTCCACCACTGTAACCAGACAGCACGATGTTTCTGCCATTTATTGTTGGGTTTTACAGCATTTATCATGTGATAACTGTCAAAATATACTGGTTTTGGTGTATTTACTGTCCTATATAGGTGATATGTTTCCTGAGCTCACGATGAGGCTACTATCCTCCAGCAGAAACCCCTTGAAAGGATTCCAGGCTGTAAATCTGAGTCGTATCGATGGCAGAACTTAATCTGGTTTTAGGTTAGCTCTAACTCCATCTGTGGCACCATGGAGGCGATTAAAAAAAAAAAAAAAAAAAGTCCCCAAATTCATTCGCAACAAAAGTAATGGCCATCCCCGACGCGAGAGCCTGTAATATAGTGCCAAATGAGTCAGGCGCAAAGCTGAGGATGAAAAACAAAAGTATAATCCCTCTGCTGCTAACGGTGTCACTCAAGGATTAGCGTGCCAAGGAAAAAAATAACGCACTAAGTACTACGCGGATAAATTAAAAGCTCTGGGCAGCGTGGCGTGTCTCCAATCGCTTGAAAAACATTGATTGTGTTACAATGGGGAAGTGTTTGTGCCGAGCGCGCTGACAGAATAACAGCAACTACAATCTCAACTTCAGATATCCTCATATCAGTTGATTTGAGCCTCCGAGACCCGCTGACAAGTAAATTGAAACGCTGAAAGCTTAAGGCGGTAGATTGGGAGATATTTTCGGAGTCAAGGAGAGTGACCTGGCGGATGATTAGACGGGAGTTGTGGCGCCTCACCGATGATGAGGGTTAAGCTCGCTGTCTGATAGCGAGTCACACAGAGAAGAGGACTTTTCGTGGATGGACTGTGATCGGATGGGCTCTAACAATTAGCCCGCAACAAACTCAACACACAAACACACACCACAGTCACGTTTTTTCTTACCTGTGTGTCCAGACGTAAACCATCCAGGAGGATAATCCAAACGAGATTGGCGGTGAACGCAGGGAAGCAACACTTCTCAACAAACTATTACTGATGATAACCAGGCGCTCCGGTCAAATCCACGGCTGGTTTACTCTTATTTCCGATGTGCAGAGAGAGAGAGAGAGATGTCCCCGGGAGAAGTTTGCACCTATCAGCAACCAAAAGGGACGTTGTTAATCCTTTCTCAAAATATCATCAATGCACAGCAGAGCCGGGAGAGGAGGGACGTGGAGTTCAGCACCACGGCAGAGTGGACAGCTCCGACGGCGCAGCGATCTCACCTCGGCCGCTCTCGGGTCTCGTGTGCGCCACCGAGGCAGGAGCCACCAGCCCCAACCTCACCTACTGGCTCAGTCCCGACCGGATTTACATACAATCACGCGGGAGGGAGGGAGGAGAGGGAGGGGTGAACCAATCGCAAATATCCCGTAGTAGGCAGTATAAGCAAGAAAACGGGGACAGACGCACGGAAAGGATGTGGAGCGGTTCAGTCCCGAGCGAAACTGCCCTTGACTGAGGAGGGAGGGAAAGGAGAGAGGGGGCGAGAGAGTTTCTTTATGGCTGCCCCACTCACTCACTCACTCACTCACTCACTCACACATACACACTGCTCCAGCGGTGGCTAAAAACACGCTGGATCCACCATTTTATTCACTACATCACCATCCTGTACCCTTACTGTACGACCTCCAGGTGAACACCGTGAGGAGAGAATGACCTCTAAAATACAACAGGATTTTCACAAGTGCATTTGATTTATTGATTTCCTTTAAAGACATTTTTGGTCGCCATATCAGGAAAAAACATAAGAAGAGTAAACAACTGAAAGATGGATGTTGTTCTCAGGGAAAAGGCTTTTGTCATTTTTTTATTGTTATTACTATTAGCAGTTGTAGTGAAAGTAACTCAGTACATTTACTTCAGTGGGAAATATTGTAACTTTAAGTCCATTAAATTATGACATGTATAGTTCCCATTGCAGTCTCAGATTTTACAGACAATAAATATCGTCAGTTCATAAAACAGGATGTCTGACCAGTTAACATCACAATACTTACTGTTAATGCATAGAAGAATAATATGCAATAATAACAGGAGCAATAGGCAACAACAGATGTAGTATTTTCACTGAAGTAGGATTTTCAGTGCAGGACTTTTCCTTGTAACAGTGTAATTTTACATGTATACATGCAGTAGTATGTTTCTTGTGTCATACACAAACACACACATGCTCAGCCCACATGATGTATAAGAAAATACAAAATCAGCGGTGGAAGAAGTGCTCAGATCTTTAAGTAATAACAGTATGATGTAAATATACTCCAATGTACTACAAATAATTCATGCGATCGAAATGTTACTTGAATAAAAATACAGAAGTATTATTAGCAAAATAGGCCCAATGAAGTATCAAAAGTACAAATATTCGTGATGAAAAATGTCAAAATAAAATATTAATCTGCAAAGGGAAAAAGTAACAAACGCTGTTAGATAAAGGTAATGCGGTAAAAAGTACAATCAAATACAAAAGTACAATCAAACAGAAATAACTTTAAAATAGTACTTTAATGCACTGTATTTGAGAAAATACACTTTTTTTGTAGATACTCCCCTGTATTTGACAGTGCACACAGAGATCTTTGACTTTTCCGAGTCGCTGTAGCCCCTGAAGAGTGCCTTTAAATAGCTTCTATCAGGTCAGTAGTATTTGAGATGCGTGCATGTGTGCTATATTTACAGTGCATCAAAGCTCTGTTTGTCCTATGTGCAAACACACTTATTTATGCATGTTATTATTACTTATTCATGTATTTATTTCTGTTTATCTTATTGTTTTGCCTCATTTCTGTTCAAATCTATTTTCCGTTCTCCGTTTACACTTTCAGACTCTTAGATTATGCACTGCACCGCAGGCTGCTCTTAGTGCATTATAATTCTGTAATCAATGTATAACTCTACACTTTTTATATGTGCCTTTATGTTCTTGTGCATCTTAAAGCGTACTTTTTTCTCAGTGCCAAAACAGGTACTGTAGCTTGTTCCAAAAGATCCTGATAAGTATGTTGTACTAAGTTTTGGAGGTGTGCAGACATTTAATTGTCTTCTCTTCTTTGCACCTGATGATTTTTTTCAAAGACAGGTTTGAAGCTATGGATGTATTAGCATACACATAAATGGTCGTCTATTCATTGTGATGGCAACTGTCCACATACACAACAGCACAGACACAAAGTGGTTTCACCCATTAGTGCCTAGATGCTGAAAACCAACTCAACTGAAAGACAAGAACATAAATATTGGAGGATTCTGCAAAAATTTAGATTAAAATACTCTCTTTCTATATTATAACTAATTTTTGAATATGCTTGATACTTTATTTTACAGTGGACATGTACGGCACTGAGTGTCCGGGGTGTCATGTGACATGTAGTTCCAGCCAAAATAGTTATCAAACATGCATTTAATCAACTGTCAAGTCAGCTTTGAACTAAATCTGGATCCATATTTTTCATATATCTTTTAATCTTTCTACCCAATATAATAATTCTGTGTCTCTATATGGTCATTTTAGTGTTGGTATTGCTGCTCTGTAGACACATCTCCATCATGGAAGAAGGATCCCTCCTTCAATGATCTTCCTGAGGTTTCTTCAGGGTGGAGTTTTTTTTATCTGGTCCAAGGACAGAAGCTGTTGCATGCTGTGCAGGTTGTAAAGCCCTTCAATGGAAATTTGTGATTTGGAATTTTGAAATCTTTGAATAAAATTTCACTGACTTGGTTTCATCCTCTGCTGCATCTTCAATGCATGCATGCATGTCTCTTCCTACTGTATGCACCAGGTCCTCAATACAAAGCATGCCGGTGCCTCCAGAAACCAGAAAAAAAGCGACACATACATCTGTTTTTGTCACCATTGTGAGGGCCACTCATGAACATCTGATTCGTCCTTTTATGCTTAAGGTATGGTTAAATTTGGGCAACTAAAGCTACTGGGAAGGCTGGAAAAACCTGGTCATTGTTACAAGAAACCAACATTAAGGCATTTTCAAAGCAGGAGCTTTCCCAGAACCTTTTGAGGAACTTGGGAACTTACCCGACATTTTGACCAAAGGAACCACCAAGGATCAAACTGAAATTCATGTAGTGAACGGTGGTCAAAAAAGTCCTTAGTCAGGGTTTTTCAGCCTGTGATTTGTTCATTTTTTACAGGGTAATGGCCCAAAGGGATCACCCATGTGTACACCTCCCAAAGGAGGAGAGGTGGTCTGGAGGTGCGTTTTTATATTGTTTTCAGCAGCACAGATGCAACTGAATGATCATAGAAATATTATAGGCATACTACAGGCAGCGGTGTGTCTCTATGATCCTCTCATCTTTCTGAGACAACATGTTGCAACTTTGACTTTGAAGGTGACTCTGCTCCACGGAGTCACAGGCTACAGCATAGTATAAAATTAAATATTTACAGCGTATAGATTAGAGAATATTATAGATCCAAGAAGAAACTGATAGAAGGCGAGGCTGAGAGAAAAAGGTACAATCATGAATCCAGCTGCTACTTCAACACCACGGACAGCTCCAGGGATTTATCAATACACAACACAGTTAGACTGCTGATATTTCAGAGCCGTGGTCGGCACCATGGATTCTAACTTTCACAAATCTCACTCTGATAAAGGATCAATGAGCCCGGCAGACCACAGTAACGCATTCAACTGAACAACCCCGTCGCCCCTGGACGCTCTCTGCTATTAGGGGATGGAGGGTTAACAAGGGGGATGCATATTGGTCATTTTGCTAACATGGGGGATGGTATCACCCCTCAAAGCTTACTGTGGGTAAAACTGACTGTTGGGAGGAGATGGGATGCGAACCATGGTCTGCACTGTCTACAAGTTTTTGCGGTGTCACTGTTCCTTGTTTCTTGCTTGAGGCAGAGGACACTCACTGTTTACCACAAGAGGTCACTTGTCAGGAGAGTGTAAACACAGGGCATTTTAAGCATTTCAACAAACAACCGATGCTGTTCTTTTCTGGTGAGGGCGGTCGTCTTAGGTTACACAACATGAGCCTGACCTGAGACGAATCCCAGTGAGTCTCTTTGTTCCCAGCCTCATCTCTCCCCGTCCAGCCAAAGTCCATGACTTTTATGTGATCTTTATATCAACACAGTAAGCCTTTCAACTGCATAATAACCTTTCTACTCCACACGAGAATTTAAAGAATAAAATGTAGAAATATGCAGTGACACCACAATAATGATTACTTAGCACAAAGGATGTTGCTGAAATTGAATGAGAAGCACTTCCTCAGTATCTAACAAGCTTTCATGTAAAATTCTGAAAACAAGACATGTTCACGCCGGATGTGCAAATACATACTGCCAGAGTCACATTACCATAATCAAGCATGATGTACATGCTGACGCTCATTCAGCACACGTGCCAAATGTGTTGTTGCTCCTGCAAAATGAAGTTATAGCATGATTCATTAAGGCAAATAAGAGGAAGCGCTCCCTTGACATTCTCCCTGAGAATCCAGAGATTATGCTGCCACATCTGTGCTTATAAACAACCCGCGTGTATATGTCACATGGGTGCCGCTGAGATGTGCTGTAATTCATCATGCAGACAATTAATGTCCCGCATGTTAAGTAAGGAAGAGGAGGAAGGAATTGTCTGAAGCAGGCTGTAGCTTTGTGTACGGCCTTCACAGCTCGAGGGTTAAGATTGGGTTTTAAGGGATAGGTCAGGCTTAGGCATTTAGTTGTGATGATTAGGGTAAGGGGCTAGGGAAGACTTTATGTGTCCTCATAAGGAAAGAAGTACAAGTGTGTGTGTGGCTGTGTATTTATCATGTTTACATTGTGGGGACTCGCCCTTATGGGGACAAAACTTCCCAAAATGTAAATCAGTGTTAATTTCGTTAATGTAATATATGACAAAAAATGTTCGTCAACGACCTTTTTTCCATGAGTAAGACGGGACGTTGACGAGCTAAAAATAGATCTTTGATAATAAAAACTATGGCGAAATGTATGTTTCGTTTTCGTTGACGAGACTGAGACAGGACTAAAATGTTAGTGGTGTGCAACTGGACATTGAAAATGCATGATATTTTCCCCCAATTGTGCGTCTAGTCTGTCTGTCAAAATGCATCCCTGTCATTGGTTGAATTGGTTGAGGGATGTGCGCAGCGGTGCTGCTGGAAAGTTCAGCACAAAAAGGGTTTGGTCGGAAGCAAAGATTAGATATATGGACACACTTTAGTTATAACTAAGCAGATGTTTGTTTGTTGACTTAGTGAGATGGTGTTTACTCCATGTCACCATGTGTAATGCACTTACTACCTTAGTAGATCAGAAAGGACAGCACAGCAGCATCTCATAGATGGGAGAGACTAGTCTAGATGTCCAACTAAGGTGAGGAGTCTGTATATTACAGGTAAAAGTGTTATGAGTGAAGTGTTGCTTTACGAATTTCAACACTTGATAGGCCTACAACTTGTCACCTTCATTCCAATTTCCAATACCTGTATTAGCATAATTTAATTAGTTTAAAAAGAGAAAACATTTTCACTAAAAGTAATGACAAAAAGTTGACTAAAATATAAGGACTTTTCGTCGACTAAAGCTAGACTAAAACTACGAAGGAAAACAATGACTGAAATGTGACTAAAATGAATAAACATTTTCATCTAAAGACTAAGACTAAATCTGAAATAGCCGCCAAAATTAACACTGATGTAAATCACTAAATTTTGCAATGGAGACTTGGGTTAATGTTAGGGTAATGTTAGGTTAAGGTTAGGTAAGTAGTGGTTATGGTTGTCGTTAGAGTAAGTCTGCAGGAAATGAATGTAAGTCTATGTAACGCAAATACAACTCTGTGTGTGTGTCTGTGTGTGTGTGAAAGAGAATTGTTATTTGCATTTATCGGCGTGTGCAAGCTGCCTATTTTGTGCATGCATTTACAAAAGAAAGACAGTGAGACTAAACAGTGTGTGTGTGTGTGTGTGTCTGTGCGTGTGTGTTTTGGTATGCTGTGCAGAGTGTAATAGATTGTGACACATGGTATGGGGAGCGTCGGCAGCAGTGCACTCACACAGATGTGATATGTGGCCAGTTTCGCATCTCATTATCCAGTAAACTGTGCGGCGACATGCACGGCTCCAGATTGCGATGTCAACTCGATGTACATTCACTGCGACTGCTGTGTTAGGACTAAGCATATGGCTCCCACTCTCCTCGCCGGGCCTCTGCTCCAACAGAGTGACATTAGTTTGGATCATTCTCCCCGAGCTGAGGCTTTCCATTTGACCCCTGTGAATTAATGCAGCAGTTGTGCTGAAGAATCAGCCTTGCATGCGTTCTGTGAGAGCCAAGAAAGACTTCAAGAGCTCTGTTTTTAATTGAGATTTGCAATGTTTGAAAAAGTGACAAACTAATTATAACAAGTGATAGAGAGGGGACTTTTGGCCAGTCATTTACAAAATGGTAGAATTTCTGGAGAGCAGATCCTTCAGTATGCTGAAGGGAAATTAGAGCAGACAGAAAATTAATCAACCCCAATTTTGACTGATTAATCATAAAAGTAATTTATCAAAACTTTGCTGGTTTCTGCTTCTCAAACGGATGAGTTTTGCTGCTTCTTGTTTTCTTTTTTGTAAACTGAACACCTTTATGTTTCAGACGTCTTGTCCGACCAAACAAGGAATTTCAAGTTGGTAGCTTTGCTCGCGGAAGTTGTGATTTGCATTTTTTCACCATTTCCTGGCATATTGCTGAGACCGCGCTCAGACTAAACTTAGCACTTTGTCAAATTAAGGCAGCATTCTCATTCCCCTCTGTGACACTGCATTAACACAATGAGGGTCCTGACTTAGCTGTCTTGAAATGCAGAATTGTGCAGAAAAAGCTAAATCATGGAAATGCATTGGTCAATCAATTACGATTTACGTGCAAATGCACATTTCTGGTAGAATATTTTGTAAAATGAATGGTTTAATTGGCGGCACGGTGGCGCAGCAGGTAGTGCGTGTGCCTCACAGCAAGGTCGCCGGTTTGATCCCCCGGGTTGGGCGGGGCCTTTCTGTGTGAAGTTTGCATGTTCTTCCCGTGCATGCGTGGGTTCTCTCCAGGCACTCCGGCTTCCTCCCACAGACCAAAAACATGCTCATTAAGTTAATTGGTGACTCTAAATTGTCCTTAGGTATGAGTGTGAGCTTGAATAGTTGTTTGTCTCTATATGTTGCCCTGCAATCAACTGGCAACCGGTTCAGGGTGTACCCCACCTTTCGCCCAATGACAGCTGGGATAGGCTCCAGCTGCCCCGCAACCCCGAAAGGGATTGGGAAGGGTATAAACAATGGATGGATGGATGGATGGATGGATGGATGGATGAATGGTTTAATTCTATTTACTCGCCTTTGTCAAGACAGAGGATCAACTGACTGTTGCTGTGGCAACTTTCAAGAGTTGTGAACCACTGTGCAGCGTTTTGCATCCGATGAGCCGTCAGTTCATCTTTTCACTGGTGGCCACAAAACGCCAACCTTGGCTTCAGCCAATCACAACATAATAAAGAGGAAGGTGTCCTGGTGACAATTCTATACATTAGAAAGCGAATGTGACAGAGTGTTTCTCTAAATATTTTCTGCTTTCTGCTTTGTGTGTCTGCCACGGCTGAAGTGTTTCTGTGCTCTTGAATGCTTTCAGCAGTTCTCACTCACCACTGTTTCGCTGTAGTCATTTAAGAGATACTTTGAAAATGAGTGGAATACTTTGCTGAGTCAGTCCTGATGGAATACTCTGCTGGCACATTCATAATGCAGCAGTCACGGCACTTTGAGTGAAAGCTTTTGTCTCTGGCACGGAGGTCAGAGTCCAAACATCGCTCTAATATCAGAGGACAGAAACCCAAACAGCCCTCCAAGTAGGACATGCCACCATGCTGCTTCAAGGCCACCTCGACTTTTATCGGGGGCCAGTGTTTGCTACACTCAAATTATTGCGTTCTGCCAAAGGCATCAGTCCAGAGTTATATTGAAAATGAATCTGTGTTCAACAGACTGAATCTTTATTCTAATTAGAAAGCACGGACTGTAAAGGGAAAGAAACAGACAGTTTGCATGTTGCTTAGTAATTACGATGATGATGTTGGCATCTTTTATTACTGTTGGCCATCCTCATGATGCAGAAACATTTGAAAGTAGTTCCCAAACATCTCAGCACCTACTACTGTAGCCAAACACTGCAGACCAAAAAGTGGATCACCGCTGATCAAAACTTTTTGTTCTGGGTGTTGAAGCCTTTTGAAGTGCTTCTTAGCATTGTTTCCCAAAGGAGGTGGAGTGAAATTTGTCTCAGCAGGAAGAAAAACATGAAACACTTCTTTGACATGAAGAGACAAAGTCCAGCTCTAATGCAGGTCTCATGAGATCACTGTCAGGAAGAAAAACACATGGACAAGCTTTGATTATATTTGAGTGCTGTCTTGTCACATGATTTTACTGAAATTAGATCCCTTAAGTCATTTGTGGAAGTGAGACGACTCGCACTGCAACTGGACAAACATAGTCTGTAAGTGGAGTAGTCACAGATTTAAATAAATGTGTACAACTGCAGGGACGCACACAATAAAAGACATTTTCAGGCTAAGAAGCCTGGACATTTGGCTTGATCGTGTGTCTCTATTGAGAGTGTGTTTAGTTAGAGTATAGACTTCATATAAAGAGCATAAACCCATAAAATACACAAACAAATGCACTCACTGCCATCCAAACAATCTATATATTATGGCATCAGGCCACATTACCAACAAAGTGGAAATGCAGTAAGTCTCTAAAATCAAAATGTACGGCAGAAAAACATGAACACGAGAACAAACACAATGCAGCTCCAGCAGCGAGCGTCGCTGCTTGGACCTCGAATAAATATGGTGCAAAACAAACAGGTGACAGGCTGTCAAGACTGTTGCATAATGGCTAAAAAGGAGCTGTCAGAATGATTGAGGATGGTGAAACAAAGCAAGCTGTTAAATTTAATGAAGGAAAGAATACATTTACTTCTCACTGGAGATACTTTTTAACGGTGAATGTTATTGAGGAAAATCGTACCAAAAGAAGTGATGGAGGAAGCGTTCAGATCCTTTACTTTAGGACCATCAGCAATGCAAAAGATATATAAAAGTCCTCTTTTTAATATCTTCCTAAGTGAACGCGGAGAAGTTGTCAGCAAACTATGTTTAAAGAATCAAAGTAAAAGTCGTCGTTCTGCAGTAAAACGTCCCCTGTGATGACATTATTAGATTTTTCATACTGATGCAACAATGTATGAGCAATATTTCACTGCAGCCAGAGGTGGTGGAGCAAGCTTTAATGATTTTGTACAGTCAGATAATTTAGACTAGTGGTTGCCAGTGGGGTCGGACCCCCTCCAAAGGGTCCCAAGATAAATCTGAGGGGTCGTGAGATGATTAATGGGGGAGGAAATTAAAAAAAATTAAAAGTTCTGCTACACAAATTTGTATTCTTTTTTTTTTTTTATAAACAAAAAAATTATTGAAACTGTCTGAGAGGATTAGAGGGGAAATGTCTCTCTGGTAACAACTCATATACGACATGAAGCCTGACAAGTTCATTCTATTGATAATACAATCATATGTTTCTTAACCTGAAGCTGAAGGAGAAGAACTTTAAAGCAGCATCAAATGGAAACCTCAAAACCTCAAAACTGTGTAAAATGCACTTACTTACTCCCCACCACTGCAAAAAAAAGTGACTCAGATACTGAGTGCATGTTCAAGTCATGTGTGAAGCTGGAAACCAGAGGAGGAGGAGTAGCAGGGGGTGGGAAATGGATGTTTGAGGAGGTGAAGAAGCAGATTTGGATCTGCACCAAACTCTGACAAGAAGGCAAAGGGATGAAACATCTTCCTCCAGATGGACAAGTCAGATAGAAGAAGAAGAAGAGAGAAATCCCATATGGACAGACGTGATAATACAGATGGAAAAATATTCTTTATTGAAAGTGCTTTTATAATTGCGCCGATGTTAAATTGCAACAACATTTACACCCCCTCAGCACAAGGCAGCATAATCACGCTGTGCTGAGTAACAGAGGGGGCTTGCACACATAGCAACACAACGCACACATGCAGAATGAGAGAAATTTCGGCCTGGTGCCAAAAACTGGAAACAGAGATAAATCTGAGGATTGTTTCAAATGGTTTCTTTTGTACAGCACATTTGAAAATGTGTAACCAGACCAGCTGCAGCATTTTAGGGTCATAGGTTATTTTTTAAATCTGAATTTTAGCAATTAATTTGGTAATATCAGTGTATTTGAAATCAGATTATCCACATGACCATAAGACCGTGGAATATATCTGGATGTGGCTAATGAACAATCCAATCGTGCCTTTATGCTTATATGTATGATTTATATGCACGCCTGCATTCTGTCCATATTGTGATCAGATCTCATTATGCAAAGGAAGCGAACACGACAGCTCTTGCTGCTGCACAGCCTGGACTTGTTTTTGCTTTTGCTGCAGCGGGTAGTCATCTTTTATCCCAAATGAGGCAAACAACAGAAGTGATGACAAGCCTTGTCCAGTTTGGATATGTTTTTCTCGTGGGAGAGCAGCGAGCAGAGGCCATGTTTGACGATGTTTCCAGTCGTACATTTTAAAGAGTAGCTTCGCACCAGCCGTCTGTGGGTGAAGGTTTCAAGTCTCTTTCACCATCAGAAGTGCGCTGGAAACTGAAGCCAGTGCTGAAGTGCCAAAAACTGCAGTTCCTTGAATGGCCACTGGAGGCTGGCTCAAAAGCATGTCAATCCCCATAGACCCCCATGTCAAAAGGCCCACCTTGACAGCAGAAATAAACAAAAACAGTGCTGGTGTCTGTAGCTAATTTCCCCGTTCATGGCAACTGCACGCGGGTGAATTTCTATGTAACTCACTCAATTAAATCACATTAAGGCTTGAAGTTACGCAAAATTATGAGCATGGCTGCTTTGAGTGACAGCTAGCTGCTAGTTTTCAGCAACCAGGCTTCATTCGGCCCATGTCAGCTCCACCCACACTCCACCTCTTCGCAAATTTTTGGATTAGCCGGGAGTTTGGTGGAGTCAGGCGCTGCCAAGATGGTGATGGCTGAAGTCACTGATGCTGAGCTTCACAGTGACTCTTCAGAAACCTGTGGGTGGCATCACAGAGTCTACGTCCATGCTTTTTACTGTCTATGACTGCACCTGCAACCACACCCAACAGTGATGTCACCATGTGCTTACACGCCCTGTAAATTCAGCCTTTAACTTGAAGATGTTTGTATGTTTGATGACATTTTTAGCCGCAACTGCTTCAAGCTATCTTGGTTTTTCTAGGTGTTGTCATTATGTATATGTATTTGTATTATGTCATTATGACTCAATACTGTACTTTTTACTGCACTACATTTATTCCACAGCTATCAATGCTGGTTACTTTGCAGATTAATTTCTTTTTTCAAAATCTTATACAGTATGATTCATTGAGATTAAATAGCCAACACTGCATAAAGTAGTTTAAATTGGCTTCACTTTAACCAGCTACAACACTAAAATGCCTCTAAAACCACGATGCATCAGCATTTACGATCCAACAATACAATACATAATAAAACATCAGTCACAAGGACCATTTTTCTCTATCAAAAGTCTTTTCACTGTTGATAATTTAAGGACATTTAGCTGCAAATACTTTTGTGCTTTTATTAAAGTAAGACTTGAAATGCAGGCCACGTTTGTTGGTCTTCAAGGCTTTTCTCTAAATAAGCACCAGTGCCAGGGCCAAATTCAAAACTTTGTGCAATAAACTGAATATTTTTTCTTTATTGTTATTTCATTTTTAACTTTTGTTATGGAAAAGTAGTTTGATAGGAACTTTTATATTTCAATGATTTACCCATCTGTAATATCCATTATATTATTCAGTAGCCAATATATCCAGATATGTAATAAAGAAAAAGACAATGATGATAAAAGAAATTATGACAAAGATGTTCACATTTAAAAGCTCTACAAGTTCAGTACAAAAGAAATTATTGCTGCATTCACATCCACACTGACAACAATTTGTTTGAATGTGTAAAAGTGTATAAAAATTTTTTTCTCTCCCCTTCATAACTCAAGACACGGTCGTTTATTATCCACCAGTTTCCTCCCTGTCCTCTCATGTGTGGTTAATTTTCTCTCCTCCGAGCTGGATCATCTTCACACGGAACAATCTGATTAAATAAAGAAGATATCGAGTAATAAAGGAACCTGGAGAGACTACTGCGCAATTAATTTGACAAACATGTCCCGGCTAAGTGTGACACCAGAAGAAAAACTTGTTGAGTTAATTAACAGGAGACAGCCAAATTTCAGTTTATACATAGACTCGTAATGAACAACCAGAAATACGTCTTTTAAAGTGGTGAGAGGTGTGAAAGGATGTGTACGCTGGCTCATTTGTCCCATACAGCTTTTAGTATTTGGCTCTTTTGAGTTTCAGTAATGGGTAAAAAGCTTAATACTGATGCTATAACTCTTATTCTTAGTTCGTTTGACACTGAGGGAGTAAAGTGCAAACGTAACATCCTTAATCAGTTCTTTCTGGTCTCTTTACAGAAAATGGTTGGTGCTGCCCATCATTAGTTTCCACAATAAATTCAGGGAAACATTGTTAAATTAATGCTTGTTTTAAATAATTTTGTTATGGCTGCGCTCATCTGGCAGCATCTCTATCATGAATATTGACTGTCCTCTGAGTTGACCCAGGACCAGCAGGCTTTTAAAATGTTTTCCTTCATTTCTTAATGTTTCAGTTCCTTTCATTTCCTCAATTATTGCAATTATTCATCACAGTTTGATTTAGCTGATTGAGGGAGCCGTTCACAGGTAAACCTACTGAGATATCCTCAAAGGACAGAGATGATTAATATGATGATGAGTGAATGAGATTAATAAAGTTATAGTGTTGCTGCTGGAGTATCTGTAATGAATAATTCAATCCCTTTTTCAAAACAAAACTGCTGACCAAATATCTTCTGAATCAAATTTGCAACAATTATCTTTGTACTTTACTGCTTAAATCGAACATCACTTTGAATAAAGACTCAATTAGAATTAATCTAATCCACCCACTGCTTTTTTTTTTTTTTTAAGATTATCTGTAAGATGTATTTATTGATTTTTTTTGTTTGTTTTGTTTTGACAACTGAACAAACACAGAATAGGCTCATTATCGGTGTATCAAGTTGTTATGTGTCAGTAAACAGTCGTTAATTTCCACATTCAGCAGAACATTAGCCTTCATTTGACTTCATATTTCCGGCCACCTGGTGAACTTAAAGTCAAATATTCCCTCTGTTTTAGCTCTGTTTTGGTCTTCACCGACTCCATCTGGCTCTTCAGCCGCTAAATGCTCCACTATGTTCACCAGCCAGTGGCAGGGCTGCTGAATATGTGAAAAACCTTATAGACAGCTTGTTGTGGCTCCAAAGAAAGGTTCATGAAATCTGATATATTACCTTAAGTGATGTCACTTGAGTCAGCATCAGTTGGGCCTGAAGACAAAGGTTAGCAGACCTCTGCAGCCCACCCCTCAGCTTCGCTTAATACTAGCTGCTTGAGGCTATGCTAACCACTACTAGCATAACACACCGCAATCTGCATGGTGGAGTGAATTGAGTGGAGTTGCATTGTGGGTGAGTCTGGCAGTGTCATAAGAGTGCAGTGTTAAGTGTGAGCAGTCGTCATTTAGCCCACAAACATCAATCAGTGCAGTTTTAAATCAAGAGCTTCAGTCTCTCAGCTGCTGAGTCGACAGCATTTTATTTTCTGTCTGCACTGCTTTTTTCTTTTTCCTGTGTTTCTGTAGATGATGCACAGCTTGTTCTGCATCTGAGCCCTTAAACTAAACCCTAACTGCAGCTGTTCTTGAGTTTCTCACAGACATTAATGCAGCAAGTTTTCGTAAAATAGGTCTGAAACTGCAGCACACTTGAATCATCAAAGCTGATTTCTGGTGATATTTGTCTGCAAATGTCAAACCTCGGCCAGAATCCAGGGTGTTATCTATTCACTGTTTCTGACTCTGAACAGAACTTCAAAAATAAATATAAAACCTTGTTTTATCAGTCAGAAAACCTTTCCAAGATAAGTTTCCTTTTTATCTTTCTCTTGGTAAAAGTCACATCGCTGTTTTTTTTTCTTGTTGAAGTGTATGGCTTCTCCAGCAGACAAGGTCTGCACTTTAGTCTTTTCTTGCATGCTAAATGTCCCTGAAACAGCCACAAATGCATTCTCACCAACCTTTTGAAAGTATTGCACACAAAAGTTATTTTTTAGCTTTCCAAAGATGTATGGAAGTAAGGGACATTTCGTACTTTTAGTGTTTCTCAAAAGAATCGTCTCTCTGCGATTGGACTAAGCCTCAGAAAACTTTGCTTTTATTGTATGATTCTTGGCCGCGACCAGCAGCTCAATAGCTCGCTCGGCCCACAAAATTTCCTTTGGCAGCCACAGTTTTTGCCCTCTAGGGTAAAATTTGGCATGGAGGTCAAGAGCGTGTGTGTTTGACATTTGTGTTCATGCCAGTTGGCTGAAAGAGCGTGTGGCGATGGCGGTGGTGTGTCCTAAAAAGGCACATAACCAAATGGATTCACAGATTTTGTGGACGACCTACAGCAGCCATAACGTCTCTATCTGTGAGGCTGAAACTTGCCATGGAGGTCAGTAGTGAGGGTGTGTGTATGTTATATCATATTAAATCTCCTCGAAACGCTTCAGAAAATAAGCTTTTATTTGTTTCACACCTCGATGCCTCCTTTACCACTGAGGTGTAAAATCACTCCGCGAACATGTTTTAAGTTCATCTATGAAGAAACTTTAATTAAAGAAAGCTTTTTCATCACCTAATTATTACAATTAAACAAGCCTCATCAACTACGACACGGTGTCGTGAATGAAACAAAAGAACACGCAGATAAAAGCAGGTTTTGCCTCTGTGAAGCTGGAAACGCTGTGATCTTGTGTTTTACTTCCTAAAACAAGTTAATCAGAAGAATCAGGTGAGCGGAGTATTAGACAGTGATGTGATTTTTGGGGCTTAATTAATCATAACTACAGTGTAGACAAGAGGGAGCAGCTGCTGGCACTTTTACAGTTCGCTCGCTTCCCCGTTCTTTCCCATCTTTAAGCCCAAAGTCCCCGGCACAGATGTATCAATCCCGCTCTTGATTCTTCCCCAACTCCATCTTGATTGTTTCCTCACACCCATGAAAGTGAGACTTCAATAAGCACCTGCACACACGGTGGTGATTCCCTGGGATTTTACTTCCAATCTCTCTCTAATCACAGCTTCACCCTCCTGTGAAACCACTCTTCCAGCTCTCCCTCCCACCGGGCACTACAGTATCACACTATCACTTTATTGCTTCTCCACGCTGATCTTAAGTCTTACTCCAGGCAAGCTCTACTTTTATCCTACATCAGCCACCGACGTCTCTTCCTCTGTCTACCAACAGATTACCCCGACCACTCTTTTCCTCCCATCTCTTGCCCCCCAGTAAACATCTGACACCAATATTACTTTCATAATCCACTTTAGGGCAAGCTGATGTGAGATCTAAGACATTACAGCCTCCAAGCTTCACTATCTAATCCTCTCTGTTTAGATCGCCAGGCCCACAATACACAGGGTTTTGTTTTCAGAGTCCACACGCTGTCTCCAGGCCACAGGGATATACGATCACGCAGCATTGCCCTGCATTTAGTCGGGGTGTTTAGCATTTTACCACCCGTTTGTGATGTCTGCACACATGCTCTAATCTCTGCGTAATCTCTTCATTTGCTTCTACATTATATGCTCCTGAAAGAAAAAGGCACAATAAAAGACATGTGTAAGACGATCTGAACAGCGCTTTGGCACAGGCTGAGTGAAACGCCAGGAGCTCGAGCTGTTTCAGTTTTATCAAAGGTTCATGGGGACATCTAGTGTTGACTGTGGAAAGGAAGAGGACGCCTTTGCATTATTTTCCCTGCATGACGATTGGACTCTCTCCAGCTGAACCATAGTTACAGCTGATGTGGAAGTGCTAAATCTTCATCCAGAAGAAATAAGACACAGATTTTCCAGGCAAGCTGCAGAGGAAAGTCTGAAGAGCGCAGGTTCATGCACATGATCACCTTTAAAAAGCCAAAAATGAGAATTCACTGTTTATCTAAGAAAAGTAAGAGATCTCTGTGCACAGACCGAATGTGACATGTTGCCACCACAGACTGAAACTTCAAGATACAGGTGTGGTTGAAGATGAATAAAGTGAATAACAAATGTTTTTTTTAGTTTTGTTTCTGCTATTTAACCCACCCTCATTGATATAGATTTGATGGACAAAATAATAGAAACACCTATTGGTGTAATGCAATACAGTTAAACTGCAGCCTTCAAAGTGATCATAGAGTTGAATTAACTCTTTGAATATAATAAATTCTCAAGATGTTTAAAACAAATAAAACAGAATGTGGTCATTTGCCAATGATTGCTTCATTGATTTTTGTAAATATATGCTATGCTTATTCAGAATTTGATGAAGTTGGGACAGGAGCAACAGAAGACTGAGAAAGATGTGGAATGCTCCAAAAACACCCGTTTGGATCATTCCACGGGTAATCAGGTTGATTAGTAACAGGTGAGAGTACCTTGATTGGGTATGAAAGGGGCATCCTGGAAAGGCTCAGTCGTTCACAAGTGAAGATGGAGCGAGGTTCACCACTTTGTGAGCACATGACTGTATGAAGGAAATTACTACATGGGCTCAGGAACACTTTGTTGTCTGTAAAAACAGCTTGTTTGCAAATGCTTGCATTCAGTTTTTATGTACACTTTATGTTGTATTGCTGTATTATAATGTGCATGAATGTAGGTTTTCCTGCAGGACTGCTGTATTAGTCTGCATTAGCTTTAGCTAGCTGTCCCTAATAAACTAGAAACTGTGTATCTCAGACCACCCAGCTCCCTCTCTATCTCCCTCCTGTTATCTTTCTCTCTTCACTGCTCCCTGCTTCCCTCTGCTTTGATTAGTTCCCATTAAGAATCCACTCCAAGCTGCTCAGCTGCCCAACACATTTACAAATCATAAAGCATTGCAATCAACAAAACTCGCACCAGGCCGACAGTCTCTAGCGCCCATTAGGAGACCGCCACAATGAAACAGAGAACTCAAACGGCAACAAAGTGGTGCTTGACACGGCTCGGGGATGAATGGAAAAGCTGCTGAGGATTTATGTGTCAAAGGCACATGAGAGAGACACCCTGGGGACGGGATGGAGCTATGTCCTCTGTCAAGACTGAGGTCCAAACAGTTTGGCTGGATGACGCCAGCTGCCACAGCCAGAGACCCACATTTGTCAGTGGTAAAGAAGGGAACTGCAGCAAACTGATCTCACAGGCTTTCATCCACAGCAACAGGAAATGACAGGAAGCAAATGCAATAAATTGTATTCACCTTGAATCCGCTGCTGTCCGATACAGTAGATAGTGATTGCACATGAAAACATTGTTTCAGAGCAGAAGGAGATCGATTTCACCTCACTGTGTTCTGAATGCACCGAATGAGCAAAAGGACTTTCCAGTAAACTGATTTATGTACAGTTTGTAGAATATACTGTGGAGTGGAAGAAGAATAACTCCTCCTATTTATACTTTGTTTATCATGTTCAGAGGTGAAAAACGTATTCAGATGCTTAAGTAAAAGTACTAATGCCACACTGTGGAGTGGGGTAGAAGTATAAAGTTGCATAAAATGGAAACACTCACAACAGAGTACATTGAATGTGTACTTTTTAGTAATTGTACTTAGTTACATTTCACCACTGGTTGTGTTTTAGTTTTATTTCGCAATCTGATTTTGTGCCCTGTGTTTGTTTTGCACTGCGAAGCCCTTTGTTTAATTGTTCTAAATAGGTGATAAATCAATAACCTTTATGGACTCACTTATCTACTTACGATGGGTCACTGAGTAGCCTGATGAGTATTTATTTTTATTTATCTGTTTATGTTCAGGGACAGTGCACATCGATCAGCATCACTGTAAATGTCCCAGCGGTAGCAAAAAGGCTGTCGTCCCTTTGGCCAGGTGTGAAATTAGCCATTAAAACAACAATAAAACAGCCAAAGTGTAAAATTAGGAGAGAGGAAAACATGAAGCAGCTGAACGGTACAAAAAGCTTCGATGGTGAGGCGGCGTCATGTGAGGCAGGACATGACACGATGCAGGCAGTTAAAACATGACAACATCAGTGTGAATCACCAGATCTCAGCCCATCGAACCAAAGCTGTTTGGACCGAAGTGTTTGTCTCTTCCACCCTCATCAAAACACCAAATCATGGGATATATTTTGTAAAAATGTTGTACTTTCACAGACTTGTTGAATCTGGGATGTGTGCTGATTTTCTTTTGACTTGTGAGCTGTGCGTAACCTTTGATTTGTCTGAAAGTGTGAAATGTGCCATCACTTATTTTCAAAGCCAGAGAGCTACATTTCATTAGACAATCAGTGACGTACCTGAAGCCACCTGTCTGACCAGAGGCAGCCGCCTCACACAGCTGCCGGTGATGAACTGATTGACACTGGTTGAGTCGATTTGAAGCTGAGTCCTCCTGATGAGGAGCAGCAGGAGTCGGACACTTTACTCCTCTGTGCTGAACATTGAACTACATTGAATTAAAAGAGCATCCCGTTGGATGTGTTTGTGCCAACTCTCTGTTTTGTACTTGTGGGAAATCACATTTTGAAACAAGGCTCCACTTGTCAGCAGCAAACTCCAGCTTGTGCCTGTACCGCTCTGCTCAGGTTTATTTCTTTGTTTTGTATCTAGCTATCAAATCTGAAACCCGGTGAACAGCAATGTTCTCCAGCTGAGTTTGTTTACATTTCTCCTTGCAGCAAGTACAAATCCTCTATCTTTACATCCATTCGCAGTCCACCTATCCAACATTCATCATGCAATAGCACCATAAGCTCTTTATGTTTATTAGCTGTGGGGCTAAATTTCTATAATATACAAAAAATTGATGGTATCCCCCACAGAAATGATAACCTGACCTTTCCTTGAAGCTTGCAAAAACAGTTTAAAGGAGAACAATGGTATTGTTAGAAACACCACAATGCTTGAGGTGGATGGAGTCACAGTACAATGAAGTTCAGCGAGTAATGTATGCATTAAAATGTATGAGTAATGGCTTTATGCATAGCTACAGAATATATATACAGTATAAATCCCCTCTGGAGGCAGCGGTGTGCTCAAACATGTGGAGAATACCTTTATAAAAGATAACAGCGCTCGACCATGCACAAATACAACTGTGATTATGTATTTTCATGCGTCATTTCAAAAACAAATAAAGTGCTGCACCACTAACATAAATGCACAATCATAAACATTATTCAACAAAATAAGAGGGCAGAACAGTAATGGCAAAGACATCTAAAATGTTAGGCTAAAAGAACACTCATTATGGTTATGGGCGAGGTGAGGAAGGTTAAAACAAGCCAGCAGAGTGGAATGAAAATGAAAATTACTTTTGGAAGGTAAATACGGAAAATGAGTCTTTAGAAATAGTTTGAAAGCCTGAACTTCTTTGACAGCATTTTCTGAAGGTTAAGCCGGGCGTTTGGTCTTCCTCGGTCTTGAGTGCTGGTTTTTACTGGATTTACTTGGTGAAGCGCTCCTGTTGTGGGATTTCAGCGGGTCAGAGATAAAATGATAAATGTTAGGAGCAGTTAAGTGCTTGCGGACTCTCTTTGTTTGGTCAGATGGCAAAAATGTCACCTGGACACCTGAAATTGTGAGACTCTGTCTGCAGTGCGGAGGTCAGTGAGGAGTTAGAACAATATGAAACGATTTTCAGGGACCTCAAAGCTTAAAAATATGGATTTGACATCTGACCGGTTACTCATCCTGGGAGTCAAAGGCATGTTTCAGTCTGCACTGATGCTTTGGATTCACCGGTTTCTTCATGTCTTCTCATTTGCATCGACATCATAGAAACAGACATGATGACTGTTGAACATATCAAGCTCCTGTTTAGTCAGTTGTGACCTTTAAGTGGGTTACATGCTCGTAGTGTTGAAGCCACAGAGAATTATCACCTGACTCTGCTCCATGTAGCTGAAAAGCATCTTTTAGCTCATTGTTTTGGTTTTGTGGTCCACACTTTTACTGTTTTTCTTCAGGCAAAATTAGACAAAATTAGCTACTAGCTGCTAAACATAGTGGAGCATTTAGCACCTGAAGAGCTGGATATTTCCCTCTGGAGTTGATGTCAAATGAATGCTAATGTTGATTCAGGTCTGCTGGATGTGCATAGAGGCAATTACATGTAGGCAATTACAGTATCAGTTTAAAACATGACTCCACGGCTTATTTCTGCTGCCCCCAGGTGGCCAAAAAAGAAAGAGCTCTATTTGCATTTAGCATGTTGCTCCAAAGTTGACTTCATTTGCAGGTTTTGGTCATTTGCAGTTCATATTCGGGTTAAGATTGGATTAAATTCAGTTGAAAAGCCTGTTTAGGCACAAGCTTGTCTGAAAAGCCTCCCAGTTACTTTATTTCAGTGTGTAGGTTAGACCTGCTTCACACAGGGGATACACTAAAGGATGAAACAATGCTCATACCAAGACACATGAGAAAAATTTGATCTATAAACCATAAGTTAAAGACGTGGGAGGCCTTGAAGTTTTTCAATTTGGGTGATAACACTGACAGCTGCTGAAGTTACACCTCACATCTGAAATCATAGTCAAGTCGAAGAGCTTGAGGATAAAAGAAGGTGGGAGAGGTGCTTACAGCTGTCACGAAGATAAAGCCCATGAGGCTGCTGGCAGGGACAGAAGCTGGACTCTTACACCCTCTTCTCACTGCAAAGTGTATATGATGAGGAGTCCAGACTCAGACATATTGTCACTGTGAAAATCCTATATTTCAATTCCACCTCCTTCAGAAACATCTGGGGATGTTTAAGTGATGAAGATGTGGAAAACTATCAAGGATATTTTACATTTCAGAGAAAATACTCCACTCCTCACCATCTCGGGGCTTTGCAACAGACAGCAAAACTTTGCATCCTTCATCCTGATTAAGCTCCACGCTCAAAAACTCCTCTGCTGTTCAAGGAGTGGAGACGGTTTTCACGAATTTAGAGTGCTCCAAGAAAGCCACTGCCGAGAAACAGAAAGACATTATCATCCTGAAAGCAATGCCCAGCATGGCTAAAAACGCTGGTGAGTGCAGCTTTGAGCAGCAGCTAGTGTTTCTTTTATAGCAGCCATCAAAACAGAAATCTGCTAATGCAACGTGCCGTGGCAAACAACTTATGATCATCGGACTCTGATGTATTTTTCTCATTTCCTGGTCCAACATTTAAACCAGTAACCATCACCACTACAACAACTGCTGCAGCTGAAGTCATCATTGCGTCCGCTTCACGGCGTGAGATGCTGAGCTGCTGACAGATACTCAGCCTGGCACAGATTTCTATGGAGTGCTTGTAATTTTGTGTTTGTCAGCTGTCAGAAGCCCACAGGAGGTCTGAACCAGACAGCGGGACATAATTATTGTGCGTTCCCCGGCACGTCACCCAGCTCTCGAGGAGAAGTGAACTCGGTCAGCCTCACTGACTCCCATCAGCCATGCAGCTTCTCCTCATCTCACACTCTGAAGAAATGTGTGTGCGTGTGTGTGTTCCATACCTTTCATCCAGGAGATAGCAAGGCGAGCTGGAAGGGATGGCACAATACTTTTGTTTACAACACCGGAAAAAGTGAAAGTGTGTATTTGTCTCTCTCGGCCTCTCTCTCTCTCTCTCTCTCTCTCTCTCTCTCTGTGGGTGTGTGTGTGTGTGTGTGGATGTCAGACTAGACAAACCAAGCATTTATTCCCCGTACGAAAGTGTGTGTCATATCCAGGTGAGTGTGACAGATCGGGGGCTTCACTACAGTGACAGGGGAGCCAAGGCCATCTTGCTTGTATTATTCATGAGAGCCGGGGATGTCTCGCTGGCACGCTGCTTTGGCGCAGCACAGATAGCACAGCGGCAAAATAATAAGATGCTGTAGCTCACTGCTGTGTCATCAGCATTGCAGTCTCACAGCAGCACCTAGTGCTCACTATATGAAAGCTAAATGGTTGGGAGAAACATGGCCATACATTCATAAGGTCCTGAGCAATGCTTCTCAAAGGCAAAACTGGAAATAACTGGTGTCCTCTCGCTGAGGAATTGTTGATTCTGTCCTTAATTCTCTTTAAATAAAACATTTACTGCGAAGAATATGTGGCCTTGGTCATTGTTTTTATTGTAATATCCACAATTCTGACAAAACCACATAAATTTCACACTTAAATTTGAGCTGCTGTTGCTTATTTCACCACTGTGGACTGCAGCAAGTGATTCACAAATCAGCGAAGCCTTCTGCTTAACCAGAGTTACAGTAATAACCACTGACCTGTAAGAGCGCAGCATGTATACCTGCCCAGGTTCTAGTTTTAGATTAATGTCTCTCTCTGCAGCGGTTCCAGCTCAGGTTCAATGTCCAGTGTGTTGCCAAATCACTGATCCTGAGTGTCTGCTGTTGTTTGAGGTTACACAGACCTTTGTGAAACGCAGAATCATAAAACGACCCGCTCAGTGATTAGTTTAATATGCTTTTTAACCTCTGCTGAAGCTACTTCACCCCTTTACATGGAGTTACATTATATCTTTAAAAAGATGGTGGTGTTATTTTGCAGTTGTACCAGTGCCAAGCTGTCCAGAAATTCTGTAGTAAACTATGAACTGTTACTGTGTCAGGAAACACGGACACAGAACAAACTAACTTTTCATTGTTTTTGTTTATTGTTGGAAGTTGTAACTGCAGTACTGCTCTCCACAAACAGCCTACTTTTAAGAATAAAAGTCATGTGAATGGTTGTGTGAGTAGTTGACCAAAGTATCTTATGTGCTTGTAATCAGCTCAAAATGTGGTTGACATTATTTATTACGTACATTATATACGTTGAATTTGGAGACTTGTCAGAGATTTTGCATACTGTGTATGTTGTGGTACTTCAATATCCCTGTGTGTCTTAGCTCATTCAAACAATGAGTCGGACTATTTTATGGCAATACTTGATTGAAAATTGCACTAATCGGTGATTTTTAAATAATGGCTCAAATGACTATGTGCAACTAGCTGGTGACCATTGTGGAGCATTTAGCAGCTAAACAGCCAGACATTTCTCTCAAGAGCTGGTGGAGACCAAAGCAAAGCAAAGCAAATGTTGAACACATTAGATTCTTAGAGCACACCTCCAAATAAATGATAAGGCTGTCCTGTGTCTGATGAGTGCATAAGCACTCAATTGTTTGCTAACACAACTTTTATCTGTCACTGTTGTGTTTTCAGATCATTCCACTGCCTCAAAGTGGACAGAAACGTCAATTAATGCAACTTTGGTTTGCTGGATGAGCCAAAAACAAAATGTACTGTTATTTTTCCCCAATCAGTTTCTCAGAAAATTCCCAATATATATTAATACAGCATCTAAAAAGACACATACTGTGATCCCTCTTATTTAAAATAGTCTAAAATTAGCTCCACCTCAACCAACAACAACAGTAAAATCCTGCTTTTACATTAATACATGAATAATAACAATCTAATGATATGATATGCAACCAAATTAGTGCTTTAACTTTTAATACAGCAGTAATATTGATCCAAAAACATCCAAAGACCATTTTCCTGCAGAATGACTGCTTGTACTTTAAGTATTATACTTTCACTTAAGTAACATTTTCAATGCAAAGCAGGACTTTTACTTGTATTGTATTTTTACACTGTGGTATTATCAGTAGTTTTGCTAACATAAATAATGTTAATTCTTCCTCCACCACTGTGGATAATGAGGTTCATATGCTGCCTGGTTCATCTTGTAGTTAATCCTGGTGTGTCCGACAGTCTTTGAAAGCAGCATTCGTTCCACCAACTTGTTGCGCAAACAGAGTAACGCCCCCTCCTTCCTCTCCGTCACTCCCCGTGTATTTTAACCGGAACCCGGCCACACTTCTGTCACTGCTCGCAGGCAATCGGAGCGTAAACATGGCAACGAACAGGGTGATCGTGTACGGAGGAAAAGGCGCTCTGGGCTCGAAGTGTGTCCAACATTTCAAATCCAAAGGATGGGTGAGCGACACCAGCTTCCACCACTGAATGCTAACACTGTGCTAAATGCTAAGCTAGCTAACGTCTCTCCGTGTCTGTCTGTGTGAAATCCACAGTGGGTTGCCAGCATCGACATGGTTGCAAGCGAGGAGGCGAACGAAAACGTGATCGTGAAGTTGAGTGAATCTTTCACCGAGCAGGCAGCACAGGTGAGCAGGCAGCACAGGTGAGCTACAGATGACACGATGAGCTAACTTTAATGTTAGATGTTCCTGCACCAGCTAACAGGCACGTAAAGCGCCCACCACCTCAGCAAAAGGTTGCCATATGGTGCGATATTAATGACATAAATATAATTTGGTGCGTTCAAAAGCAGGGGAAAAGTGGAGCGCTGTTGCAGCTGATAAGCGGCTTCGTGAATGTAACACCTCTATGATATTTATCCATTTAGTGCTCAGCAAGACAAGTTAAAATGTAAACAATACAATACAATTCAATACATTTTAGGTTGTTACTATATTCTTATAGCATATGGAACAGTGTATGCCAATTTATGAAAGTCTTTATCTGTCTTGAAGTTCAGCAGCATAGAGTCACTTGAACGCAGCACAGTACATATTCCAGCCGGTGTTCCCAGCTGGTGTGTGAGCTGAAAGTTTGTTGACATTAAACGCCCGTGGCTTTATGAGAAGGTGTTAGCGGTGATGTCTCATTTTGCGCAGGTGACGGCAGATGTGGCCCAGTTACTAGGGGAACAGAAGGTGGATGCCATCGTGTGTGTGGCAGGAGGATGGGCGGGAGGAAGCTGCAGTTCCAAAGGTCAGAGTTCAGCTTTTGTTTGCTGTGACATTAATCATCAGCCATTTATTCCCTGCAGCAACTCATGGTTAAATTTAAACTGCATGTAAATAAATTGCAGCAGTAAAACTTGTATTTCTGCTTGTATTTCTGAGGTTGCAACACTTTATGTGGAAAAAGTAATCTCGGCTCAAAGGCCCACTTGTTAGCTTTTCCCTTATTTTGATAACATATTTCATTTTGTGTGTCCAGAGACTCACAAGTCTTTATTCTGCCAGTTAGATGAGTGGATTTACCTCACAGCTATGACCAGAATCGACTTTCAGCGTGCAGCTTATTAGCGTTTTGGGGTTGCTGTAAATCCTTTCAAGGGCTGTTTTTAACAGAATAGTTTCTTTGGGGGAAATCCCCAAATTGGCTCTTTGGCAGAGATTAAAAGATCATTACCACTAAGAAGCAAGAAGTTAGCCCGAGCAGCCGGTTAGCTTAGCATAAAGGTATGAGATTTTAACAGTGCAATAACCATCTCAGAAAATATCACAGTGTTACACAATTAGTAACACTTACAATGACACTTAAAGGAATACAAATTGTGAATATAAATTAGTTTTTTTTCTTAATGATATGGTAGAATTCAGTATTGTAGATAAGCATAAGTACATGGCAAGAGACCCATCAGTGTTCATAGTACAATACGCTGTGAAGCTGGTGTGCGGCTGCAGCCTCAGAGGTGCTGATAGGCTAACTGTTTCCCCCTGTTTCCAGTCTTTGTGCTAAGCTAACCAGCTGCGCACAACCTTCCGCTTGCACGACATTGATCAAAGGTGTAACATAACAGCTGAAAAACTCCTCATTGATTATGTAGAGGCTCTGCAATAAATATCCTGTTGACTGTAAGCTGCAATAAGTAGGTTATAATGTGAGATATGAGTCTCCATATAAAGCACCTTTGAACCTCGGTTAATGTTAAGTGTACATGTACTGTGTGTGTCCTCATGTTTTTATGTGTCTGTATTTAAATCCTGCTCTGTTTTTGTAATATTAGATCATCTGTGCGTACTGTCTGTGAAATAAAATGCTGATAAATGTGAAAATAAACTGGCTGCTGGTGGAAACCTTATATGTAACAGACAGACATGAGAGCGCTTTCAGTCCTCTCATGTGACTGTCAGACAGCAAAGACAGATAATAGATTACAATATGTTGGCAGATTGATTTTTCTTTCTAATATTTCCAATGTTTCTCTCAGATTTATACAAAAACACAGATCTGATGTGGAAACAGAGTGTGTGGACCTCCACCATCTCCAGCCACCTCGCCGCCCTGCACCTAAAACAAGGCGGACTGTTGACTTTGGCCGGCGCCAAAGCAGCCCTGTCAGGCACTGGAGGTAAGGCACGCGCCTCTCATCATGATGACCTGGTTTGGCCGGGTGTCACGTCAGCGTTGCAGGCAGACGGCGATAATAATGGAGACTTTATTGCACTGATGTGTTTGTTGTCCAACCTGCCAATTCAAATAATGTGAGTAATAGAAAACGCTGCGGGGCTCAGACGAGGGAATTGACACGCTGATCAGAGGCACGAGGGATCTCACGCAGCTCACAGCAGCGTGAGGAAAAGGTGTCGATAAAATGGATCCGGGAAACAAAACGAGGTAAAAGACAGAATAGCTGATGAGCTGTGTGGAAGCGGTGGGGCTCGGTGGTTCCAGTGTTTCATAAACAGCGAGTTTCCCACGACAAGCGGTTTGTCCATCAGCAGCTCTGTGCTCTGTTAGTCAACCCTGACCTGCTCGCTCATTGTAACCCGCTCGATACGCGTCAGGTAAATGATTAAAGTGCACTGACTGGGGATCATTAAGGCATCTGAGGATAACATAAATTAGATTAGATGTGATCATTTGCTAATTCTTTTTGACATAATTGAAAACCGTGCAAAGACAATATGTTTAATGTTTGACCTCATCAGCCTCGTTGATTTTTGTAACTGTATCTTATTCTGAATCTGATGCAGCAACACAACAAGTTGGTTCAGGAGCAACTAAAGACTGGGAAAGTTGTGGAAGGCTCCAAAAACACCTGTTTGGATCATTCCACAGGTAAACAGGCTGATTGGTAACAGGTGATAGTATCATGATCGGGTATGAAAGGGGCATCCTGGAAAGGCGATCATGAGCGAGGTTCACCACTTTGAACACATGATTGGATTGGATTTGGAGCCGTGGTTGTTCAAAAGGACAGTTTATATGGTCAATATGTTCTTTTGAAAGAACATAATTGATAATACTGAGTTATTGCTCTAGAGTTGAATGAGAGGCTTACGCAGGAAATCTCATCGACGTATTTTGGATGGCGAGTTTCATTCTTCCTATGGTTAACCATTGTTAATGTGACACCAGCCGGCCTCACGTCAGCCTCTGTGGCACCCAGAGAGGCTTTGGTGTGGTGCCATGTGATGTCCAGCCCGCCTCCTGTATCCCAGCCAACCGTGTGATGGGCTGAGATCCAACCCCACAACATAATGCCCTGGCTCAGCAGTCTGCACAAAGCCCACAGACCCATTGGCTGCTGGCTTAGCCGGAGAATGACTCAGCAGTTGTGGCTCCACATTGACACATTATCCACATGGACAGAGCAACTGCACTGATACCGCTCCCAAAATCTATTGTTCTCTTTTGACTTTGCTCGCATTCACTCAGGAGGATGCCCTCTGCAGAGCTGAGGGTATTTCAGGTTAATTCTGTTGAAAGTTGTTGTAAAAGGTTTTATGAACGAGCCTCCAGGTACCTGTTGGTAACATCAGACCCCTGCAGGTTTCAGAGCAGTGAAAATACAGATCAGTTTGGGATTGACTTAATGTTCTGGCTGGTCAGCAGCAGATTACTTTTACTTGAAACTGAAGGTAAGCGACCAAGAAAGTTGTCGAACCACGTGAAGGGCGTTTTGATAATCCGAACCTTTTGATTCAGGATTTGAAACCGAGGTTGAGCCCCAGAGGGAGTTCTAGCAGGGGTCTTCTCCATGTGACTTGTTGTTTTCATAATCCCTCAATCTGATTATCCTTCAAGATATGCAAAAGACAGCTTTCAGTGTTTCACTGCAAAAGATGTTTTTCATTGTATTCAAGCAGCTTAATGCCTATTAACCTCCAAACAGAAGCTCGGATGAAGTCCGACACATCAGTAAACCAGCGTTGCAATCAGAATATCCAACTGAAGACATTCTTTCAGTTTTAATTGTCCTACTTTGAAGATAAGAAGAACTTTACACACAAGCTTATCAATGGATTTCCGATTATCATCGTCTGTATGGAGGTTTTTCTGCAGTGCTCTCAGTTTTTTTTTTGTCCTGAATCCAAATCAGAATAAACTTAATCGTTGAGATATTGTTTCTTGAACGTAGCATCCACACACAGCCTGTAGCCGGCATTATTTCAACTAATTATGGCTTAGTGACCATTTGCCACGACTGTTGCTCAAGGTGGGAATAATCTTAATTAATAACCTTAATTAGTCTGATGTTCATCACATTTACATGCTGTTGCTCTGGAAAGGCTTACAGTGAGGCCAGATTGGCTTTCAAGGACAAATTCGATAATTAGCAGATCTAATTGTTGATGGATGTGCATTGGCTGCAGCGTGGAGTGAACATGTGACCTGTGGGTTGCAGCGTGTCTCAGGCTGGAGGCTGTGCAGCAAATGAAAGCAGAGTTGATTTCGCTGTCTTTGGACTGTCGGCCTCCTGAACCCGTGCTCACTTTGACTTTACACAAAAACAAAAGCCTGCGATAAAAGCCATGTCACCACCCCTTGTTCCCATTGGTCAGACCTTTGTAAGCCTGTCATATGATTGGTCTAGGGGGGGTGCAGATGCTTAGCATTCTTTTGAAGCCCCTTTAGATGTTTAGGGGGGGGAAGGCACATAATGCTTCCAGATGCTGAAGCAACAAAACATTCCTGGGACTCATCCAAGATCCAAGGCGAGAAAAATGGTGTAAAAAACAGACAAACCACAGAGGAAAACCAGCAGGCATGTTTTCTATGTAGTTTGAATGTGTCCGCATCCAATCCTTCATACAAACAGTGAAGAACTGGTCTGCATTGATCCTGGTCACTCCTTCAGCTCTGAAAATGCTCCTCTCTACATTCCAGATAGGTGTTTTTCCTCTTGACCTCTCTCCACTAAATCAGTGTCAGCCCCTCCCGGGCGCAGCGTGTGTTGCATTCATCTTTGTTGCTCTTGCAAACCGAAATATTCTGTCTGTGCTCCCCAGGCATGGTAGGCTACGGCATGGCCAAAGCGGCCGTCCACCAGCTGTGTCAGAGCCTCGCAGCGAAAAACAGTGGGATGCCCTCAGGAGCTGCTGCTGTGGCTATACTGCCGTAAGTACTGCTGCGAGATGCTGCATACACGCTCAAACTGCATACTGGATGCATAACATTGGGACATGCTACTTTGACCCTCATACATCTGTTGCAGCACACAGCACCAGACTTGAAGTAAAAATAAAAAAAGTATGTCGACAGATGCAACAAAAAGAAACTATTTGACTTCCCTGAACCTTAATATCCTGAGATATTGTAACATGATGCTAGTAAGCTGCACGCAGCACGTTCATGTTTACCAACCTGGATGGTCTGTGATGCTTAATGACAAGAGGACGAGAGATGTTCTCCCCTGGGTTGTGGTTATTGTTTTTTTTTTCTCCCTCATTTCATTACTTATTGTTGGCAGCAGATTTTTTATGAACCAAGCAGGACGAAAATGCCGCTCTCGGTTTACGTGGATGGGATTCTCCCTCCTCTCACAGCCTTGTTTTGTGCTTTAGGTTGAAAGCGGCGCTGTGTATTCGACACAAACACCTTTAAACACGGCAACAATGCACGGCGCCAGTAAAAGGAGCGAACACGAAGGCTGTTGTGCTGTAAAATTAGCTGCGCCTCATACTCCTTTGTGATGCTTGATGGATAAGTTCTAGGTGAAGATAAGCTGCAGGGATAAAAAGATGGATAAGGCTGCCAATTTCACCGGTTGGTCTCTGGTTGTGCTCTGGTTTTAGATGAATGACGCACACAGTAGCCTTTGCGTTATCGCCTCCTCTGTGCGCTTATTGAATTTAAAGCCAGTGTTTTTGCAGTGTCACCGTGAGAAGCTAGAAATGGCTTTTCAGGGGTGTATGCAGCTGCTGTTCCCTCTTTGGTCGTGTTTTCCGCCAGAGTGAGGCTGGACTGAGTCTGCCTCTCCTGCATGCTGTCACATCTGTTCAGCATTAGCCCCATGACTTGCATTTCTGTTGCAGCCTGCATCCCCCAACCCCCACTTGTCCTGCTCTACCATCATATACCAACACTATCAAGCATTTGTGGAAATTCAGGATGTAGTGCTTCCTGCAAAGGCCCCCTAATGGTTTGAAAGGGTTTTTGTATGTTTTTAAAAGCATATACAGAAAGACAGTAAGTAATTATAGAAATGCTCACCCTCAGTTAAACGCTACTTAAAGGTGCAGTCAGCTTCTTTAGAGTTGGAAAATATTGTTTCCTGGAAGATTTCAATGTCCAGGACAAGAGAGCGCAGAGAGCAGCGGTGTCATTGTTTGTCTGTTAAGTTGAAATATCAGCCATCTTTCTCCAGCTAAAATCCACTCGTGCGCTTAAATGTTAAATGACGATTCCCCCCTAAATACCACAGGACACGAGGTCAGGATGTTGTGTTGTTTATGAGCTATTCCACGGGGACATCGCATGTTCGTATTAGCATGATTGCACTAAAGGTTGCGTGAAAAGAGTGCTGCGTAATTGAACACAGTGATATTTTGAGTCATGAATATGATAATAGAACAGAAACATGATGCAAATGACTTGTTGGACCCAGTGCTCTCTGTTTGTGCTCTGTGTGTGTGTGTGTGCGTGTGTGTGTGTGTGTGTGTGTGTGTGTGTGTGTGTGTCTCTCCGCCTCTCAGACGCTGGCGCTCACCCTGATTGTCATCTGCCTTAATTTGACAGGGTTACCTTGGATACGCCAATGAACAGGAAGTTCATGCCTAACGCGGATTTCAGTTCCTGGACACCGCTGGAGTACATTGCAGAGTGAGTGTTGAAGCGAGTAATGATTCATTTTGTGCTTTTCTGTCTTATTTACAGGCTGCAGACGGTTGACTCACAGTGTTTCTTTTGCTCTGGAGCTTTATTTTAAACTGCTGTGTTCGACACAGAAATAATCATAAAAACACCACTCATTGATTCATTTTTTTTTAATTTTCATTGATCTTTGAATAAAGATGTTCACATTTAAAGCTTTATATTTTGGAAAATTCCACCCTGCAATGCAATTACAACATCAGTCTGCTTCAGTGGTCTTTGTTTTGTCTTGTTGCCGCTCTTCTAAACCTGCCACATGATTAAAAAGATTAAAAATGATCTTATGTGTTCAGTTTAAGGTGCGTAGACTTGTACTGTCCGTGGCTTACAGATGCAGTAAATCAGCTTTTTGACTTGCTGTACATATCAACGTAAAGACTCTGGTCTGAGCCCAGAAACAGTGACTTAAGCTCAATTCTGCTCAAGTGAGTCTGAGGACATAATAGTGTGTGTCTTTCACTCTGTGTGCAGACGGCCGTTGTTCAGGTGGGGCAGGACTCCGTGTTCCACACATCTCTGATCACGACCGGCCCCCGCCAGCACAGAAACATGTGATTTACACGCCGTGCTGTTAAAGCCACTGTAGGCACATTTCTCTGTCGGTCCAAAGAGCCTTTAAAGATCATATTTAGATCACAGAAAGTGACATTAAGCCAGTTGTACATGAGAGGATGAGAACACACTGACGAACAGAATGCAAAGTACATGGCCAGGAGATTTTTCCCTTTAAAAACACACGTAAATCACAGTAATTAAACCCTCCTGGAGTAAAATGTCCTCTTTATGGTATAAATAGACTCAGGTTCTCGATGTTTGGTCGCGCACGCATGTCAGATTTATTGTTAAATAAAAAAGAGTGACAGTGGAATGAAAATGATGCATTTTACCACAAGATGGCAAAATAGATGTGCACGAGTCTGTTAGTGCTGGATGATTGATGGCACAGGTGTGTGTGTGTGTGTGTGTGTGTTTCTGTTTGGTTTTCCTGTTTGCTCATCGCTCTCACTCATCCAGCTTTTCTTTGCCGTGTGTCATTTCTGACGTTTATTCTCTTCATGTACGTCAAAGATTGAAACGTGCTCCGCGTCATGAACTGATGACGTCATAATGTAGTTGTTTTCCATATTAAGGAGCTCCAGTGCTGTTTTTGCTGCTGTCAAATCTAATGCAAATCACAAAAAAATGCTTATTTATCGACCTTTTCGACAGTTTCAGAATGGCAGCAATGCCAGGGAAGAAGAGGAGCTTCACTTAATTCATTATTCATATTCCTATTTATGAATGTTTTAAAATACAAGGAAAAGCCATCCAGTACCTGGAATATGATGCTTGATCCTTTATTCAGGATTAGTCATGTCTTAAAAACGGTGTTTCCGGTGTCGTGGAAACATTGGAAACGTTGTGTTCTGAGAGTACTGAACTGTGTTTGCGTTTACGCCATGCGTAGGCCGGGGGAGATTAGATGAGACTTGATCCAGTTTGATAATCCCCGAGGAAACAGATGAGGGTCTGAGGACAGAAATAGAAATAATCTGGGTGGTGGGAAGTGAAGCGAGGTGGCTATCAGCGCTTCACTCTGTACAAACTTCATTCATAAAACCTGAACAAGATGGTTAGTTAAGACCTTATTTCTAGTGCACGTCATCATTATATATATATATAACCAGCTTCAACAAGCAGCAATAGGAATGCGTGGTTACCACTCTGTGATGAAGCTATCTTAGATTAAACTGATCCAGGCTGGTTGGTTAAACAAAAAAACATTTTTTCATTAAAATGCAATCACTAAAGAAACCCACATAAGTGATCCAGCATGCCGTACATGCTGCACATGAATGGGTCCGTCCACTAAAAGTGCTCCTTTTTGCCACTGACGGGCTCAGATTGGTGTGATTTGGATCCGAACACGTTTGTTTGGATTGAAACACCAAAGTCGCACGATAACACAGAGGTAGACAGCAACCTCTGTGTTCTGGAGCCAAAATGATGTTTTTATCAAAGGAGTCTGGTGACTGGTTAAACAAAAAGGATCTTACTGTCTTTTCCATAATGTTTTGAGACACCCAGAATGACAATCTGAGTCTTGTCAGTGGCAAAAACGAACACTTTTACTGGACGTACATCAACAGTACACGAAAGGATTAGAGTGCAGCCATTGCTGCCTGTTTCACAGCTCCCAGCTGAGGTGATCTACTGGACCAACCAAATTTAAACCCTCAAAATATGAAAAAATAAGGAAAATTACTGGAATTACCCTTTAAGGTGCAACAAATACCCCTGTCAGAATGGAAATGAGGACGCTGTGGTGATACAGAAATAGCAAAAATGAATGTAGACATTCGCTCTGATGGTCTTGAATAGACAAACAGATGGCTCTTTATGGATAAAAGGTATCATAATACTACATGGAAGAACAGATGTGTGTAACTGTTGCTTCCATTTCGTTGTTTTCCTCCAGAATGTTCTTCAACTGGGCCACAGGGACGGACCGGCCGGCCTCAGGAAGCCTCATACAGCTGCTGACCTCCGGAGGCGAAACCCAGACCATGCCCGCGCAGTAGAGGACAGAGCAGAGCTGTGGAGACGGTGATGGGGGTTGGGAGGGAAGGAAGGAGAAGCAGGGAGGAGGGGAGAGATGAGGAGATGGAGAGTATAGAGATATGGGAGAGGAGGAAGAGGAGGATGCGGGGAAGGAGAGTTAGAGAGATAGGCGGAGTGATGAGGGTGTAGAGGTGAAGAAGAGAGATGGTGACAGAAGGAACTGAATAAAATGAGGAGGTGGAGAGGAGACAGTGAGATGGGTTTGTATTGGAGGGGTGAGGAGGAGGAGGGGCCCTTTCATTGCAAATGCAGCCTCACAGCGCCATCTAGCTGTAAATCCCTACGGTTACTCTAACAGTCAATCAGAGCAGGTTAAATCTCCAGTGACGGTGAAACACTATTGGCCAGTTTAGGAGCCACTCGAGGTTGCACTCTCCACTCTTTGAAGAAGTATTCTTCCAAAGATCAGTGAAGAGAAGGATGATAAAGGAGAAGTTTCAAATTAAAATGTGTATGTGGCTCATTTTTGATCAGGACCGGAAGCTGAATGCTTAATAATTTCTCGTAGCAGACTTTGTAATTCTGTGTCATAGCAATGTTACTACACCTATAATGTATAAAATAGCTGAAAGGGATTGAGCTGTCTTGACTTTTTCACCACATTTTCCCTAAAATACATATCAGCAGCTTCTTATTGACATTAGTGACGGTCATTTTCTTAAACATCTGTGAAATTTAACACGATGGTGTCGGTCCAGTGTGACCTGAGATCTGTGGACCTTTGTGTTCGTACTGTCTGCCGTCCCTGAAGGTCTTCTGCCACGGCGGGACCTCCGAGTCGAAAAAGCCGCTGTCTTCTCCAAAACGGACAACAGTTTAAAGTGGAGTGGCCTTATTTTATGTCTGTAGCTCTCAAAGTGTCCTTGGTGTCCGTGGTTTGAAAAATGGTGCTCCGTTCCTGTTGTGGGTTTTCTAAGTCATGTGTTGTAACTGTGCCACATTCCCAATAAAACAAGTCAAAATAAAGAATTGATTTTAAGTTCAGAGTTCATTCTCGACCTTGGAAACAGCAGTGGACAAAATAATCTTTTGAGGTTCACACATTTGAATTTACTGCGTATTTACTATGAAGTTCATGTCCAAGTGCTTTCCAAAGGCAGCTGGACTTACTTGAGTTTCTAGAAGATGTTTAGCTTCTCCTCCAAGAGGCCTCTTCTGTTAACCCATTAACCTATTAATGCCAGGACTGATGTAGCTCTAACAGCTCACATGATGGCTGGGTGGGTCAACAATCCTGCAGGAGGATAAATGCCTGCCCCTCCCCACCAGTCAGTCAGCACTAAAGAAGTACCACGACGTGGACGAATGAGAGTCTTCACATGCCCTCAAGCATTCCAACAATGCAGCAACAAAAGTAGTTTTTATGACATGTACAACATTTTCAGATAAAAAAAATAGCTAAATTACAACTAAACAGTAAACTTGAGTGTCTGTTTTATAGGAAATATTAAAGCAAGTGAGTGAACGTGGGATTATTTCATATGCAGCCCTGCTCTTCATCAGTTTTCTCAGTTTTTGAAGAGTAATTTTTCTGAGCACTTAAAAGCACAATATTTAACATTTCTGCATTAAAATGTCTAAAAACTGCTAAGCTTATGTAATATTGCCTCCAACAAGGTTCAAAACCAGAGAAATATCAAATTTTATTCAAGGTAAAGGTGCGTTTCATTCGATCGCCTGTCAGAGGCGACACAGGAAACACCTGACGATGCGTCAGAGCGAGGACGGAAGTCAGCGAACGTGATTAAACATAAAATCTATGAAACTTTAATGCACGCCCTCATGATGACGTCATCAAACTCCCATCTTTTGTTTTCATTGTTTTGATTGAGAGACCCCTGGAGGCAGAAAGTCCACACTGTGTGCTTAAAGGGCTTCCATCAGTCCTAAAAAACACACTGGATATTCCTTGATTTGAAAGGATTAGATTGGTCTCTCAATACTTTTCAGCTCCTCTGTTTAGCTCCCAGCAGCAGGTGAATCTTTAGGAACAGGTCATGAATATGTGCTTTTATTTTTTTTTTAAAAAAGCTTACTTCCTGAAACAGCTGGGGACTGTAGCGTTTAGCAAATATCACTCAAACAGGAGTAAGTGCATTTTGAGCTGCAGACTCATTCACATTTGATGGAGTAGTGACTTCTTCCAGCAGCAGGACGGTGTTGGTGGGATCCTTTCAAAATAAACTACAATGACCATATTCACCATAAGTGCAACAGTGAAGCTCATTGAGGTGCTGTTGGAGCTCAGTGGCACAAAAGAGTAAAGTGCACCAGGGTTTGACTACACAGACAATACAGTATTTGGTAAAAGGAGCATTTTGTTGCTGGTTTTAGTATCTTAATGCTGACAATAAGAAAAATACTGAACATCACTGGTTATCCTGTAAAGACCTCTGCACACAATCCACCACTAGATGGTGCTCTGTCATAAGAGTCGCACTGCTGCTCTATCTGCCTGTGTTTTTCAGTGGAAGTCATATTAATCTGAATATGCGCCGCCATGCATACACTGTATAAAAATAACTTACAGAGGGGCCCTTTAGCATTCGCCCTCCTGCACTGAGCTGATTGCTGAGCATCCGGGCCTTTCACCTTGACAAATGCAAATCTCTACAGCGGCGACATCTGGGGAGACATCAATTTAAAAGTTGGATTATGATGACGAATAGATTATTTTACAGCCCCATTCCTCTCTGCACAAAATGTTGTTGTTGTTCAACCAAGCCATATATTCACCTTCAGCGTGGACCAGAATGCACATAAATAGACTACAGGGCAGCTGCTGGGCCTTAGTCTTAAACTCCACTATTTCTCTCGGCTGGCCACAGTTCCTGGGGACTATATGGCTGTTGACAAGCACACTGCAATAAATCACCATGCTGAGGATTAATAGGAGAGAGCAAAGCGCCCCAGCTCACTGTAGCTGATATGTATTTATTCTAGGTGGCGTAGCAATTCATCTCACCGTGTGTATGCCCTATGTGTGTGTGAGGGCCTGAGGCGAATTCAACACGTCTGTGCATACATTACCTCCCACGATGCCAGCACTATAGAGTGATTGCCCACGGGGATCGAGTCAATGTTTATCACAGAAAGCGTTTCAGCTGATCAAAGATTACCGCTGAGACAGAGCATGTTGTTCCTGTTTCAGCTGGGGCAGATAAGTTGTCACCCAGCGCCACAGATGCTATTGTTTTGTGCAGTGTGAATCTATGAGAAGCAAATTATTTGTATGTCACAGGTGCAGCGGCGTGCTAAAGAGAATTTATCTGTGGGACTCTTCTTTCAAGCTGCAGCAGTACGTTACACACACCTGAGTCTGATGGTGGGTATGTAAATGCAGGATGACTGATGTGATTTGAGAGTGTGTCTCATTCACTCTGGTGGTGAACAAGCAGCATAAGGTCAACAGAGCCATTTAGTGTAATGCAACAGTGCAACTAGATATTGGCAATATGGATAAAATCTGTCACAATATACTTAATTATCCATATATATCATGATACGGGAAATATTCTGGAAACTGGTTCAAATCCTCCTGGTGGCCTTTGTTGCGCACCATCTTTCTCTCCCCTCATTTCCTGTAATTTCTCCATTAAAAACGCTCCAGTAAAGGCACAAAATACCCACACCTTAAAAAATGTCAGATTTTCAAAGGCCAAAAATGTTCTTAGAAAAACATCAAATAAAATACTTGACCACATTGATGCAACAACCTTGTAAATCCAATATTAACATACAGCAGTGCTGCTCAAGGATTTACATTATTTCCGGCAATGTCACAATACAACTGGAGATAAAAAAGGGGAGCAAGTGTACTCAAGGTTTGCAAAGTTTTTTCATCTCATCTTATAGTACACTGCACACACACACACACACACACACACATACACACGAACACACAAACATTAATGTAGTAATCAATTATGTTTTTTATAACTCATTCCATTTTGCACATATTCACCATTAACTAGTTGTTTATTTGCATATATTAGCAGCAGATTGGCTGTTTATTTGTCATTATAAAGCTCTAATTAATGGTTTATGATGGGGGTTGGACTTCTTTAGGTTTAGACTTTGGTTATCAAGATTACAGTTCACGTAACAACTTCCTTACTATCAATAAGCAGTAATAAGGAGGTTATTGAGGGAAAACTCTTAGTTAATGTTCCAGCAATTGTAGACTATGATCATAAGGCCATAATAACTGCTTTATAATGACTTATAGAGTCAATATGCTACTAAAATACATGCTAATAAGCGGCTAATGGTGAATATTCGTACCTTAATATAAAGTGAGACCCCATTCTGGTGATTTTCTGTTTATCTGCATCACAACAATTAACTAACAACTAATGGAAACTTTCACCTGTTTGGTGGTGTGCTTTACATTTCCAGCAGCAGCCTCAGCTGATTTTTGGACTAAATGCATACTGAGTATATATTTTACAGTACATGTAAGTCACCCTGTTCCTCAGATGATCATCATTAACCTGAGCAAAGGTGATCATCTGTTCTCTTGTGTATACTTTATGATGTATGAATCCTTTCAGGCTGTTCATCTCCTGGAAAAGAATCCTTTCCTCCGTTGAACCATCCTGGTTAAATAAAGGTCTGATCACTGAAAATATAAATAAATTCAGGATCCGCTGTAATGAGCTGATCCAAAGCAGACATAGTTCCCTTAATGCTCTGATATTTACTGTCAGACGATGCTGTACTGTATATTGTATTATAATGAATGAAATTGGCTCCTAGCCTTTACTTCCCCCCTTTTTATTAAGCCTGTCACAGATGTCTCTAATGTTTGAATTTCATTGTTCAGCCCATAATTATATTAAATAAAGGAAGGAGCGGTATTTCTGGTCAGGTGGAGTTCTAACGGCACAATGGCTTTATAATTTCTTTGACTGCTGCTGCGACTTACTTATAGCATTAGCAGTGACAGCTAGCACATGAGACCGCAAGAGACGAGTGCCACTTACAGAGGTTTTAGTTTATCATCAGACATTCTGGGCAAAATGACGTCAATGTACAGATTTATGAAAAGTGCAGTAAATCCAAAACATAAAACTCATAGCCTGCTACACATGCAGCTAGCATGGCCTGCAGGGGCGTTTTCCTCGGTTTTATTTTCATAGGGTTTTGGTGTCAGTAAACCACCAAGTTCAGAGTGAAATAACGGGAAACTGGTGCTAATTTGACGTCAAACCATCTCATGACCTCTTGCATTTCATCCTTTCCCCTCAGTATATTTTTCTTTATAGATTCAATAAAAGCTGCTTCAAAATAAACATATTAAAATCTTTGTTGCAACTCCCAACCACCATTTGTGTTGACTCTGTATATTCAGTGATGGTAGTTTTCCTCTCAAGCACTGCTGGTTTTTCCACATGCTGCATATAAAACCATATAATAGATTACACTGCACACAGAGAACCTGTGATAGCATTAGTTTTATTGACAGCGGATTGAGGCTTTCAAGCACAGGCTGTCTCAGTGATTCATTGTGTGAAGCAGGGAGAAGAGCAGCGTCCAGTCCTGCTTACATGAAACCCCTGGAGGTGAATTTCCTGATTAAAGCCCCCCCCCCCATCCCAACCCACCCCCGCCTGCCTGAAACCCCTGCAGTTGTGTGAGCGGATATGTGTGTGTGCACGAGCTGGCATGCATGTGTCTTTGAATGAGCATGTGGGTTGTGTGTGCATGCTGTTTTTTTTTTGTTTTTTTTTGCATATGTGAATTAACGCCTGTGACTGTGTGTGTATGGGAGTGCATATGTGCATTGTGTCTGTGTATGCGCATGTGCTGTGGGTGGATACTTGCTTGTGTGCAGTGTGGATGGTTATGTATTCATGAAGCTAAACTAGCGCATGTTTCAGTGACGAATCTTCATTTCTTGATCTTACAATGTTAGATTTTGTGATTTTTGTCTTGTCTGTCTCATCTGTTGTTTTGTTTACAGTTTTTAAAAGTGTTATATAAATGAACTTTATCATTGAACTGTGCTCATGTATATATTATTTGTGCATACATGTGTATGTGCCTGCAGGGTGTGTATGTGTGTGTGTGTGTGTGTTCCTTGTGTGTGCATCAGTTTATGAAAGTGTACTTGTGTGTGTTTGTGTGTTGTAGGGGTTATGTCTGAGATGGCGGGGCGCCATGTGGAAGCCATTGAGACCTGGAGCAGCAGTGAACATGGAAGGTGAGGCCAGATGGTAGTGGTTAGCCCTTGGCTGCTCCGGGTAACCTGACCTGCAGGGGAGGACCCCTCTGCCTCCCGAGGACCAGCCGCCACATGTGTTGCGTGAGAGTAAGTCACCCAAAACCCAGGAACCGCCTCACGGCTTCCTGGCGGCCTGTTCTCATAGTCGGGGCTGTTTTTTTAACCGAGGATCTAAAACAACAAACCAGAAACGGGATCAGACGGGAACAGTTCAGAGACAGGATCATGGAGGATCCTGAGGTGGGATGAAGGTGTTATTAAGAGTGTGATTCATGTGTTTATGCTGCATTAGCACTTTATACAGTTGGCAAGAATATCCTCGTCATGCATTAGCACAGCAGACACTTCTACCTCTAACACAACACTGTGGAGAGCAGCTGGAATGTGCCCAGGTACATTTACAATGCTGAGGTACTTGTATACAAAGCATATATTCAAATTGGAAAATAGTACTCCTTGCTATAGATGAAAGTACCTTATTGCACAATTAAAACACTGCTTACAAGTTAATGCATCAGTAGTTATTTATAAAGATAAATAAACACAAAAGGATATTAAGTTACTTTTGATCTTTTAGTGTATCTTGCTGACAATATTTCTGTATTTTTCTGAATAAGATTTTAAAAATAAAACATTGGCTGGACTTCAAGAATGACTCGTTGTCACAGATTAATCTGCCCAGCAGTGTTATCTCCAGCTGTACTAATTACACAGTCTAATGTTACTAATGCATCTGGAAAAATAATCCAGTAACATGAAACATTACAATCACAGGAGATGTTTGTCTGCCTACTTTTACACTTGATGCCTTTTATTTATTTATTTGTTTGCACATAAAAATTCAGCCGTGACAAAAGATATGACAGGAGCACAAACACACGCGCACCCTTGTATACAGACACACTTACTGTAAACAAAAGGCTGTGCAGGAGATGTAGGAAGCTGAGAGCATACGCACAGACCTCTCCTATGAACTCAAGGTAAGATAAATACGATTACATTAAATGAAAATAATGAAGGATGCAAAGACAATTACAAAGAGAAAAGAAAACTGAAATGTGTTTTTGCTGAGAATAAATCCGTACCTGAGTAAGATTTTGAAAGCAGGACTTTTACTTGTAATGGAGTATTTTTCCACTTTGTTTATTGTTACTTTTATGTCTGATTTTGTCTGGTTTTCTGACCAAAAAGTTTAATTCTCTCTTTAAAAATTCTTAGAATTAAATCTGCTCCTTCCACCATTGAAAAATCCACTGAAAAAAATGAGGAATCACAAAAACTTTATTGTCCACAATGTGAAAATTTGCCTTTAGTTTCACCATAAGACGGACCATCAAAACATACATACAACCACACACACGAAAGAGGAGATGCAAACAAGAGACGTCTTAGTAATACACATTCTTAAAAATACAACCCACAACACACCAATTTGTAATATACACAATACACATGTGTATATTAAGCTATATGCAAAAAACTGCAGCGAGTCTCAGGAGCACCACCCTGCACCTCAGTCTTAGGTGCAGATCCTAATTTTATTTATTTTTTAGCACTCAGGACAGAAGATGTCTCCTAGATATTCCTGTTAGCCATCAGCAGTTTACAACGTCTTCCTATTCATATGTAAAAATATGCAATTATTCTTTTAACTGCTCAACCAGAAGATATCTCCTACTTCACAGTTAAGTCCATTCTCAGTGTGGGTACACTGGAGGTTTAGGTTTCCACATCACACACGTTTAAGTCGCATGCCGGACCATGATTGGCTTCTGTAGTTGTGATGTCACAAAATCGTGCTCGTACTTGCACCCAGATTTTAAACTTTCCCCCTTCAGCCAGTGAATGTGCAGGCAGCCTGTAGTGTCTGCAGAGGAAAGACATCCAAAGGAAGAAACAGTCAGAGAGAATACATGTTTGAGAGGCTTTAAAATAAATACTGACTTCTGCAGTAGTTACACTATATGTCAGAAATGCCATAACATAGACTAAAATGTTCCTACAGTGAACTCCAGACAATCGGGTGAAAAGTGAAGTTTATGTTTCAATTAATGTCCTGAATTTACCCTTTTAACCATCAGACTCTTTCTGTTAATGCATAGAGAAATAAGGATCGTCCAGTGTGTTCACTCATAATAAGCTGTGCTGTACATAATGAAGACTAATGTTGCTTTCTCTTGTAAAATCAGTGTTTTTAGTTGTACCCACCTCGGTCTCTAGATGGCACTAAGTCATAAGTGAACATAACTGAGGTATATGGGAGCATAATTAAAATTTGAGTGATACGTTTTTGATTTAATTAAATGGCCCTGAAGCCAGTGACTCACAGCACAGGGTTGACGCGGATTGAGAATTTCTCTTTAAAATAGGCAACATCAGGTCCAGTGTCTCTCAAGATCAAGGCAGCTCGAGATGGTACTCAACATCTGCTCAGTGAGAGGTGAGCCACTGTTTGAAAAATCCATGGCAATGAATAAATGATGGGCTGATGAAGACCTGCTCCAGATATTCTTCCAATGTGCACAAGAATGAAATCTCTGAAATTACTCAACTTCCGAGGGGAGAAAAAAAAAGCTGCAAGAAAAATGCCAAAAGTGAGAAGTTAGAGGGATCCTGTTGCTGATCACATGGAATTTAAACACAGGCAGGAACAACAGAGGCTTCAGTGCCTTTGGAGTGTTTTGAGTTGTGATTACGCTGAAGTTATGTGGGAACATGCTTCCCCGGCCTGTCAGGAGCGTCGCTTTGACAGTAACTACAAGCTGACAACGACGGCTCGGTTTGCACGTAGTTTCTGTCAAACCTCACTGTATATATCAGACTGTGTTCTGTCTGGGCTGTATAGACTGTCCTCTGTGAGTCACGCTGGCAGATTTTGACCTAATTTGCTGTCCACTCAGAGGGACACTGTGTGACAGAGACTGTTTTAAACAGCAGCGTGATGGTGTCTCTGTGCAGAATTTTCGCAACTGAGAAAAGTGGGATTAAAAGAGGCAAAATCTGCCGCTGTGTACAGATTAAAGATAATGAAAGTGAAGGTTTTAGTGTGTTTTACTGTCACGTATCACTCCGAGAGTAGCAGCATCTTTGCACCACCCTGCTTTTTTTTTAGCTCCTGTCGTTCTGCACATCTCCATGCTGTAGCTATATTTAAATAATGAATAAATATTTTCTATAGTTTTTATCTCATGTTTATTTATCCATCCTAAAAATATATGCCAAATCACAAGTGAATGAACAGCATTTATATGCATTTATCATATTTACCCTGAGCACTTTACAACCTGCCTTTGTTTCAGCCATGCACACACCCACACACACACCAGCGTGGCATAGACTTGTCATGCATGGCCTCGCCATCAGGAATTAGGGTTCAGCGTCTTGCTCATGGACACTTTGACAGGCAGACAGGAGACACCAATGATCAAACCACCAACCCTGCAAATTAATGAACAACCCGCTCCACCTCCTGAGTCACAGCCGCCGCACACTACATCAAATATACCATCTAAAATGTTTTAATTTCAAAGTAACTCTGTGCTCTTTTGCCTTCAACTCCGACTTCCCTCATTTAGTCCTAAAACTCTTCGCCTCTCATGCGTGCTCTGCTGCTCCTCTTCTTCGTATTTTCCTTCACCTTTTATACATTCTGTGTACTCTTTTTTTAACTTTATTTTATTACTACTATTCAGTGGGTTTGATCTTGCATCTTATTTTATGCATTCTCTTTATTTTTTATCTTATTTTTACTATTATTACCAAGTGGGTTTTACTCTCCATCTTCTTTTACATTCATTTTCCATCCCTGTTTTTATGTCTATGTCCTTTTTATGTGGGGCACTTGGTGCATGAGATTTCTTTGTTTTAAATTACTGAACTGCATTTCTTATTTGAAAGGTGCTGCACAAATAAGGTTTATTATTATGATTATTGTTATTATTATTAGGTTTAATTGTGCTGAAGCGATCAGTCAGGCAAAAATGGCTGCACCCAGTTTAAAAAATATGCATATTTTGCTGCTTTTCTCTGTTTTATATCATTTCAGATTGAGTATCTTTGGGTTTTTGACTGTTTGTCGGTCAAAACAATCAATTTGAAGGTGACACTTTCTGCTTTGGAAATTTGTTTTGGAGATTATTTTCACAATTTTCTGATGTTTTACAGCCTAAACCTTCTAGTCTGACCCAATCCTATTAGATGCTATCAGTTCCCCATCATCAGCACCACCCGTAGTATTCCAGCTGTGGTCATAATTAAATACTTTTAAACAGAGTAAACTGTTATTTAATGCTGTCAATTATACAAAAATGGATACTGTCACAACAATGTTTTACACAAGACATGTTGAACTGTCTGTGTTTGTGCTCGCTGTCTTTTTTATTTACTTGCATTCTTCCTGCTGTGGCTTAGAGTGGCAGAAGCATTTATCTATTTATCTTTGCTCTTAATTAGAGCTCTCAGTTTCAGCAGGTGGTGTTCAGGTTGGTGCAGGCGTGTCTTATGCAAACGGTTTATTGTAACTGGTCATTTGCTGATCAGAGATAGATAGATAGAACAATACTCTTCTCTCCTTCCTCCCCCTCACCCTGCTGTGTCATCAGGGGAGGAGGTGACGGAGGAGGAGCAGACCAGGAGTCTGGGGCCCGGGGCCAACACTGACTCCACTTGTCTGCCTTTTCTTCCTCGGCTCATATTTCCAAACAAGCGTTTCTTTGTCAGATGTTTCAGCCACTCTGGCGTGTTTGATGCTTTGATCCTGCACGTTGTGCCCTGCTCGTAGTTTGAGCGTCTCTGCGTAAATGCTGAAAATGTAAATAAACTTAAACTCTGGCCAGACTGGATTTAGTGACAACAACCTGCACCATCAGAGAGGATGAAGGCAGGCTGCCATTAAAGGTAACAGCCTCGTTATGAGGCCTCAGTGGGGGCGGGTGAGGGTGTGGAGGGCCGGCGTCACATGTGACCCATCTAATCCCCGCTGTCACTTCTACACACAACTATCTAACAGCTTCTTGTCCCTGGTTGTTTTTACCTTGTCACAAAGCAGGTGGAGCATTTGTTTTCACATTAGGGATCGACACAGGTGTGCGATGACGGGAGGAAATCGTTAGAAGAAGGAAGCGCAGACCTATAGCAGATAATCTGATGGTACATGATACATGTCACGTAGTAATGTTTCACGACATCCTCAATGTATGTCGAAGAGGGAAACAGCTTTTTGATGTCTGCAACATCTCCCCTGAGACGCTGGTGTCAGCACGCACACACAACCACACATACATCCTGCATAAATAGTACATGTCGTTACTACACAGCAAAAAAATCACCCAGCTGTAGAGTTTTTGTACACTTGATTTTAAAGTTGAAAAGGTTATTTATGCACCGTGGGTGAGTATTTAGGCCTTTGGGCTCTCAGCATGTTTAATAAATTGTGTACAGTAGCCTAATCAAAAAATAGAGCAACTGGAAAATAATCATTTTCTCCCCAACAGTGATTCTTATTTGAAAACAATGTGGAATATATGCAAAACTATGCATATATTCAGAATGCCAGTTAATCTGCATTCATCAGGTATGTATTCACATACTGTAAAGTAGACAGATAGATAGATAGATAGATAGATAGATAGATAGATAGATAGATAGATAGATAGATAGATAGATAGATAGATAGATAGAACTGTTGTTACTATGACTACTTTCTGCACTATAACTATCACGATGTTCTGCTGATGTAATTCTACTGTATTTCTATGCTAATTAATACTAACACTTCTATGACTACAACTACTGCTGCAACTACTCAGTGGTGAAAAGTACATTTACTGTAAAATACTGTACTTAAGTATAAATTTGAGGTACTTCACTTAAGTGATCCCATTTTATGTTACCTTTTATTTCTAGTTCACTCCCTTTCAGATTGAGATACTGAACTTTTTTTACTCCACTACATCTATCTGACACATATAGCTATAAGTTACTCACAGCTACACATTAAAGAATCTTCAAAAATAGAACAATCACATAATGTATATTATAACATTAAGAAGGGGACATTCTGCATAATGAGCACTTTAGTTTTTGATACTTTAAATGTAGATGCTAAATTAAAATCACTGCTACTACTACTACTACTACTAGTGATACTACTCCTGCTAGTGCTTTAGTGAGACCATGTTTTTCTATCACGAGGCTACAGAGCATCAGCATGACCATTATTACAAATTTAACTGGCTTACAAACAGCCGTTTTCTCATGTTTATACACGGCGCAGATCCAAACTACATGTTGATATATCTTCTTCTTCTTCTTTGGACTGATCCCCTTTGGGGTCGCCACAGCGGATCATCTGTTTCCATCCTGTCTGCAAAGCGGACCCCGCCCAGCCCAGCATGGAAATCTGATTTTTATGATCCGCATATTTAATTTGGCGTAGGCCTCTTATGCCGGATGCCCTTTGTGACGCAAACCTTCCCATTTATCTGGGCTTTGGGACCAGCTAGTAGGAAAATACTGGCTTATATGTGAAGCCTCCATATGTGTACATCTATGTATGTAGATCAATTTGAAAACTGCTTCACTGCAAAATTTAATCTGTACCAAATGTAATTCATTTAGTTTCTCAATATTGACGTCAACATGGACAAGACCTCCTTTCAGTGCTCAGTATTATGGAAACCTTTAACATCTTACATTCCAGCCTTCTCAATCTACTGATGAGGACCATGGGATACAGCTGAAAGCTCCAGAACAGCTACTAATGAGGCAAAATGAAACCAAGTGCTCACTGAATCAGCTTTTGCTGCGTCTCACTGCTCCAATGAGTAAAACTACTACAGCTAATACTGCCATTACTACTATTAGCTACTACTACTACTACACCCCTTGCTGCTTCTACTGTTACCGTTACTTCTAATGTGATTTCTAATGCGACCACCCCTTTACTGCTTATGCTACTTTTACTTATATTTTCACAAATGCTCAGACTTTCAGTGGTTTGTCTTCCATTAAAACAGCATTTATAAAAGTACATCAGTAAAAGAGTTATTTCACTCTCAGCTAAAACATCCAACAGCCTGTGGGCCCGTCAGAGTCGATGTGGGTGGATACCGCAGGCAGCAGCCAGTCAAATCCAGGTCAGTGGTGGTGGGGGTGGGAGGGTGTGTGTGTGTTTGTGTGTGTGTGTGTGTGGGTGAGGGAGGACTATACACTGGACGAGCGATGTGACCGAATTGAGAGTTTCCATACAAGCAACAGGATCTGACCAAGATAAGCCTCTTGGGAGTCGTGCGGTCCTCTCTCTCAGGGCGGATTAAGCAAACACACACACTTCTCTCTCTGTCTACTGTACACACATCTGTCCATGCGCCTGTCCGTCAGTCCCTCTGTCTCTGTTTCTGCCTCTGTTTTCATCCCGTTGACTTCCCAGGACGGCGCCTCGTGCAGAGAAACCGGTCCAAAAGATCCAAGTTTGGGGATTTTCTGGTTCTTCTAAGCCTTAGGTCTTTGTGGAAACATAGTCTCCTCAGCGCCCACCCCCCCCACCCTCCTACACATCTGTTTCTAATTTACATCCTGGGTCTAAGTTCAGCAAAGGAAGGGGGGGGGGCTGGGGGGGTTGGGTGGGTGTTGGAAAGTGTGTGTGTGGGGGGGTGCTATCAGAAACATCTTAAGTCTTCCACATGTTTTTCTTTCACTAAAAATAAAGACTTTGTTTCCAATATGTGAGATCCAGCATTTTAAAAACATGGACGCCTACTCTAAAGGATGAAAATCATAATGCATAAAAACATAACGAACGAGTGCGGCTTTTAAAAGGTGACGGCAAATGTGGGACTTCTGTTGACAAAGCAATTACACAGTAAGGTTGGTATTTTCGGGTAATTATCATATAACAAATATTACAGTGGGGACTAGTTGTAACTCACATTTCAGATACCTCCACTTTAGTTCTGACTGGTCATGATTTCAATCAAGGTATCTAAATAATCTTTTCTGTCATCAAAGGTAAGAATTTAATGAGAAAAATGCAACTAGCCATTCACTAAGTCCCTTCCCCTCTTAGCGACTCTTGCTATGCCTGTACACATGTGCAGCTTACAGGTGGCAGATTTATAGACTGAAATTCTGTATTTTTATTCAAGCAATAATGTGAAAAGCAGCTTTTTTGCCAACTGAAACTGTCTCTTGCTGCTGTTTGCTAGCTAGCATGCACCACCAGATTAAGCTAACGTTAGCATCATGAGTGGGTTGAAAACGCTGTCACCACATGACTTTTTAACATGTGGAAATGAGTTGTCTTCAAATGAAAAACCCATAAAGGAGTTTTAATACGCACTTGATTGCTAGCTACATACATGCTACAATGCTAACAGACTGAATGCTAAAGCTAATTCAGCGTAGCTGTAATTGCAATCATTGACTCATGATTATAATGTGACCAGTTAGCATGATAATTCATGTCATATCTGCAATTAAAATCTGACTTAATTATGGATATTATCAAAATATCAGCTGACATACATTTTTATCTACAATGACAATTCTCAAATAAGGAGAGTAGATGTGATCATTTTGTCAAAATGTCAGTTCCAGATATCTGAGCCCAGAATTGTGACTAAAACAAGTCAGTGGTGTGTGACCTAACTCTGATGTAAGCTTTTGAAAGACCTGCAGAGAAAGACAACAGTTTGTTTTGACCACAGTGATGTTGAATGCAAAGAAAATATTGGGGGAAAGCGATTCATAACCAGTGAATTCTTCTCTGACGCAGCTGAGGAACTTGCAGGCTCAGGCTGAGCCGACACAGCGTTCACTGTCGGCCACACCGCTCGATTTTTACTGCCTTTGTTAAATATAAGGACCACCAAGCCAGGTTCAGGTGGTCTGAAAAAAGTGGAAACAGCAGCAGCCTGTCTCTGTGCAATGTGAATATCAGGTGCACATGTTTGTTGTCTTTGAAGGCATTTTGGCGAATAAGAATTAGGATTTAACTCAAATGGTGTGAATGCATTCAAAGTATAACACACATTTGGAGACATCCCCAACATGATGAGGACAGACGAGATCTGCTTTGTGACAAATCTCTTTAAAGTTACTCATAACATTTTTATAGATATTGTAAAAGTGACTCAAAAGATATCTCTATTTAGTTTTTAGCAATTTTTAATGTTTAGTTGGAAACACTCATCAATCCAGCTCAAGATGCAGTATTTGCAAACTGGTAGCTTTAGATCTCAATATATATATTTAATGTGATGAATTAAGAATATCTTTGGTTGATAATGTCAAAACTTAAGTTAAAATGTCATGAACTGATTCACTTAGATAATTCAGATGAATTTTGCTATTGTACCAAGGATTTACTGTACAAAATGTTATTACGGGTGGCTTCATTGAAACAAACATAAATATATTATATAAATGGCTTAATGATGCATGTTTTGATATTTTAAATAGCAATGTTGTCTTGGATGTTGGAAATAGCTTAAAAGATAAGGCTGATGTTGTTCTGCAGTGCATGTTTCTTCCATGAAAACACTAAAACCATCCATGGCTGTGTCACTCCTCGCCAAGGCCACTAGTTCCTACTGAGGACATAAATCTTTTTTTTTTTTTTCTTTTAAAAAAGTCTCAATAGTCTCCTAGAACAGCTGAGCACTGTAGTTTCTATTAACTGTCACCCAAACTTGTGTAAATAGTGCATTTGTTGGGGACTATTTTCAGCTGCGGATTAATACACATTTGGGGCTTAAGCTTGTATTTTCACATCTAAGTCTGTGAATTTAAGGATTTATTTTGACCAACCCTCGACTTTGGAAAAGTGGAAAGACTGACTTTTATTTTGTTTCTGTTGGGTTTGAATGAAATGAAGAATTTTAAACATATCACCAAACCCTAAACCACGAAGAAACACACCACTATGAACAGGAATAAACCATCAGGCTTACACAGTCAATACTTACATGCTGTTTATATTGAAATTAGACATAAAATCACAACATCAATCAGTGGAAAATGCTTTTGAACATAAAAAACAATGCAGCACAATAGTTATCTACACGTAACACATGTTACATTGTGTGTGCCAAGTATATTTTTAGTAATCACTACAGTAGCTACTTGTTAACAATTCAGTTGTTAAGGACTCGGTGGCCTATTTGACCACACAAAGACATTTTTCTCTTATGTTCCTAAATGAGGGATTTCTTTGAATCACGACATTAAAGGAGCTCTCGTCCTTCATTATTGATGTTAATTTATGCAACAGAATACCCAGCTAATAAAATTTTGGAATATATAAGTGTGTCTTGGTCTGGAGTAATGAGATATGCCAATAATAATATGTAAATTTGCTGAATTATTGAATAGGCATGACTGAAGATTTCTTATTAGTTTGCATGTTTATCTCAAAAAATCCATCAATTTTTCAGAGCGCTTCTCGTGCCCCATCCAATAGGTAAATCTAATCAAACACTGAAATCAATAATTCAAGTGTTTATGTGCGGCTGTGTGCATGTATCTGTGTGTGCGTGTAGTACAGTGGATTTAGTTTTGTCTGGTCTTCATTTACAGGATCCAGTCTCCAAACTTTGTGAGTGGGCTGCCTTTTTGTTGACTTGGCACAGATTGCACTGTAATAAACTCATGACTGATCTGAAATCAATACAGTTTCTCAACCACTAACGGCCGATTATTGCTAAGTGCTTATTTTAATTACTCGGTCCCATCATCAGCTGTTGCAAGAGTACGGCAGAACACTAAAAACAGACAGAGGCAGCAGTAAACGTATGCTGGTGAGGGATATTTTACAGCCTGTGGTGATCTGGTGAAAAGCTGTGCCAAACGTATATATTTTTTCTTCTTCCTCCTCTTCTTCCTCTTCTTCTTCTTCTTCTTCTCCATTCCCCTGCCTCATTTGCAATGATTGTGTTATCAGGGCAGCCAGGCAAAAGGGTGGAGCAACCATAATTTCAGTGCGGGATTAGGCAGAAATAACGAGGTCACCAAGTTACAGTTGCCATGGCAACGACACATCCAAGAACACAGGATGCCATTGCTTAAAAAAAAAAAAAAAATAGAAGAAACAGGGCCCAGGATTTCTCCTCTCCCTCTCTCTCCCTCTCTGCCTCTTTTTTCATACCCTCCCTCCCCTCCCCTCCCTTCCCCTCCATCTTTCTCTCTCCCATCCTCTCCTTCTCCCTGTCTCTGCTTTTTTTCTTTTTTTCTTTTTTTTTTTTTTAGGCGGTAAGAAGCGGAGGGGAGCAGTTCACTTTCACTCCCTCTGTTTTCCAGAGCCTTTTGTTTCTGAACATATTCAGAATAATAAATTCACTGTTGGGTACATTTGCATCTTTCTGGTATTCATATTTGGTGGGAGGTCTGTTTCCTCTCATTTTAACGTGGCTGTACCCGTTCTATAAAGCTCATTAGAGAACACCTCTCTTCACCCTCCTTACCCCTTCCCCACAAACCCCCCTTTACCTCCCACAGTCTTTAAGAAAAAAGACAAAACTCCAAGTTCTCTGCATTTTTTCGGGCAGATTTTTGTTTTAGGGGAAAACTGTGTGAGGTGATCGAAGTCAGGGAAACTTGGAAACAAGACAGAATGGCTCCCTTTTTGAGGGGAAACAATTTATCTGCTGCCCTGGCCTGAGCATTGATTTGGATTGAAGTTGCCAGAAGCTTTGGGCTTGCATTCAAACAGATATCCATTCCCATGTTACACCTGGCTGCTGGTAAGACCAGAGCCCAGCAAACCAACTCAACACTATGCAAAGTCCAATAACGGTCAGGCCTGGAGATAGCACCCAGTCCAGCACTGTAATTTTGTAGCACTATTGATCGTCTTTGGGATGATGCCCATTACACAAAGCCTAAAGAAAAAAACATTGCGGGGGATTGTGGATGATACAAGGACACTGGCTGAACCTAGCAAGGTAAACACCAGGGATAAATTAAGCAGTGATCTGTGATGTTTGTGTCCAGTTGGCTGTCGATTGTTACAAACTCTGAAACACAGTGATTGTGAACCGCAGTGGATGTCCACAACACTAACAAAAGACCTGCTCAGGTACAATTTGCACTTTATGTTGCATGTAATTTAGCCTGCAGTAGGGTATCATATACACATAATTATATCATATACACATACTGCATATTATGTGATGTGCACACAGTAGTAGATCCTTTCTTAATTAAAAGTAGCAAGAAAACAACGTGAAAATACTCAATTGCAAGTAAACATCCTGCATTTAAAAGGAACAGAAGTATTTTCTGCAAAATATCAAGTCAAGTGTCCAAAGGAAAAGTACTTTTTATGCACAATGGGCCCTGACAGAATGTTAAACCATTTTATACATTATATGATAGGATAACTACTGATGCATCAATTTGCAGCGTTTTAATGACATTTGGTAAATGTGAACCTAATTTTAACACCGAGGAGGTAACTGTATGCTAATGAGTCATATTTTACAACCTGAAAATATGTAAAAATATTAATCTGCTAAGCAGCTATAAGCTGTCAGATAAATGCAGTGGAGTATAAAGTACAATATTTCCCCTTAGAGGGAGCTTAAAGTAGCATATATTGGCAATACTCAAATAAAGTACAGTACTTGAGTAAATATACTTAGTTACTTTCCATCACAATACACAACATAATCATGTCATCTTTACTACCATATTATACACACGTCACATATAAACAAGTGAAGCCATATATTTTCCTAATCCATAATATGACACAGTACAATATATGACACATTTATTCAGTCAGTTCACCTGAGCAGCATGTTTCTGCACTGTAGGACTTTTAAAGTAAAACTGAAAACACATCCAACACACTGATAAACCTATCATGTGTTCCTCGCTCTTAGCAATAGAGGCTGCATAAACAGAAATAACAGCAATTATCATCACAATACCTGTATTGTAGCAATAGTAGTGAGAGCTGAATCATACATAAATACATATACGTATGTCTTCATAGTATAGAAATAATAGAGGTAATGACCGTATTCGTGGTAATTACAGTGCGTTGATGGTCTTGCACTAATGTCTGAATATTATCATGAGGTGTTGCAGTAGAAGAAGCAATGCAGTAAGTAAGGCTGTTTTATGAAAAGTACAACTGCTGATATTGTAGTAGTAGTGGGATTAGAGGGAGCAGTTGTCGCAGTAACAGAAACCTTAAACCTCTTTATAGTATTATATATACACATATTTACTATTAACTTTGTGCTTATTAGCATGCATATTAGTGGCATATTAGCTCATTATAAAGCCGTTATTAATGCCTTATTCTACAGGATCATATTCTACAACAACAACAACTTTATTCTACAACTTATTGACAGTAAGTAATGACGTTGTTGTAGATTAATTATAACCTTAACCCCCAGAATAAGGTGTTAATAAGTGCTTTATAATGAAAGAGCTAAAATGCTACTAATATGTTTGCTAATAAGCAACTGGTTAATGGTGCATATGTGCACCCTAATATAAAGTGTTACCGTCCAGGGAATAATATGAAGAAGGCTGAATGAAAGGAGTCAGTTGTAAATTGAACATTTGCCTTTATTTTGTTTCTCAACTCAAAATTCAGCATGTAAGCTCCTGCTATTCCTGTTTTTTGTATGATGCTGGTTCTTGTATTAGAAAACTTCAATCAATTTTGGAGGAACAGCAGGTTCTCTTGGCAGTGCATGGGGCTCTCCTTTCATTAACATTTACATCCTGAACTGTGCTTTTAACTGAGATTAAGTATGGCTGGTTCAGGGGAAACCAGCCAAGAAACAGCATCATGGAAACAACAAGCAACAATACTCGCTTGAAAATATAATCAAATTTAAATTAAAGGTAAATGCAAAGACAAAATGCAGCATACAATCTCCTAAATGGCAGTCCAGGACTCCAGCACCAGACCTGGCCACACCTAAAGACAGTGGTGAAACAAAGCCGAGACAGACCCTCACACTGAATCTGCCTCACAGCCTCATTATAGCTGCACTGTGCCTCTGCAAATAACCACCTCTGTTTGAATGGATCTTCAAATGCTTAAAACATCTTTGAAATGAACAGATCTGATCAAATGTCCAAGACATAACCTTGTGAAACCAAAAGGAATCAGCCCTGAGCTGCTGTGCGAGTATTATGAAGGTGCAGGGAGGGCAGCAGGACCACCGCAGACCACCACAGCTGCTCTCTGCCAACACTTCAAACACTGTTCCAGTCTGGCTCTTAAAACACTTTATTTATTCAGCACTGAAGCTACACCATAAACTTTTCTACCTCCCCACTCTTTTTTGTCTCCAGTGGTTTAAAATTGATCCTTGAGACTAAATAGAGCTGCTTTAAATACATGCGTGGATTTAATTTGAATTAGCAGCATCGCAGCGTGATTTTTCCGTTGTGTATGAATAGCAGAGGAACATTCATTGTGTTTGGTTTCTGGAATATTCTTTCTGCCTCACATCAGGTAGCAGAGAGAGATGGGCTGTACGTGTGTGTGTGTGTGTTTGTGAGCGCGTTGATGTATGTGTGCTTTGTATGCATGTGTATTTGTGTGTACGTCTGTCCATGAGCAAGCGTGTGTGTGTGTGTGCAGGCGCATGTGTGCGAGGCTGCTGCCATGCCTACGAGATGGGGGATGGTAGCAGCACAGCCAGCTATTTTTCTTTCTTTCTCTCCTGAACATCAAGTTTGGTCTCCCATCAGCCTCATCCTCTACAGAAAATGGTTGTTGGTTAAAGATGTGGTGCAAACATCTATTGATAAACCAGCGTATTAGACCAATGGTACAGATGTGTATTGATCCATGAAAATATAATACATGTCAATTAAGTAGCTAAAAAGATCTATTGAGCCAAGTGGCATGGATACAGATGTTTATTAATCAGCTAATACATATATGAATCTGAGCTGACTAACATGTGACGGGTGCAGATGTTTGTTGACTAAAACACGCTTGATGCAGATTTTAATTGACTAACGTGTTGATTAGCTCGCATGTGAAAGACACAGATGTTTCATTCTAGAAAATCAGGATGCAGATGTTTCATGACTAAGTAAAACACTGTGTGCTCAGGTTTTTACTGGCTAAGGTGATTGACGCTAATTGTCTGCTCGCCCTTCCAGGTTGTAGACAGTTCCCATCCTTCGTACTGAGCTCGTATGTTCTTAGTTCACTGGGATGCTGCGCGGCGATTTTCTCAAACTGCCTGCTCCTGACATGAAGGTAAACAGGTGAGCACACCTCTCAGGTTCAGCATTTTTGTTTGATTTCATTCAAAGTGCTGAGCTAATTATTTATTTTTTTTGCAGTTAGTTTGACGGATACCAGATGGTGATTGGTTTTGATGACATAACTATTTCTGGATGAATGAGCGCTGATAAAATAGTCCAGATAACAAACCTGTGAAAGTAACAAAGCAGTGAAGAAAGTAAAAAACTTGTATCCTTACTTGAATCCCACCAGCTGCTGACATGTGGACGTGAATACATGAAAACATCATCAGCGTTAACCGCCATCTCTGTTCCAGTATTTGTGTTATTTCTTCCCCATGACAGTTAATGTAACACTTTAAGATAGTTTTGAACAGCCTCCAGGCCATATCTGCTCCGAGTGCATAATCAACACTTAGAATAATTGTTACTGAACAATCAACACTTATGAACACTGGGAGTTTTTAGTGTGCAAGGGGAAAACTGGGAAGTGTCCTCTATTTTGTGCACCACAATTTTTTTTTTACACCTGAATTGTTGTGATGCCATGCCACAGAGCAGGCGAGCTAATGAGCAGGCCGGTCCATCCAAAACCCAAACTCAACCTGAAATCCCTTCAGTAAATGTTTGCCTCATTGTGTTATAAACCCCACAAACACTGGAGCCCCATGTGCAAATCAACTGCAAATCAACCCAGAGATAGGCCCATTTATATTTATTGTGCTTCTCTTTCTAATCACTTTATTCATAAAACGATTCTCCTGACTTTGGTGCACTAATGCTAGCAGGTTGGGTAATTAGGATCCTGCTATGTGCACATTGGCAGCCATTGGCGCTAACCTCTGCACGACCTCTCTCTGTCTGTGGAATGTTGGCCGCCATTCACGCTAACATCTCGCTCAACCAGCCACTGGCCAGCACCACCGCCGCTGCACCAGCGACTGCAGGAGACGACCGAGGGGCATTTTGTCGGCACTTGGCGGTTGGCACAGCTTCCTCACTAAGAAAACATATCCAAAACATCTGCAGCGGAGTGAGCAGAGAGAGGAGAGGGGAAGGAGGTTGATGGGGGAGGAGGCGGGAGGGGTGGTGGTTAGAGGGATGGGGAGATGTGGTGGTGGGGGGGGGCAGAGATGTGGGGGCGGCAGGCAGCAGAAGTACGTCTGTGCTGCAAATCTGACGAGGACTTTTGAAAGGCTAAATCCCAAAGAGAGCGCTGCTGCCTCGGCTTGCTGCACTACAAACAGCCAGAGCTGAGACAGGCAGGGCTTTTTCACTGGAGGTGCTCCACGAGAGAGAAGAACAAATAATTATAATGATAACCTCTGTATGCTATACCTGACAAATGCTGCAGATGGAAAATATTTACAGTGAAAAAAGTGCAGGAATATTTTATATGTAAAGTGTTATTATTTGAAACGTTTTCATGGTGTAAATGCTGCCTTGGCTTCAGCATTTCATGGAGAGGCGCTCATTGAAGGTTGCGGTTGTGTGTGCGTGAGTGTGTGTGTGTGTGTCTGCATGGTTTGCTTTTTTTTTTTTCATTCCATTTCCACAATTTTTTCCACCACTGTCATGGTGTATTTGGGGATGGAGAATAACATTTAGTTTGAAAAAAAAAAAAAAAAAAAAATCTCATTTACAATTAGGGTGTGTGTTTTCACATTACAACTCATATCACCTCCTTTATGAATATTATTTTTTGTGGATTACATTTCCTTGTTGAAGCAATACAGGGGGGAGAAAAAGTACGGATTGTCATATTCATGATTAGGTCCAAACCGCACTGAACACAGCCTATAATTGCCTCTTATTCAAAGATGCCTGACAAGCCAAAGCTCTCCCACATTTTGTTTGACAGCGAGGAAACGGGACGGGGTCTCGTCTGTGAACAATTCAATCCTGCACCGACACCGGTTTACAATCTGTGTGACTGCTAATCCCATTGGAACAGTGGAGGTAATCTACGCATGAAGATGGCGGGATCTCTCAGACTGGAGATCCACCGTCCAGGCTGCGCATGCCAAGACCACGGAACAAGGGATTGGATCCTGTTCCTTCCTTCAGTCAGCTAAACCTTATCAACAAGAGAGAAGCGTCATAATCACTGAACGTCCATAACTGTGATTACATGTGGACAATTTGAAAAACACATCAGCTAAAACACATCCCCCCGCTCTGCCTGCATATTGTGTGCATGTGCAGACTCAATGCAGTGAGTATTGTTTTTCCTGAGTAAATACGACCCTGTTGGAGGCATGAATCATACTCAGCATCGCTGGGCAACATGATTCATCAGACCTCTGTCATTTTGTCCTGAAACTACACAGTCTCTAAAACCAAACAGGTCACATTTAGAGACATTCTGAATAGCAAAAAAACATTTACCAAACCAAATTAAGGGTTAAAGGTCAGTTTGAGGAGACATTTATTTCTTTTTGCTCCTGTGCCATTATGTCTGCTTATTCTTCTAACACTACAAACATGTTTTCACCCACTCTCTTCATTCACAGCGAAACCTGTTTGCAGCCACTCTCTTTAATTTACATAAAACGTGAAATAGTCCCTGCTCGCTGGAATGGTGATTACGGCATCCGACTGAATCCCTTCCAGTGGTTCAGTGTTTACTCTCCATCGCCTGCAGACTTCAGCACGTAGCGCAGGCACGCCGATAGATGGAGCTGTGGGTTTGAGGAGGAATGGAAGAGGAGGAGGTGGGGAAGGAGGGGGTGGGAGGGTGACTTTCTCAACACTTGAAGTTGAGACAGAAGTGTGGAAAAGCCACTGTTTCTAAATCTATGGGGCAACTCATTAGGCACCGTACCCACTGATGTCCCTGCATTCGTATCCGTGCGTGTTTACATTTGCTGGAGTGAAATGGAGGCTTTTGTGCTGCACACTATCACTGTGTGTCCCCGAAGACTGTGCCGCCATTAAGTTAATGATGGCTTCTTGATGATTCAGGGGGAAAATAAGTGTTTTTCTTAGGTACTGGTCACTTTACTTAAAGGGATGGGGAGCCGTCTCAGGAAACACACTCTTGGGACCACTATGTTTGTGTGTGTGTGTTTGTGCGCTGATTTGCAGCACGTGTTGGCTTGCATGCTTGTGCACGTGTGTGTGTGTGCGTGTGTGTCTGTCAGGTTTCCTGCTGCGCGGTGCGGCTGGGAGCCCTAGCGAGGGTAAAATTCCATTCTCTCGGCGGAGCAGCATTCTGCATGAGCCAATTCCCAGGAGACACTGCTCTGCATGTCCTCCAGACAGCCAAGCTGAGGCACAGGCTCAGGCTCGCTTATTAACTGACCTGAGGGGGGGCGGTGGTGGTGGTGGAAGAGGAGGAGGAGGAGGAGGTGGAGGGAGGGGAGGGGGGCAGAGATGGAGAATGGAGGAGGAGGAGGAGGAGGGGGGTGAGGGTGAGCCCAGGGAGGCAGGAGGAGGCGGTGGGTGAGGAGGGAGAGGGGGAGGCGGTGTTGGGAATTATGGGTTTGTGTGTGCATGTGTGTGTGCGTGGGAGTGTGCGCGAGTCTGAGTGTGATCAGGGGTGATGGGTTGTGGGGATATGAGCGTGTGTGTGTGTGCTTGCGTGCGTGTGTGTGTGTCAGAGGCAGAACTGGTTGAAAATATTAACCCTTCGCTCGCTGAGCTGCTTCGCAGCAAAAATTCAGCATAAGAAAAGAAGAGTGTGGATGTCTAACAAGCCGCACTGTGTGTTTGTGTGCTTGTATTCAACACAAGGACGTGTTACCACCTTGTTAAAAGGGCTGCAGGTTTCACAAAAGCCTGTTTAATCACTTTAAATATGTAGTTTGCCTTTTACTGAACTTGGAAATATGTAATCTTCCCAGCTACATGTGCTGTCTCCAATATTTTCCTCTGCATCTTTGTCTGTATTTGGTGGCCATGCACACTCCACAATGGCTTCATGTCATGTCTCTCCACCACCAGAGTTCAGGGTATTGGTGCAAATATGATTTTAAACTCCACTTTTGCACACACAGACTATTTCTGAAATAGAACTAAAAGCCTCTACTTCCCATATTAATCTATTTACACTAATTCGTCATCCCTGTGTGCAAATATTAGTTTGTACTTTTGTGTGTCTTCCCATAATTGCTTGACACGACTGTAAGACTCATTTGTCACCGGTATGAGGAAATAGCATAATTGAAAAGTGCTTTTCAATTACAATTTGTTTAACTTAAATAATGAAATAAAATATGGTGCTTCAAAGTTTTACTTCTTTTTTTTATTATTATTCCATCCAGCAGTGAAGAGGAAAGAGAGAGAAAAAAAATCACTCACGGCAAAATGCAAATGAGCCTGGAAGCTATTACGATGCTAATGAGATTCCACCATAGAAGTTGCTACTCCGGCATCCGGGGTATATTTCATCCATATTTGGAAAACAATTGCGTGCTCAAAATAGGGGACACACTTCCCAGTGTTCACAGTTGAGTTAGTTTTTACTTTCAGCGGGGTCCACAACAAGCTGGAATCTGGTCAGAGTTAGATAGGAGGTGGGCTTCCTTAGCTTTACTGAGCTGCCATTGAAACAGCAGGCTACAGCGGTTTATTTGCAGTCCTTCCATCGTGTTGCACTGTGAAATTCTGCTCTATTTTTAGCTCGTCGTGTTTCTTCGTTGCTTGTCAATCACCAGTTAAATCCTTTTATTAATATCACAATCAAACTCTTCCTTCTGGCTTCAACATATCACAAACAATCTGCATGCTGGCACATGTTTCCCTCAAAAAAAAAAAAGAAAAAAAAAAGGCAAATGAGGGTGATTGTTTACACCAGCAGCAGCTATCAAACACAGCTACAACTTTATATTGTCACGCTCTGCTGTGAAACAGGATAAGATGTGTTCCGGGTTCTTCCGAACAGGAGCAGCACCGGTGCGTTCAGGTGCAAAACCTGTAGCACGGCTGCTAGTTTGTGCACTAAAGGCAGGCAGGCAGGTAGGTAGGTAGGGAGATAGGGTATGTTACCATAGTAACACCAAGAGGGAACCCGGCAGAAGCAGACTGTCTATATGTGTCCTGACCCATTTCCATTCTCATCCACAAGTGTTTTGTCTCCCTCACCTTGCTGGTTAACAACTAAAAGCACCTCTCCTTAATCCTTGATGCATTTTCTGCATTTAACAAACGGTCGAGGCTTGAAACGTTCAGCTAACAGGCGCAGATACAACACTGTAAACTTTCAAGGTGCATTTGGTTTCCTTTTCAGTTCTGCTCAATCCAATTCGACTTTGTTGTCCCTGAGGATAAAAAAGTCAGATGTGAACAGAAATACAGCGTAAATACACAAAAGAGTGGAAAACAAAGTAGAGGATACTGAAGCAATAAATAAGGAACGTTTTCTTCTCTTGACCTGCGCTGAAATAAACCCTCCTCCACATAGAGAGCACAGACTGGACTTAAGATAATTAATAGCTGCAAAATTAAAGATTTCTTCACACTAATTTTGCTGTTTAGTGACGAAACCTTCTGCAATAAGACAAATAAACGCCCACAATTGTGAATGAAGGTCAGGACAGGTAACACTTTGACCCTGTTCCTTTCAGCAAGAGATCATCAGCGATCAACATGCAAACAGCTTTAACTGACTGAGCCACATTTTGAAGTTAGTGCAGTATTATACATGATGTATTACAATCAGCACTGCTTCAGTTATCATAAATACAATAAAGGAAATACCCTTTTGATGATTGGTGAGGCATAAGGGGATTAAAAGTTGGGAGCATCAGGAGTGCCTTCGTAGCTGAACGGTGAACGGCGGCGGATCGATTTCAGATCGGGATCTTTGTTGCATGTCGTATCTTTCTCTCTGCCCCATTTACTGTTTGCCTCTGCTGTCCAAAAGAGGCAAAAAATGAGCTAAATAAAGGAAAAGTTGGGATCATCGAAGCAGTTTTGATCAATACATTATATTATCCCAAAATTCAAACATGCATCATGAGTGAAATCTGCGTTCTTTGGGTGAAGTGTTGTCTCCTAAAGCACGGATTGCTTTATGTGGTTAATCAAGCATAAGTTGTTATTTAACATTTTTCTTGTTCTCAGCAAATCCCAGGAAACAAACAACATGTGTTAGTCCGTCTTTCAATACTTCACGACTTCCTTACCCTGTCTGTGTCGTAAATCTTTAAAAACAGATGTATAGCTTCATTGTTTTAGAGAGTGAATCATTTCCTAAAACAGCTGGGCACTGTAGTTTTCAGGATATGTTATTCAAATGGGAGTGAATAATGAATTTGTTGGGGACTATTTTTAGCTGCGGATTAATACACATTTGGTGCTCCAGTGAGTATTTAAAGCAGCAGGATTGAGTCAAAACAAACTACAGTGTCCATGTTCACATTAATGAAGGGACATATCTGCCAGTGCAACACTGTGGCTCACTGATGTCTCCTTAATAGTTTTTTTGGTGACAATGGAGCTCAATAGCACAGAGGAATAAGATACTTGGCAGTCGGATGAATTCATCGTTGGTTTTGGTCTTTTCATTCAGACCAGACTTATCCTTTTGTAAAAATGTCAAGTGATCAGAGGGTCAATTTTTCATGGCACTCTTTTGTTGCATCACAATGATTTTACCTGCGACCTTGATGGTGAAGCAGTTCATCTAAATCTGTGTGATTTTCAGTGGAGGTTTTGAATGTGGCTGGTTTGTGTTTTTGTGTGTTTTCAGTGTTGCGAGCCACTGCAGGCTGAAGAAAAAACCCTCTTGTCAGTCTGGTCAGTCTGTTTGCAGAGAGACACTCTGCTGTTCATCACACAAATCAGCGGAGAGCCTAACCTCACACACCTATAGGTCCTGTTTACCATCCTCTGTACAACACAACCAAATTTCTATTGAAATCTGTTAAATGAGCTGTTCACTTCAGTGTACTGTACTGCAGCCACACTTGAGTGGTAAGCGCTTTAGGCGAGCAACCAAATCCTGTTAGAAATGTCAATTGAAAAGGTCTTGAGATATTAAAAATGTAGTTTTTAATTAAAGGTTTATTAATAGATTTTTCAAACTTTTTTTTTAATTACCCGACCGGATGCCTGAGGCATTTGGATTACAACTTTTATCTCACTCGATTCAGACTGCCTCTCCCCATTCAGCCATTTTGGATTAAAAGTCAGACTTCATAAATGCTGTTCATTAATTCCCAGTGCGGGCAGTTAATGTGAGATTCGGTTGCAACGTTACGGCCGGTCTGAGTGTCTGTTTATTTTTAGATTCTTGTGGCTACTTTGCAGCCCAGGCCTAATCTGTCACAGAGGAGAACATGGAGGAAATCTTAATCGCTGTGCCAAAAAAAGATTTTCAATGCACTCTGATGTGACTGGTTTGGAAATTCAACATGTTAGTGACACATACTGTCACAGTAAATGATGTTATTGACATGTTTTGCAGGGAATATGGTGTAAAATTGTTGAAATAAATTGCAACCAATTTGTGTTATGCTGTTTGCATGCAGTGATATTAATGTGAATGCATGTCCATGTGTCATAATATGCAAACTGTTTGAATTATAGGTGACTAGTATACAAACTGAGGACACAAGTGTTTTCAGAAACAATTATTTTTCTGATTTTAGATGAATAAATTTATTAAAATATGTCCACGTTCATTCAATAGTAAGTATGCAAGCAAGAAAATCAAACCAGAATGAATCATGGGCAATTTGTGAGATTTGATGATACATAATTAAAATTCAAAACACACTGGCAGATACAACAAGTTCAGGTGTTCAAGTTCAAGGCATTCTGGGAAATGAAGGACGTAAGAAGTAGAAGTAGAAGGCAGACGTGGCATGTCAGGGAATTCAGTGATTGCAGTGAATTATCTCACTCTTTGAAAATGTGGGTATTGCTCTGCACTTCCCAGAGATCATCTGCCAATCAAACTGTGTGGAAGGCACTTTGACCTCTTTGGTTGTCTGTTTGAGTTTCTGTAGGTGGCGCTCTTTACTTTGCATGATCGGCCATAGCGGCTAACGGACATGGCTAACTTCTTAATTCCTGATAAAGTTGTGATTAACAAAATTACTACACAGATTAACACAAATTAAGCATTATTCTAGTCTATGAATCCTGGTTTTACTGGATTCAATGTGCATGTGGAGGTGGCAGGATGTGCATGCATGTCGCACAGTGGGGGGTCAAAGGGGCCCAGCAGCAGATTTTTGCCCCAGGGCCCCTTAACGGGTTTATCTGGCCCTTTAAAGGGTTAATCATTATTCATATGTGTTTATACAACCTCTTCTCACTCCAAACTGGTCACATAAGGACGCTTGGTCAGGACCCCTTGGCATCACTTTTTAGGGCAATGGGTATCCCTTTAGTGTCATTGTTCACGTGCAAGGTCGTCTAATAGACTTCTATAGACGGTCCATTCTCACTCCCAGTGTGTCACATGATGGCTCGAGCATGGGACGTTCACCCAGGAGACGGGGGTTTGTGTCTCACGGGAAACCAAATGGAATGGTTGATTTCTTTTGTAAGTGAGGTAACGTGACGTACAGAACTAACACACTTATTTTAAGCCAAACCATGATGTTTTCCTAAACCTAATCAAGTAGTTTTGATGCCTAAACGTAATGAAAGTGTGACTGTTTCTCAGCGTGAACCATGTGTTTATTATTGCTCTCAGCAGACTTTATTTTGAAAGTCTAACTGGATGCTGCTAACTGGATGTTGCGTATTTATTATTACTAACTTGACAGCAGTGCCCTGAATGTTGAAAAAGAGACTAAAGGCTTAGCCAGGGCTTTAAAAGGTGAAACCAAGGGGTCCTGATCAATCATGTCTATCTGACGAGGGGGGAGACAATGTGTTGATTCATATATAAAAGTTCTGGTTCATTACTCATATTTTAGTTTGCATATTGTTGCTGTGCTATCATATCTTTTATGACACTACCACTGTGGGGCGCTAAAATCCAAAATTTTCAGCTCTTACACAGGTTGGCTGTACAGTAAGTCTAGTTCTAACCACTGACTTAAATGAAAAATCTGTTTTAAATACATGTTTTGGCTTGTAAACATGCACAGTGACACAGTGGATTGTGGACTGCCACTACAGCAGACACAGCAGCGAGTACCTCCCTCCCTCAGTCACAAATTATACCACTTGGTGCATAACTTGCCAGGTACTAAGATTCTGTCATTAGCAGCATTGACCGCGGGCAACATAATCAATACAATATTATGAAATCATGCTACACATAAAATGGACTGTTTGCGAGTGGAGCCTCATCAGATGTGCTGTTCAGCATGCTATCATCTGTGAGTGTGATTAAGCACACCTTCAACTCTTAGAGTGTAGATGCAGTATGGCTCAGGAGGAAAAATACCAAACCTATCTTCAGACCAGAGCTCCATTCAAATCCAGCCAAGGTCAGTCGACATTTTATATTGAATTTCAGACATAAAACATGCAGGCTTTAAACGTAACCTCTTTTCCTTTTTCAAGACAAACTTCCTGAAAAGTGTTTTTATTCTGTTTTTTTTTTTTTTTTTTCAAAATCATGAAAGCGACTTAAGTTTTATTGTTTTTGTTTTTTTTGGTCAGTTGCTGACCTGATGGCTTCCTCTTAGTGTTTCCAATACAAGAGTCAGCTTGCTGCTAGAATACTGATATCTCCTGTTACCGTAAACACCAATGTTGTTTCAACCCAAACTGCAACGGGCTCTCACCTCCTGATTCATGATTAACTGTGTCTGAAAGCACCAGAGGAGGGTAATTAATGCTAAATTAGTGCTGATGTGCCACAAACTGTTGTTATTCTGATCAATATATTAAACCCATATTCAGATCAGGCATTGCAACATCTGCGTGAACTGTTTGATGCATCTGCACCCATCTGAACACTGTTCTTCACTGTAGGGCTCAATCAGTATTGTCAAGCTCACGTTTCATACCCCTAAAACCTCTGAGATTCTTCAAATGTGATTACAAACATAATGTGAACGCTGGATTTCAAGACTTTATGGTCTCAATATCATTTCATGTAAACGAAAACATTGCATCACTTTAGAGAAAACACACAAACACACACGCACGCACGCACACACAGGTCTTACTTGAACTTTGCAAGAGTGCAAAACTGAGTGTAGGTCTTGAGGGAACAGGAAACGACTTCCCTCCTCCCCCTTCAATTCTGCCCCCCCTCCCCTGTTCCTCCCCCTCCTCCGCTCCTCTCCTCTTCTCTCCTCCTCCTCCTCCTCCTCTTCCAGCTCCACGCTATAGCAGCGAACTAGGCAGGCCAACTTGCAGAGTGCAGCTCAGCCTCGACAGCGGCTGCTTCCCACTGGGGGTCTTCGGAGAGCATCGCACTCCCATGTGCGCTGCCGTGCCCGTTGGATGTTGAAATCGCGCCGTGCGCCTCGCCAGGAGCCACCATGTCCAATCCGACCCACGACCCATTCTACTCGTCTCCTTTCGGACCCTTCTACAGGAGACACTCGCCCTACATGGTCCAGCCCGAGTATCGGATCTACGAGATGAACAAGCGGCTGCAGGCGCGCACAGAGGTGAGCCGACCGGAGATAACCGCGGCACGGTCCCGTTTAGGCTGCGGTACTGGAGGGAGGGAAGCGGGCTGTGGAGGTCCGGTGCGGGGAGGAGGGAAGTGAGGGAGAGAGAGAGTGGGGCTCAGGTCAGCATAAAGGTCTGTCAATCAGGAGATGAGGATGATGCCAAAGTGCCAAACATTCCTGAGGTGAAAGTAAACAGGCGTGTAGACCAGGCTGCAAGAAATATCATCCTCTGAAGTGACGAGTCTTCAAATCTAACATTTAAGTGAGAAAAAAGGTGAAATGTGGAAGAGAATCTTTCACGTGGCCAATTAGCTTGTTTAAAATGCGTGACTTCAGTGTCACCTATGTGAGCTGCGTGATCCACCTGAGGTAGGCGTCACTTGTTTTAATAAAAACTAAAAATCAGGTGAAACAGTCTAAAGATGGATCAAGATTTGAAGACTTTCCCTGCGCTGTTATATGTAAGTGCAGAAAGTTACAGCCTATGTAAACAAAACACAGCGAGGGATTGAAAAAAAAAAGGATCATTGATGTGCAGAGGACTGTTCATGTCTAACCAAGCTGCATAGACTGAGGCAAAGAAGCCTTTTCACGTGCATTTGATGCATTTGCATACATTTCCATATCGCCTGGTTTTTACATATTTGCATGCTGTGTTCCGTTAAAAACAAGCCCAACAAGAATGTGGAGAGTTTGCCTGCCGAAGTGTTTGTGGTGTAACTGTTAGAGCAAAATAATGTGACCCATGATTCATGATCCGCCACTGTTTTTCTGGATGGAGTTCCTCAATGAAAGTGAAAATAAGATGGTCTTAATATAACTGCTGGAGGGGGAATTAATTTCACGTCAGTTTGCTGATGTTTCAACTAGTTGGGCGCTCAGCGAGTGTGGCGTTCAGTGTCATTCAGACTAAACCTTTGGCGATCCCACTGTGAATTATATAGCAAGCATCTGTCTTCAGCATCTGTTCTGTGAGCACAAACGTGTAAACCTGCAGATAAAAAGTTCAGCCAACGTGTCTGGGTCTCCTCGCAAGGAACCTTTAGGGGAACAGACAGTAGCAACATGCAATAAAAAGCATCGTTTAGCAGCCTTACTGTTCACTTTTTGAACTTAGGTCTGTAGTTACGGATTATTTACATTATCCGTGAATCTAACAGTTGTTTCTCGGTGGATTAATTCATCATTTGGTCTGCAGAATGTCAGCAAAGAGCAAAAAATTCTCATCATGGTGACCTCTGAAAATGTCCTGAACCTAAAAATTTTATTGTCACAGAACCAGAAAATATTCACAATTGAGAGGTTGGAACACATTTTTTAAAACTTTTCTCAAAACAGGTGCCGATTAATTCTCTATCAATCAAATCAGCTGCTAACCGACTCTTTGTTTCAGCTCCAAATATCTAATTTTTAAAAACAATGTGACTTCTGGTTGCTGTTGGAGGCTTTCAGGCTGGAATTAGGTTCCTACTGAGACATTAAAAACTGCAATGTTTTGGATAAATATGTCATAATTAAATGAGGTGATGTGAAATTTTTTGCAGTCATTTTGGAAATCTGGTTTTAAGGCGGGAATCCAGCGGCGTTACTGCCGCAGAATGATGCTGAGTTTCCTAAAGAGGAACTTGCAACTTTAAGCAGACCAAGGCAATGTTGCTGAGATGCAACGGCCCAGTCTGATGCATTATTCATACGGAGTGGTCCGAGCCCCAGTGGACCTCAACTCCCGTACCACACATGCCCAGACACCAAGTGCAATCACCATGCACGCTCACACACACACATGCACAAACTCACCGGCCTGCACATGCACGTACACAGACATAGCATGACATGTGCATGTGTGTTAACGCACTACCAGATGTGTGTCCAGCACAAACAAACATGCGATTGATAATATATGTGGATGCCTTTCATGATGTGAGCACATGTCAGTTTAAGCCATTACCTTCATCACCTCAGACTAAATTATATAATTGCATAATAATATAATTAGGTTTTTGTTCCCGTAGGTGTTCATAGCATCTTCAAAGCTCCTCATCTCTTTCTTTCTTCAGCAGCAGGAGTGTATATTATGTCTTCTCTTTAGCAATGTGCTTATTGTTTGATTAAAATGCAGGTGGTGAATATAATGAGGAAGAAGTAGTGTCTTATAGCGGGAAATTAATGCATCGAGTTTTGCAATTTGTTTGCATCCAGATGTGCCATACAGCTCAGTTCAGGCTTTTAGGAAAATTATATAGCAATTATCCCCGTGGATGCAGAAGTATAGCCATCAATTTACACAAACCTATTGCATGTGAAACAATATTTGAAGCAGGGAAAAAGATTGTAATAGAAATCTCCCTTGAAAGGGCTTCATATATAATGTCTAATTGTCTCTCTAAGACAGAGAAGGGAAATCGTGCAAAAATATAGTATATGCTTGATGAGACAGACCTACTGAAGCTGTTTACTTCCTGGAGAGCGAGGTTAGCTGCTGGTCCCCTAATGATGATGCGTGCCTGAAGGGTCATTCTGCTGTTTCTTTTATCACTGAGCCGCCGCGCCGTCCGTCTCCTATAAGATGACTTTAAAAGTCAGCTCACATTTAGAAACGAGGCCATGTCAGTATCAGCGTGGGGTCAGGACGATGTTGTTACAAAACAGGAAGTTTGGGATGTTTCGTGCACACACGCACACACACAAAAAAAAATCTGGATTCCATTAGAAGAAAATAGCTGAATTGTCCTGCTGGATAGTTTCTTGAATATTTCATCAAGGTTTTGCCGCTAGCAGCTGTTGCAGATCCATATCCCTCTGTGTTTGATAGAAAGTGCTGGCAGTGAACGGACGCTTCAAGTATCAGTTTGGCTAAATTTGAAAATATATTACAATATTAACCACTGTGATTTGTTGACATTTGCTTTACTTCCTCATTGGTTGGGATCCCACCCAACCACACTGCTGCTGAAGGTAACAAAATACAGAAGTGGGCACAAAGCTTTGTTATTACACCAAATGTGGACATTTTCTATGAGATATGGGCTATGCATGAGCAAATATATTGTTATTTTGACCAGTATGTTATCCTACACAGTGACTGTACTTATGTTTTTGGTCAATCAGACTCCCTGTTAGTTGTCTCCTTATGAACAAACTGTTGGAAAACTCCAAAAACAGATGTACAGGTAGATTTATTTGGGATTTGGGAGGATGGTGCTCCATGTATAGTACTGCCAACACCAAAAGCAAATAAAAAAGCATTTAAAAGATGTATTTAATCATGGTTTTGAGCTGACAGAAATAATACAGCTTTTTATGATGAAGACTCAGCGTGTGTTTTGAGCTGTTAACGAGGGCAAACTGAACATTAGGGTTAAACAAATCCTTGTACTCTATTTGGATTATGAGCAGGGGCTTCTGTTGTTTTTGTCTTGTTGTGGAAGACAAATAAGATATCAAGCTGATCCAGAGAACATATAACATGGAGTTTTCTGGTGGATTTAAGTGTGAAGAGACATATTAAAGCCATTCTTTGACTGGATTTGTTGCTAGATTTTGTTGATCCAGTCAAAACGATTTCAAGCTCACAAATAGCCGTCTTGTCAGGACTATCATCCAAGTAAAGACGCTTAATATCGTGAAAGGACAGCCATTGTTAGGGGTAAGAATTGCTCCGAGCGTACTTAACATCGTGCTTGCTGGCAGGCCGTCATAGCGAAATGACTCACTGTAGTTTGCAGTCCCGTCGTTCCGAGTAGTTTCTTAGCGGGGGAACTGACTAAGCCTCAGTATGACACCGCCTTTTAGGAAAGTGTTGAAGGAGTCGACTGAAGTCACTCCTCTCTTAGAAAGTCTTCCATTTGTCTTATTCATGAGTGTGCTTTTGAATTTGCTTGGCTGGTGGTGCAACTGCCGCTCACACTGGCAGGCGCAGGACTCAAGGACTTGACACTTGGAGGAGACTTACCCCCAGAGGAAGTTATAGTCTGTACGAGTATAAGTGACATCTGTAACAAAGGCTTTATGCAGCTAATCCTCCGGGAGCGAAATAACACGTTGTTCGAATTAGACGGAGACGTGTTATCTTGTTTTTACTCTTTTGATTTCTTATATGCGGTATTGTTGCATGGGCTAAAACTTTACATGGACAGTGTTTGCAGCATCGCCTCTCTCATGAATCGTTTTAAAAGCCAGAGAAATGATTTTTACCACGAAAACAAATCCACCCTCAAATGCTCTTGTGCCATTATAGACTGCTAAGAGTCAATTTTGGTGATGCTCAGTGCATTAGAGCGGTTGTTTTATGATGTTTCATAGTTTACTTTTGGGTGTACACATTATCTCATCTATATGTCTGTTTCCTGCAGCCCTCAGAATGGAAAACATAGTGTTTGCTTTCAGCTATGAGGTGTACGTGTAGGTGGAGAGAGTTGCTGTGTAGGAAAGGGCTGCAACTAATGATTACTTCATTATCTGTCAATCAATTAGTCGATCAGCATGTCAATAAAATCTCAGAAAATAGTGAAAAATCCCTTCTTTGCATCCAGGGCGATGTCTTCAAATGCCTTGTTTTGTCTGACTAACGGTCAAACAAACAGAGAGAAAATCTGTGAATCTTAACGCTTGAGGAGCTGCAAGCAGGGAATTTTTCTTTAAAAAATCACATAGATGATTAATTAATTATTAAAGCAGTTGCCAAATAATTGTCTGAAAACTGACTCATCGAGAAAGCAGCTAATCCTTTCCTCTTAACTGTAGTGATATTAGGCCTGCAACCACTGATTATTTTCATTAACGATGAATCTGCAGATTATTTTCTCAATGAAACATTTGACTGTGAGAGGTCACGCAGCGCAAAGCCCAGGTGACGTCTTCAAATCGGCTGTTTTGTCTGACAAACACCCTAAAACCCCAAAATATTCATCTCATAAAGTGACAAAAAGCAACAAATCTTCACAAATGAGAAGCTGCAGTCTGAGAGTGTTTGGTGTTTTTGCTCAAATTGACTTCTGATGATGATTCATCATTCATCAAAATAGCTGCAGAATAGTTTTCTTTCAATCCACTTCAGTTAATCAACTACTTATTTCCACTTTATTACAGTGCTGATGATGTCTCCCTTTGTGGGTTGAAACACTAATCCTGATGATGTTTTATATGATTTCTGCTCCCAGATTTCATCGCTGTTAATAAAACAGATGTTTGATTTTCAGGTGAAACGCTTCCATCAAAACACGCTGAAGCGCTGTTTTCCGTTCCTTCTCAGTAACGACCTTTTCACCCGCCATGTGCTCAGAAGCACACGTGGAAATAAGGAAGAATAAAACCTAACGACACAATAAGTCCTGTGTGTTTGTCTGGGATCAGCACTCACCTTTGAACTGATAACTGTGCTGCAGCTTAAACAGTCCTGCTCCTGTGATGACACGGGTCTGTTTCTATCCCAACCTTATTACCTGCTCCATTCATACTTATTACCTGCCTGGCTGTATTTCTGCACCAGGCTGACTGCTATCCCATTACCTTCATTTTACACAATGTGAACCCGCTGTGACCTGGCAATCTAAACAGGCTTTGATGTGGATTTGATGCTATGCATACGGTGTGACCACATTGTTTCTGCGCTGTCGCTCGGGGGGCACTGGCCTCGCCGTACGGAGGCAGCTGCGATGATTTGTGGGGGAATTTGACACTTAAGCGTATGCAAATGAGGCAGCGGATTAACATTCAGAGGAGGAGCTTGGTCGACCTCAGCCGGTGTAAGGCCATTAGCATGGAAGACATTAATATTCAGCAGAAGAGAGCGGGGACACAGAATAACACTGTAAGTAAAACTACAACACAGAGGGTGAAACAGAAGGAAAACAAAAGCATTTTAGTGGAGGCGCCATAATAATACCCACAGGGCTGCGTTCAGGAACCTCTCTGCTGCTGCTGACAGGGGGTCTAATGGTCACCCACTTCCTCAGTGGATAGACATGCAATCAGTAACAGTGATTGGCAGGCCATTCATTGGATTCCTGTGTCTATTTCACATAGTTAGTCTCATTCTCATTATTCAAATGGGCCCACAGACCTGACTCATTGGCTCGACCGTGGAACTGGAAGAACTGGAGTGTTCATTATGGCAAAATCCCTTGTTCCTGTGAGGGGCAAAGTGGATCTGTTCCCATCAGCACTACGTGTCAGATTGACATGAATAGGCTTATGATGTAGAGGTCAAGTTGGCACTGAGCTGTAAGGTTCACAGAGAGGGATTAAAGATGAGCCACCGAGACACCGAGAACACAGCCGGAGATTTCTTTTACTGACAATCTGCATTCAAAAGAAGTTTGAATGGCTTTAATTATTGATTAGTCTGACTATTATTTTCTCACTTAATGTTTGCTTCACAATTTCTCATAGTCCAAGCTGCTGCCTGCAGATTGTTTCTTTTCCACAGTCCAATGATGTCACATTTACTATCATATATAACAAAAAAAAAAAAAAGCAGCAATCTTAACATTTGATTGGCTGGAAGCAGCTCATGTTCTTGCCTGAAAAGTGATTTGAACAATGAATTAAAAAAACTGATTGATTGACTACAGACATGTCAAATGAAGACATCCATCTTTATTTCCGAGCCACATTCAGTGTTTAAAACCAAAAAAAACACCAAGATTTCATGTCAAAATGGATCTATTTGATCAGCTCAAATCCTAAATTGAGGATACAAAAGAGACGAGCATGTTTATTGTTGATTTTCTTGGATGCCCATTGGCTGCTGCCATAGCAGTTACTAATGATCCAGGGCTCCGCACATTAAAAGATATCCAAATAAAACATGAATACAATCATGACAGTGAGATCCAAAGGAAAAAAAATAGATTAAACAAAGCAGCTAACCTTAAAACAACACAACCAAATCAATAACAGCACAAAGCTATGAGTGATATAAATAAATGCTTCAAATATCTCAGATCATATGAACAAAATAAAGGCAGAGTGAGTCAAACAAATACAGCTAATAATGACAACAGTACATCTACATGTAAGAACCAAATCATTCATGAGATTCATGAAAGCTAAGAAAAATCTGCAGCTATTTTAATGATCAATTAATAATTGTTATTAGTATATACTTTAAGTTCTTTTTAACCAAAAATGGCAAAGTTGCAGCTTGTGAGGAGTTGCTGCTTTCCTTTGTCTTAGTGATAGTTCATTGAGTGTCTTTGGGTTTAAATGTGCTGTTTGGATAAAGCAAGTACTTTCATTTCATCCTCATCTCTACCAAATAATAATCTGTTTAGAGAATGGAAGTAAATGTGCAGATATTTAGCATTTCTCACGTCTTTAGCATAAAGCATCAAAGTTCAGCATCGCACGATTTGTGCCAAAGCTTTTCATAATTTCAAGCATAAAACAGACTTTCCATCCGACCGAGAGACATTTCAACATGGACTTCAAGCAGGACTCACTAAGACATGTAAATGCTCGGGAACATTTTTTGCAGTGTACGTGTGTGAAACTGGCTGAGCGTAATTACCAGAAAGGTGTTGAACATCACAGTGCCCTTATCTGAACCATTACTGTTGGATTTATCTACCATCAGGGAAAACAAGCCAGCCACTGTAGGTATCACTGAAAAGGCTTCGCATGTGTCACGACTGAGTTTTAATCTTTTTGTTAATGATGTAAGAAGGAACAAAAGGCTTTAAAACCAGTTATTAAGGAACAGAATGTGAAGCATATTGTTGGTGTTTATGACTTGTTTTCAATTAAAACCACCCTAAGTGATGCAGGAAATCTTCACAGGTAATTTATTAATTAGTTAACAAGATACAAGTATTGATTGGACAGTGCTGATTTTAACAGGGTCCATTAAATTATCAAATACCTTTGAGTCAAAGATCACTGTTCATGCTCCCTCCCACTCACCTAACAACAAAACAAACAAAACAGTGGAGAATAAGTCCTGAATAAGTCTAAAACATTTGTTATTTCCTTGGCCAGGACTGGCTAAACAGCATTATTATTTATTTCTCTATCAGCCAAGTCTTGAATACGTGTTGTTGTTATGATTCACAGACCTATTGACAATGAACAGACATCTGCTTTTGTGTGCCCGTAAAATGTTTCTCAGAGCTTTTACATTAAAAACAAAAACATTTTATATTTTCATAATGCTGCCAGTCACTGAAAGGACTGAATAACATTAGCTTCTGCCTGCATCCCCCTCGCTAAATTAAAGCATAATACCGCTAAAAGGTGAGTGGACAGGCTGATAGTTTTGAAAAGAAGGGAAAAAGTAACCTTAAAATAATAAATAATCCTTAAACAACCGTGGTCATTACTGTTAGCTTAGCTGAATACCTTCTGCCTGTTTATCATTTCATTCCTTATAAAGCTGCTCTTTGGTGGGAAATCACTGAATAGAGAGTGAAACGACAAAACCATACATTAAATGCAGTTTTTTCACAACTTTACTCTTTTGCTTCACTCTCACCGCTCTCATAGCTTCTTTTTTGGGCACATCAAGCAGCTGTTTTCAGCAAAAAAAAAACTAAAAACCCACTTTACACAATGTTTTCAGCACCAAATGACAGTCAACATTAGCTCCCTCAGTAGATGGTAGAGACCAAACACAGAGCTAAAAGAGAGTGAATATTGGATTTACATTCATCAGGGAATGATTATCTGCTCTGTCCCTGCTGGATGTGTAAATAAGCAACTGTTGGCTAACAACTGTTGTGTTTACGTACATTTGACATACAAACTACGTGTGTCAAAAACACAACTTGTATCTCAGGAAACAAGCCCGTACCACATGTCATTCAGGTGTTTTATGGCTGAAGGCATAAAAGACAGTATAAATGGATCTTTGGAGTATGTTGGCACCCTTCACCAGTCGCTCCACACACTTTTTAGACTGGTGAAAACATCAGACAGGGGGATGACCTTCAAGCTGAAGTATGGTTTGAACATTTCCTTCTCGTTCTTTCCTCGAAACCTTTTCTAGTGAATCTTGAGTCAAATCTATTAGAAGCAGCCTTGAAAAATCAAATATTTCAATAAAATCTGACGTCCATCGATGTTATAAGCTTTGTGTTTTCCCTCAATGTCAAAGCAGTGGAGTTATATATATGTACATGTAGAATATGTGGGTTATCAGTTTAGAATTGGTATTGGGTAGGTTTAGGATCCACTCATTTTATGAGGTTTCATTCATTAAAATCAAATATATTTTGGGTTAATTATATCATTTAAGAAGTTTGTTGTCTTGGTTTTCTAATTAAGATGTTCATTGTGTCATTGTAGTTTTATTATTAAACTATGATTCACAATCCTTTAAAGAGTTTTAACACAAAATGAAAATGAAAGGATGGCAAATAAATACCTAAAAAAGATATGGTTTAAATATGATATCCTCCATTGTTTGTACTTTATGTGACACATATTCACACAATCATCTCGTTTCACTGTGTTGGTCCGGTAGCGTTACACTGTGCATGGGATGCTCTGAGGGTATGTTCCCAGAAAATCATATGAAGAAAAAAAAACAAGGTCTCCGGTCAAACAATGAGCGTCAGTCACATCCAGCAGGATACTCGGACAATAGACCCACCTTTTTCCTGGCCCTTTCCCATGGTTCCTTCCAGGCTGCACTGTCGCTCAGATAACAGAGGAGACAGACGGGCCTGTAGTCCGTCTATGTCCTGTTGTTCTCTCTCCCCGATGTGGTTAGATAGTCCGTCCTGAAGTGAAGAGGTCACAGGCTGGATCCTTGCCTACAGCCGATGTGTTGAAGGGTGTTTGAGTGAGACGCTGAAACCTGCCTTGAGGATTGTTTTTAAAGGTCCGCTGTGTGAAATTTAGTGGGACCTATTGGCAGAATATGGCAGGAAGGCACTTCAATATTCATAAGTATGTTTTTATTAGTGTATAATCACCTGAATATAAGAATTGATGTGTTTTCATTACCTTTGAGGGAGTGGGTCCACCATATTGCACCGCCGTGTTTCTACAGTAGCCCAGAACGGATGAGCCAAACATTGAGTTTAGAGGGTGCGTTTCCCAAGGTTCGTGGCCACCATTGGTTTTCCTACACTCATGGAAAGACAGGGGTGAGGCAAAGGTCCTGGTCCTTTAAAACATTTTCAAACAGTACCTAGACTCTGACATTATACTGCAGTTCAAAGGGCACGGACAACATATGCTGTTTCCCTGTGTCCTCTACAGTGACACATGTAAGCATTTTTATCTGGCCTGATTAGCTTGTCAGTGCCCTCTCTGGGAAAATAAATCTGTTTTATGATCTTACAAAGCTGTGGTCAAGGTTTGGTGAGTTTTTGGCACAAAAACTACTTGGAAAGATTGTGTTTTAGGTTAAAATTGCTTCTTTGTTAAGGACATTTCGCCACCATGGCTTCATTAATGACCACTCGGTTGAGGGTAAGGGATGTCTGCAGTCATGGTTAAAGGAAACTAAACTGAATTCTATTGGTAGGAAATGGGAAACAAATGGGTCTCTCCTTTTAAAGTCCAGTGTTTTATTGAGCCATCCATCATCCACCACAGCCTGGCTTGGACATGAACATATGCTGATTTTGGGGATTTGATGAAGTGAGTAAAGCTGTCATGTTTCTCGGGGGGCAGCCTCGTTTTTGCTGTTGATTGTTCCATTTCCAAGAATTGTTCGGCAAAGTTCGTCATTATCTGACTTTGTTGGAATGTATCTCCTGCATATTTTGCAATTGCAGCTTCTAGCTGAAGTGCTGACAAGCTAGGAATGTTTTTGTCAAGAATATGATAATTTTTAGTTGAAAATCCTAATTGTCCATCATCCTATACTTTTCCTTTTCCCTTTTCTGTGCTGTTTAAACTGGAAGGGGGTGGACTTCATTTCCATACAGACACACAACAAGCTGGCCCAAGGAGATTTACTTTAGTCCTTTAAAATTGATTTGCTTTGATGCCACACAGCTTGTAGAGAGCAGTGTAACTTGTGCTGTATACTTATATTAAAGCTTAGAATATTTCATCATTGAGCAGAAAAAAGCGCAGCACAAGATACAGTGAACATGGGGGAGACACACTGTACTTCAGATTAGTTTCACCAGGAGCCAGCCTCCGCTCGGCGCCGGTTTCTGGGTGTTTCGTCATTTTGCTGATCAGCTGTTTGAATCCTTGATGTAGTGTAGTGTTTTTCTTGTTAGACAAACTTAACTATTCTGAATAAATAATGAATGGACAGAATATTACAGGCCTGACTGTTTTCATTTACTTGTTCATGTACGGTTGCTGAGCATATATACTCTCCTCCAGCAGCCGTATCATCCAGGCATGAATCTGAACTAACGATCCTTCAGTCAGTCAAAAGCTCTTTGCCAAAACATCCTGCGTGCAGCCAACTGTCTGCGCTACTGAAGTGTCATTAAGCAAGACACTGGATGCCCAACACCTCTGGTAGCATTGCACGGAGAGGATCTAGAAATTCATCACCATCATTCTCATTCTGGCACCTAAAAAATGCTGGTTTGTAATGATTATTGCAGATCACGCTGCCATTCACAGACTATTTTCTAATCCAGTGGTTTCACATTCACTGCCGCTCTTCACATGATACATGACATTTTTCTCTGTTGTCAGTAAAAAGCATGTTCACAGCGTTACAATAACCAGGCTTTAACACAATAAGCAACAGTAACTGCTGTACAGTTTGACTTTATTCACCAAGAACTTAAAAATATTGTTATCAGATGAGCCAAATATAAACATAATACTGTCAGGTAATAAATAAGAATGTTTTACTCTTATATTTATCTTTAGCTTGCTTGATGTATTAAAAGTAGGAGCTAACTATAGTGACACCAGAGCACATCCACTTAAACCAAACAATATGTGGGGATGTGATGAAATCCAGTATTGATTGAGTTTCTTGTTAGGCGTTGGGAGGAAGTGTGCCGTGTGTTGATTGTCTGAAGGTCTAATTAGCTCAGCGGTGGAGAGCACGGACTGGATGGGAAGTATGTCCGAGTCAACCTGAATCCTCACCTTCCTTTTCATTTTAATTTCTCATGGGGGAAGTAAAGAACTTAACTTCCTTGCTTTGTTATTCATGCAGTTATTGTTTTTGTTGTTCTCATCCTTATTGATGTTTGTTGTCACTTAACGTGGTGCCAAAATTGTGTGTCTCTGCTGGTGATATTGACTTATTTCTGTTTGCCCTCATTGAGATGAGGCGTTTATGAATCTCTGCACATTTCTGTTTTCTTCTTCTTTAATTGAATTTATATGTTGAGCTGGAATTAAGGGTTGTGTGACATTTGTTTTGATTATTCATTTAATAGTTTTTATTTACAAAACGTCAGGGTTCTTAGAGAATCCACAGTGATATCTTGAAATAGCCTGATTGGTCTGACCAACAGTCCAAAAACCCAAAAGTATTGAATTTACAACTGTTTAAACACAGAAAAGCCGCAAATCCTCTAATCCAGTGTCTTCCAAAGTGGAAGTCAAGACCCCTCAAGGGGCTGACAAAATAAATCTGAGGGGTCACCAGATGATTAATAAGTAATAAATCTGCTCCATAAGATTATGTTTATTTATGTATTTGTCTTTTTTGTAAAATATTGGATAGTTTTGCCTCTTCATGACTCTTAAAATGATCTAAATTAAACAATCTGAATGCTTGCTGCATTCTTGAAGAGCCCACACCTCATAGAAATCTGTGATGTTTGATGAAGGGTCATGAAAAAGTTTGGAACCACTTCCCTCGTGACTGATTCTAAATGATCAAATTATCAGAACTGTTTTCAGTTTTCTGTTGATCTGGCTGATTAATAATTTCAGCTCTAGTTATTTGTGAGTTGTAATGAAATTCTTTTTTAGGAATTTAGCTGAAGTCCCACGTCAGCCAGTTGGTGTGTATCTTGATCTTGTCCTTCAGCAGGACAGCGATGTTAAAGCTATTGTGGGGATCAATCCTGCGACCTCCTGGGTGAAAGCCAGTAGTGCTGAATGTATCCTGAAGTCATTGTAGCAGCTCCTCTTCATGCATGCTTCCTGCATTAAAACAGCAGACAAACAGCTTCTGTGCATCAACCTTAAATCTATACTGTATCACAAACAGCGGCCTCTGACTGCTGCTTGTAGCCTCTGACACAAAAAGAGAGAGAGAGCAGCAACAAAGTAAATTGGCAGACGCGCAATTAAACGTGGGAACTTCTTCGCTGACTTCATTTATAGAGAGAAAGTTCATTCCCGGTGAACGTGCTTTGGCTGTTCAAGGGCAATGACTTTTTTCCCCTGCTGCATTCATTTGCTCCTCATTTGCATAATGCTTGGCTGGTGGCTGTAATGTGGCCAAATGCAGCAACATGTTAAGTTTGCATTCGATAAAAACACTTAAGAACCAAGAGGATAAACTGCTCTGATATCAAACATTAGTTTGCACTGAGTCTGATATGATTAAAGAGGTGTTGTCTATGTAGTCTAAAGCTGTAGTTCGTGTACTTTGTCATCCACAGGACCCTTAAATAGAAACAGTACCTGTGGGACAGAATTCATAATGCAGTGCTGAGAAAGCCATGAAATTTCTTAGTCAAGCCAGTCTTACGTTCTACGCTTTTATAGCACCAACATTAAGGGAAGCGCTGTAACAATTATTTTCATTAGCTCTTTTTAGAGTGATTGTTTTTTTAATCTGTTAATGATTAAAAAGAATTAAAAAAAGAACCCAAAAGAGTCCAAGTTGCTATCATCAAATTGGATCTTTTGAGATGGATATTCAATTTACAATGATGCAAAACAGCAGCGAAAGTAGCAAATCTACACATTTAAAAAGATAAATCCAGGATTTTATTTTTTACATTTTGCACTCAGATTAATCATCTGTGGGTTGACTGATTGATGAATCAAGTAATTGTTTCAGCAACTGAATTAGATACTAAAACCTTTTTAATATTCTTTAATTGGGATTAAAATGTGAATTAGCGTTGGAGATTTACTGGTGAATATCTAATCACGAACATTTCTGACATAAACTGCTGCAGCAGAGTGTTTCCTCCGGTGAAGGCACTGCCACAAAACTCAAGATAATCATGACTGTGGAGAGGAGGTGTCACTTTCTCTAGAAAAAATAAATAGATTTATTAGACTTCTATTTAAAATGTTGCACCTTTCAATGCCTCTCACCATGCAATCAACCAAAAGCCACCTTGCTAAAGATCCTTTTGAAACATCTAGAGAGTCTTTGGTTCTGTTAAGTTGTTATGCTCCTCAGTAACCTGAGGCTGTTTGAATCTTTGACAACAGTAAAACTTCCTTGGCCCACCAGTCAACCGGGCTACATGCTATTCAGGAGCTGAATGGGGTTTCAGACATTGGTAATTCTCCAAGGTCAGGCCCCAGACACGCCTACACTCTTGGAGGCTTTTCTGCCACAAGAGGCTGGAAGCAACGAAAAAAATACAGACTAACAAAAGCTTGCTGGGAAAATGGTTCATGTTAAACATAGAGACATTAGTGGTTTATGGACTGTTAGATAGAGTGAGGGAAGAAAATGGTGATCTTCTTTTATGTGGCTGCGTGAATGCACACAATATCCATGCAGTAAATAAAGATGTATGTACAGTGAGTACGCACTGCTGTATATGCATGAGTAAATTTGTGTATAGATGCATATACTGTATGCCGGGTGCAGTTGTGCACTTTTAGATCCAGTAAAACTTCTTTGTGTTTTCTGTTGCCATGTGTCATCTACCTATCCATCCTGTATGGACATTTCTATATGCGTGGACTTAACCCTCAGCTCTGTTGCTATTTACTGAGGATCCTCCTATGCTGTCCCTCCAATCCTCTGGATTTCCTGTAAATCCCCGGGGCCTGGCCAGCACTGGTGATTTGTGGTCGCCTAGTGGGCAATTGACACATTGATAAATCCCCCCCAGATGAGGTGCGATCTGTTTGAATCAATAGAGCCTTATCGGCTGACGGCCGTCACGGCTGCGACCGTGTCGGTTCACCTCGGGTCCCTCGGAGTCGGCCTGATTTGTAGCATTTGACAATAAACATTGTCACGGCACGTGGTTCGTCAGAGAGTCCGTGGGTGTAAATGAAAGCAGGACATTTTCTGTCAGCCAGCAGCTGCAGAGAGGACAGGAGACAGACAGAGAGAGGGAGCTGGATGTAAAGAGAGACAGGCTGAGATTAAACAAAAAAAGGCTGATGGGATATTGGAGGACAGGACAGTGCAGCCTTCTGTTTTCGTAGTAAATATGTGTCATTTACAAGTTTCTAACCTGCTACCAATGACAGAATAAAAACAAAAACTCCTAACATTTCCTGCAGTAAAGGAGGGATTGAAATTGAAGACAACATCCACGGCACCATGAGCCTCCAGTGTGGCTTGTTCAGCTTCAGCCAGGGGATTCATATGGCTTGTGTCCACTGGCTAGGCTTTAGCTGTTCTCCGGCCCGTCTGGCTGAGATCCAGCTTCTCCTCTGTCTTTAGATCCGGGCCAAACCTGGCCAGTCCACGGCTCAGCCAGCCACGTTTTACAACTTGGCAAGACGCTGTCCAAAAGCTGTCCAAAAGCTCTAGTTTGGAGAATTAATGGTTACTGATTCTAAATAGACTGTTCCCTGCATATAATGGAAAGGTTTTGAGCAACATTTAGCTTTATTAGCTAGTGCTACTAAATGCATATTTAATTTACAAAATAGGTGCTTTGGAGAACAGCAATGAAACTGCCAAGTGCCATTTGTTTTATTTTGTGAATGCTGAAACTAAATGCTGTTCATGTCGCATGGAATGTGCTTGTTATTTTCAGATTCCTCTGTTGTCTGACTGGGAGCCTTTTCAACAGAGACACAAACTAAACCATATCATCTATGGTTGGACCCTGCTGACACTGCTGTCAACTCTGCTCTTTGTGAAATACATGCTCTTTTTGGGTGGTAGGCCTGAGCCAAATATCAGTAGACTGCCAGAATAAAGTACACAGAGTTAGAACAGAAAATATTGTGTTGTGAAAAGGTTCTCTTTCAGGAAAATGCTTGAAAACACCTAAGAGAGAAACAATTTTAAAATCATAGTAAAAGTGAGACTAAGATATCATACTGGAAAGCAGCGGTCATGAGGGGAAGGTTAACTAACCCTCTTCTGTAAAACTGAATAAGAGGGATTTAAGGAAGACAGTATTCTGTAAAACAGAGAAGTGGGGGCTTAAGTAAAACACTTTCCATTAAAACAGTAAGAGGAAGCTTAATGAATACCACCGTCTATAAAACAGAGAGATGGGAGCCCTCAGGATGACAGCACTCAAAAAAAAATTTATCTCCGGCACTAAATCCAGGCAGTTTAAGTCAAAATTGGGATCACACTTTTCCATGAAATCATCTAACCTGTTTTAGTGGGAATAGAAGTTCAACAGTCAATCAAGTGAAACGCTTGATTTTCATATTGTCAACAAATCCCATGAAAGCCAAAACAAACAATAAATGTATCCCACTTTCAAGTACTGTCTGTGTATCCAAGCCTGAAATACTGTATCTTATTATTCTGTGCCGTGGACAACATACTAAGAACTTTTACTTAAGTAAAAGTGGTAGTACTATACTATACTTGCATTCAAGTTTTTATAAGTAGAAAATAGAAAAAAGTAGAAGGAACGAAATACCGAATTATTATTATATTATTATCATAATAACAGTATCAAAGTAAACTACTAAGGTTGTATGTGGTTGAGTAGCTCCTGGCACAGTCTAATATTTTAATATTGGATTATAATTACTGATACATGGCAGTTGAAGCAGCATTTAAATGCAGCAGCAGCAGGTTGAGGTGGAGTTTAGTTTAACTGCATACTTTTGGTATATCAAATTTTATAAGATCTGCAGATCTTATGTACTCAATAAATTAGTTGTTTTCATGTTTATCCAGTTCATACCAATTTTATTAAGATAATATTATGCGGACCCGTTGCTATCTCATGAATCTTGGATCTTTTATTTTGAAGGTGCAGTGTTGGTAGGAGGTTCCGAGAAGAGACTGTCGAAGGAAAATGTCGGCATTTGTGTTTGAAAGTGTCGTAGTTAGTATGTGTTTGGCGCCTGACTGATAATAGCACAAGGTTTGTGATTTCATTTGACAATGTGCTTCATATTCAGTGATATTTTAATGGTTTTTTTCTTAGTTGTAAAGTTGAAAGTTAAATGCGCGTGAGCTAGCAAGACTGCTATATTAGCTCAGTGCACCGTCGTTTCCGTAGTGTTTAACGGTCAATTAACGTTTGCTAGCCAGACGAAAACTGGAAGTGCATTATGTTAGCTAGCTACAGTAACGATATAAAAGGCAAAGTATTGTAAAGTTAAGTGGGCTAAAGCTGAATTTTATGTGTGATATTGCTGCCAGCTTTTCCTATGGCTTTGTTTTACTCATTGTTAAAATATTTACTTAACTACTTCATATTGAGTTAGGTAGCTAGCTAGCTAAACATTTTGACCTGAAGGACCTTATCGTCATTTAGCCAGTTGACGTAGTGTGATGTCAGTTGAAGTATTGTAATGTAATGAAATAGTGTAATGTTTAAAAAGGGGTAATTCATGACTGTAGTGTAAACAGTATCTCCAGTTGGGACAAATTGAGAGAATGTTTTGGCCTCTCGATTGGATTTGTTGATAAGCAGAAAAATATAGGACAGTAGCAGCCTTATCCTTTAATGCTAAATATAGAAGGTATTTGTCACAACAGTGGTTCTAATCTCTGTGTTATGTTACTCTTATTTTGTGTAATTAGAACCAGTTCAAGGAGTAGAATATAGAAATGAACTACACAAAGTAGGATAATCCATAGTTGCACAGTGAAATCATAAAGAGCTGCTGCTGTGAGTGTTTGTGTGTGCCTTGTTCACCATTTGCTTGGCTGTCAATCCCAGGAGTTCCCGCCCCCTCATGGTACTGGATTATGGGTTGAACTCAATCTGAATGCAGAGTAGCACCAGTCTGTTTCTCTCTCTCTCTCTCTGTCTGTCTGCTTAGTCCTGGTGTGTCACTCATCTCCATCCATCTCTCTAAAATAGATGTATGCACATGAAACAGACACCACACACATGCTGGCTGTTCACACCTGCTGATTCTCACAGTATGACACAGTCAGTCAAACACACACTCAGACAGACACACACTGCAGCTCACGCAGTTGGTTCCCAGTGGACAGCTGGTCAGTGGCACATGCGCATACACAGAGACTACCCTGGCATGCATCCACACATCCATTTGTTGTGAGGGTGGATGATGTATTTTTGAAGTGTTCCATCATTTAAACAATTACACTGAGTGACCTAACGGGAGCGCTATAATTACTGGTTTCACACCACACATGATGATTTCATTGAGCAGTCCAGTTTTTGATGAAACTTTGAGCATTGGCACAGTTAAATGATGATGGATTTACTGGTAGTAATCATGTTGAAGGGACAAGGATGGTCAGATGTTTCAGACTTGAGAGGGCCATAACTGCTGTAATACTGGTTTTGTTTTCACAAAACTGAAATGGACGGTTTCCGCTTTATTTAAACATCAGCAAATAGGCCATACATTTGCTGCATCGAGCTTCTCAGATGTAAGAATTTCCTATTTCTCTCTGTTTCATATCATTGTAAATTTGTAAAATATACAGAAAGCAATTGTGATGGCCATGTTTCACTCTTTTTTGAGATTTTTTAGACCAAGTGTTGAAACAGTTGGGATAAGGATGTGTCCTGCAGTTTCCAGAACCTTCTTTAGGGGGAGGAAATTTATTTGACCAAAATGGACTTTTTCCTTTATCCTAACAGAGGCAGAATGTTGTCGCATAAAATCAGATTCTTCCTGGTAGAAGTCTGGGAAAAAAAAGTATTAAATTTGGATGAAAACTGAAACATCTATTTTAAAAACTTGTACTCTTTTTACAAAGGACATATCTTAGTCTTCCAAAATACCTCATAATTGTTAAAACTGCTTTTTTCTGAGTCTCAGTTCAGTCTGTAGTCCACAGTTCATCTGATTGGTTTGCCTGCCAAAAGACTTCTCCACTAAGTTATGATCACCTATTGATTGCCCAGCTGGATGAGGGTCCAGGTATAGGTCTTCTTAGCAACATCTTTCCCTCTTGCATCGTGCTTGAGACACATTGACCTGCGGGGCGCTCCGGTTGCTGCTTTTTGAGCTTGACACTGCTCGATGGTGACAACGCTAATTGTCAACATCTGGGAAGTGCTTGCCGTCCCTCAGCCCTGCGCTGAATGAAACGTAGTGATCCGTCATAACGTGTCAGAGGAAATTAGCATCAGTCAAACATCGGTGGGTGGAGGGGGGAGAGCAGGGGGAGTGGAGGTTGTCCCGCCAACATTATCTGAGGTTTTTGTGAGGAGGGGAAGAGGGTGAACGACTGTTTAGGGAGTAATTTCAGGGCAAAGAGATTTACATGTATGCATTTCCTCAGAGAGTGGCTGTCCCCGCTCTGAGAAGATGACTGCTGTTGCTGTTGCTTATCACAAATACTAGCACTAGTACTACAACTACTATTACTAATAGTACCACTTATACCTCTACAATTACTACTGCAACTAGTATTGATATTGTTAATATTACTACTGTTACTGTTGCTTTTACTAAAACTGCTAATATCCTACTGCTAGTGTCACAGCTACTATTACAAATAATACAATAACTGTACAGTGTGATGATAATAATAATAATAATAAACTTGATTTGTATAGCACTGTTTGTAAAAGACATGCAGTTCAGAGTGCTGTGAATCAAGTGCTTCACATGAAAAAAGACATCCCTTTGTACAGTTACTATTGTTATTGTTACTGTTGTGTTGTTGGTACCACAGCTGCTACTAGTAGCTACTACTAGTAGTGTTACAACCGAAACGTCTTCTAATAGTAATATTAATACTAATAGAAATGCCACTACATCTGTGGTTACTACAACCACATCTACCAGTACTATTTTACTAAAGCTGCAACTACTCCTATTGATGCTGTTACTTTTACTGCTATTAATACCACTTGTAGTGCAACAGGTACCATAACTGTCCATAACTGCTGGTATTACTGCTCATACTACTCTTACTATTACTACAGCTACTATTCGTGTATTACTAGTGCATCAATTAGTGATACTCTTTCTAATAGTCTGCTATGACTGTTGCTATTATTACCACAACTAATACTTCTGCAAATAATACTGTCACTTCTCTGCCACAACCAAAATGTTAACATTCAATTGTGCATCTGTTTGAAACATTTGTTTATTAATACATGAAAGGAAATTACTGTAAACCACCACAACCACTGATACTACAATAAATAGTCATAATACTCATAATAATAATGATACAAAATACAAGATACAAGCTAGGTATCTCCAGCTGCTGTAAAAAGTAGAGGAAGCAGTGAATTATAAAGCTGTTGGACCTCAGCTTGTAATTCAAAGTAGTCGGAGCCTCAGGCAGGGCTCTCCCAAAGTCCAGGCTTAAGAAAAGTAAAGGGTGTTACCAGGCTTTGGTTTTACATCGACCTGTATGGGAGGCTTAGGCCAGCAGCCAGCATCCTTTTTTGGGATCACTTTTTTAAACCTAAGTTGTAGACACATTTTGATATGCTTTTAATTCATTTTTCTAGCTGTTAGCCTTTTGTTCTTATCCTTCATATTGTGATGTCTTTTTATGGCCCTGTCATAATTTGTTTTTGTATTTGACTGTTTTACGGTCCATACTTGATTGTTGAAGCCCTTTGTAAACCCTAGCAGTGATTTAAATAAAGCTCATAAAATTCACTTTAATGAAAAGGAACAAGCAAGCCAATCTACAATAAAGGGAATACTTGCCCTGCACTGCTGACTTCATGTTGTATATCAAAAAACAATGTTCTTTTTTTATCTTGTCTCAAAGAAAAGCCTGCATGGCCACAATATCTTTGTCTTATCAGAATGAATCAATATTGAATTTATGTAAAAAAAAATGCAGCAACACAAGAGCAACAACCTGGATAAAGGAAATTCACTGGGTTATTAAATAATAGAAGAAAATGAAGAGTTTCTGCCAAACTAAAACAACTCATGGTTGTTTTAGACGACGGAGGGCACACCTTTTACATACTACATATTCTGTAATTTTAAAAGTTAAACTAAAGAAAACATAGTGTTCATGTAGGTATAAATGTTCTCTTCTTTTTGTCCTTCAACAGGAAAGTGACAGTTTGTGGTGGGATGCCTTTGCTACAGAGTTTTTTGAGGAGGACGCCACTCTCACACTCTCCTTCTGCCTCGAAGATGGACCAAAGAGATACAGTAAGAGGCCCATAGTATTTCTGAATACCACCAATAATGCTATAATTACATTTTATAATTGTGAATAATTGAGTTCCTTTAGAAAAAAAAGTCTGTTAGCTTGGCTGAAATATATTATTCTTTATGTGAGTTAAAATAAGTTGCATGAGCAGAATATCTTTGTTTACTTTTTATTTGAAAGTGAAAAAACTGATAGTCTATGCATTTATGGCGTTTCAGTCTGCACATCCTTCATGAAAGGTAATGAAATGGAGGGGGTGTTATTTGGTATTTCCACTTTTCTGCAGTGTGCTTTGTCTTCTTCCAGTTATGTTATTGATTTCCTACATTTCCCAAAATTCCTTTAAACACCTCTAAGAAAAAAACTGTTAACCTGGAGAGAAAAGATCTGTAGCAGATCTGTAGTCAAACATTTCTGCATTGTGCTTTTACTTGCTCCATCTTCTAACAATAGTTTTCTCTTATGTATTTGATTGCTGTGCATTTGTGCACACCACACATAACTTCTGGTAACCTCTCTCTGAAAATTTCATCTCAGGCCTGTACTGTGGCCTGTGCTTTTTAGATAAAGATGTAAATTTAAACCACAGTCTTGAAAATAGACCAATTATTGGGTATATCTGTATTGAGACACTTCACAAAACATCTCCCTTTGTACAAGATCACAATGCCGGTGCTTTACGACAGTATGCCGCTATCTAGGCATTTTATTTCCAATAGAGTTGAGACGCTGGAGGAGTCATGTTGGGCTTCCAAGCTTACAAATGTTAAAGTCGTGTTCATTATCTGCATAGACATTAAGGGTGGGAAAAAATGTATTCACCTAGGTATTTATCCAGGTCTTTTTTTTATTTCTGAATCAATTCTGTGTTATATATACTGACCTGACTAATGACCTGCTGATGTAAAACTCACAAAGACTGACTGGCATGTGATGTGCGTTGTTTTTGGAAATATGACTCATGATCCACAGCCTCCAGGAGTGTATGATTCAACTTTGTCCCAGTGGTCCAGTGGACACTGTTTACATAAAGATGTAAAGACTTAAGTCTGCAACTGCAACTCCCAAGGAGGCTCCCAGTCGTAGCCTTTAGAAATCAGCATTAGCGCTCTTAAGCTAAAACTTTGCATTTCAAAATAAAACATTTAGCAGTTTAAATCACTTCCCTGTTCCCATGTCATTTCGGATGAATTTGGAAAACTGCAACAACAACAAATAATTTGCTACAGTTCGGATTTGTGCATCTGCCTGCTTCCTCTCCATAGCAACAGTGGCTGAGGCTCATTGGCGCTGTAGTATTTAGTAGGGATGGGCAAAAATAGTATTCGATTTTCACTGGGAACTATTCCACCGTTCTTTGAAGATTCAGTTCTTTTTAATTTAATGATTAATGGAAAATTAAAAAATCATGACCCATTCCTACTATTTAGACCAACTACTATACCAAACTAACAGAATAAAACATGATTTCTTAGAAACAGCATTTAAATAATTAAAACCGATGGCCAGAACAAAACCTATAGTATCTTCAGATTATCCTGGAGACTCCCTCATTTCTACGATATCATTAAAAGGAAACTTTCAATCGAGAATTTTCAGTAGGGGAACAATACTTTAGGGTCCGACTGTGTGCTCCTTGAGTTGTTGGTGTGCTGTAGGCTACTCATTTAGTCAATTTAATATTAGTTCTGTGAGAGAAATCATGTCAGCTTTAAAGTATAGTTTTTGGAAATATGTTGTCTTGCTCAGAGGTAGATGAAGACCGCTATGTGCATTAAGTATGAAGCTGGAGATAGGAAGTGGTTAGCTTAGCTAAGTATGATGAGGGTAAACCGCTAGCCTGCTCTGTGCAAAGTTCAAAAATCTGCCCACCAATATATCTCAAGCACACTAATTAACACATGTGCTGTTTGTTTAATCCAAAACAGAAATGTAAAAACAACATTATGAGTTTTTAGGGGAAGTTATTAGCTCTAAGAGTTTCTTGGCGAACAACATTGACTTGATGGAATCTTGGCGTCTCAGTGAGGTTGAGGGCAGTTTAATCTTTTACAACACGTAACTCCCCCCAAATCCACAAATGTTTAACTGATACGGTTCAGAGGTGTTTCCCATTCTTTCCTGTCAGTTTTAACCTGTAACTTCGGTGTGAAGTCCAAGCTCACTGCTGTCTAGCTCTAACTCAATACTCAATGCACAGACATGAGTGGTATTGATCATCTCTTGTAACTCTCAGAAATAAAGTGTTTAAGTGTTATAAAGGGTTAACCTATTGCTTTAAGGTAAATTTCCAGGTAGGAAGGTTTATTCTATTCTCATAGGCTCTAGGTCAGTGTTGGTTTTATATAAAGGATGCAAGGACCTCAATGTCAGGAAATGTTCTCAACACGTGATTCTGTGTACGAAGTTAGAAACACCAAGACTGCAGCTGCAGTATGTGGTCTTCAGCTGCAAACGACAGAGCAGAGAGGCTGTTATTGAGTTTGTGATATTGTCCCCTTCATCTCATCTGCATAGGTTCATGTTTTGATATCTGAAACATATTGAATATCACACAGACATAGATAAGGATGTGGTGCTCTGAAATGAGGAGATGTGTGTAGTGTCTGCTGTATTTGTGTGTGTCACTGTGTGTGTGTCTGTGATTCAGCTCAGTCATGGAGGAGAGAGAGAGAGAGGAGAGAGGGAGTGGAGGATTGTTGTGAGCTGGGCCCTGGTTTGCTTTTCAAATGTAAAAATAAAAATCCCCAGTGGTGTAGAGACGGTAACCCTGTTCCCCCGGGAACGGGAGGCTTAACACCATGGCGATGATGACTCACCGTCACTCGCGAGCGTTCCTCGATTCACATTCAGGTGTGCAACGCTACACACATGCACAAAGACACACAAACACCAGAGAAAAATCCACCACCCTCATGTACCCAGCTACAGATCTGAGTCAAAAGAAAAACTAAGAATGACACCTTCTGAAAGTGATGATGTTGTCTGTCTAGGCTTCTCATTGGCTGCATTATATATAGACACCAACAGGACAGTGAATCATACAGCGAAGGCTTGTCATTGTCGTTGTCATTGTCGTAACCTTGTTAATTTTAGCTACAGCTACTGAACGACTTAGAATGATTCAGCAGGTAAGAGGATTCCAGTGTCTTGCTTTAGGTTATGTAAGCGTACTTGGGAAAATGACGTATGGGTTAACTTTCCGTAAATTATTGTAACGTAGACACATCATCCAGAGTCCACTGCAGATGTGAGGCTCTTGTGCTCCATGCTAACATATTTTAACGTTTCTGTTTGGTATTGATATACCTTGCTGACTGGCTTCATTTTAAAAGTGAGAAAACCAGGAAAAGTAAGTAAGGCAATGTTTATGACACACGTGCATCGCTTTATTTTTGTGTTTACACCATGTGATGGTTAAAATCAGTTTGATTTACTTAAAGATATTTTCCATCTATTCTGATATTTTTGTTGCAGCTAATGCCACTCTTATCTAGAGAAAAATAAAAAAGTAAATATGGCGACAACTATTATGGAGTACTTTTATTGTTTTTAAAGTTTTTCAGTTTAATCTCATGGAAGACTAAGAATAACAAACTTGATATTTTTGTTCCTCCAGAAAATTACTCAAACCATTGCTTGTCAATTACTTATTCCAATTTATTTTAAGATTGAGAAGTCAAAGAATATCACAATCCAATAGTGTAAGAATGAAATCCGTAATTTTATAACTGCATATCAGCAAAAAGGATGTAACCTTTTACCTGCACTCATTTTGTTTGGGTTTGAGACATTTGTTGCAGTGTGATTTTCTTTCACTTCACAAGGCAAGCAGATTAAAATGTTTATTTCACTGTCAACTCCCATCTAAATGAATCTATCAAAACTTCCATCTGTGGACAGAAAACTAGAACTTCTAAGTACATTTAAATTGAATTAAATGCAGCCATGTCTGAGTGTGCACTAAGTATCCCCTTCATAAGCTGCAAGGATTTCTTTATACTGTGACTATATGATATGGACATTGTGGTGACAAAATGAACACAATAGAATAGTTATGTAAAGATAAATATACTAATATGTGGCTTGGCGTGTATCACATGTTAGACAGTTGCAGTATTTGTGAATGTGAATATGCTGGTTTTTAGTGGAACAAAAACATGATTCTCTTCTTTGCTCCCTGAAGCTTTCTTGTGCACCTTTTCTATTGTACAGAATCATTCTTATGGTGCAGGAATTTCTGTCCTGTCTGTTATCAGCGGGCTTTGACTCCTGCATCCTTTGTTTTTTTGATTTTACTGTTGGCGGTCCAGACATTTAAGCTCACTCTGCTGTTGCGCTCAGTGTTCATCACTCTGTACAAGTGCATCAGCTAACTGCCTAACATACAAAATGTAAATGTGACCACCACTGGCTTTACTCTGAAATAATCTTTGCTTGCAGCCCTACAAAAAGCGCAGATATATCTAGTTATCGTCACGCAGGTCAGAGCAGCACTGACCAGTGGAGATGCGAGGGTGTAGGAGGTGGAGAGTGGTTACCAGTGGTTAAAAGGGCCAACCATACATGTTGGGAGAGTTACAGCAAAAGGTCGTAACATTTTTCAGTGGAACAAAGTCTTTTAAGACAGTATTGAGTAGGACAACATGTTTAAAAAGAAGTTCTCAATATGCAGCAGTATGGATTCTGGATGCTAGTCCTAAGGCTAAAGTGGTGGGGTGTGCTTATTATTTTGGAGCTTATTTATGCTCTACAGTATCACACAGCATTTATTATGGCATCTCTAAACTGAAGAGAGAATATTTGTATCTTTTAAGATCAAACATACTAAACAAATGAAAATGGCAAGTCTTCATATGTGTTTCATTATACAACTGCAGCATGTAAAACACGTTATATTTGAGTTTGTTTTTGTTAAAATGTTTATTTAATGTTCCATTTAAAGCAATCATAAGCATTTTATTATTCCACTGAGATACTTTCTGTGTAATATATGGAGGTATAAGTTTAAGAAATCCAATCCTTGTTGAAACTGAATTACGTTTTTTGTCATACAGTAGCTTATGCGATAATTACAAGGAAACAATCATTTCACTCCAGTCTGACATGCTCTAATTTCATAATGTTCAGCAGAGGAAAAATTAGAAAAGCCAATTTAACTAATCTGTTTTTTTTATTGCATGGACCTGTGTTAAGGTGTTTTGTAACTTGTCTCCAGCTGGTGTTCATTGTGGCTTCTCAGAGGAAATGCATCATATTGGAAATGCTTGTGCGATAATTGTTGGAGGATGAACACTAATGCATTTCAGTCCTTCGTGAGCACTCTTTAACTCTGTTGCTGTGTTTTTCTATCCTGCAATTCTTTATTCAGAAATCAATTTTGACAGCTTAACCAGGGCAGATTCATTAGTCGATAGAAAGTTTATCATCAACTTTGTCTATTTTGATAATCGATTAATCGTCATAGTCATTTATCAAGCAAAATGCAAAACATTTGCTCCATCCTGCTTCTCAAAATGTGAGGATGTGCTGCTTTTTTATTTTATACATTAAGATATTTAGTCTTTTGGGTTTTGGACTGATGGCGGGATAGTTATTTGAAGACGTTCCCTCAAGATTGGTGAAATTATAATGGGGATTTTCACTATTTCCTGACTGAACAATTAACAAGATCAAACACAGTTTGACGTAAGATCAACAAAGTTTTAGTTTAACAGACCTACTGAGTCTGCTGTTGCAAAAGACCGAAGTGGGGCTGTTGAAATGTTAAGAGATGGTCTTGTGTGCATCCACTCTACAGTATATTTTTTCTGATTGACTCCGCCTCCTAATATTAGAGTATTTTCCTGCTTTTCTCTATTTAAAAGTATCGTAAGCTGAGTATCTTTGGGTTTTGGACTGTTGGTTGGAGAAAACAACCATGTAGGACGCTTGCAGTACGTTGTTTGGCTGACTGCTATATATTACATAGACACCCTGACACTGCTTCCCTAATGCGTCATTGATTATCTTTTTCTCCAAAGGGTCAGCTTTTCTTTTTGAATGTGAGCATTTGCTGCTTTTTCAGTTTTATTTCACTGTGAGCTTTGTACCTTTGGCATTGGACAACAAGCAATTTCAAGGTGCCACCTTGGACTTCGGAAACTGTGATGGGCAGTTTTCTGACATTTCACTCAATGGCTATTTGATTAATCACAACATAATCAACAAATCAAAATGAAATGTGTTGCTACCTTAATCTCAAAGGCAGGGTATTTTCTTTGGCTGCTGTGGTTAGCATACTTCAAATTAAGAAGGAATTTTACTCTTCTTCCAGCCAGAGGAGAATACTGTGATAGAAAGCCTTCAGATGACAGTTTGGTGAAAGGGCAGAGATTTGACTGTCTTAAGAGGCAGAGCATGTGACTGCTGTATGAATAATTTCCCACCGTGTGTCACTAATGAAAAGCAAACTTCACCAGATCGTCTGTTGGGTCTAATTGTAATCTACATGTATCAGTAACAATAACCATGTCAGAAGACGACATAAGCAGCTTATCCAGACAGATTGCATTATTTCTTGCCTCGCCTTGTTGTTGCAAAGATCTGAAGAGCACTAAATGTGAGCAGTGAGAATTTGTAGTCTCCAATATGTCATAATATTTTATAGCATCTTTGGAAATAAAACTTATTAAAGCCTTGTATTGCTATGACAGTATATTGCTTTGATAGAAGTTTATATTTTTAATGTGTACTTGTTGGCATCCTATTTCATCTACGGAGGGAGAGTGTTTGGGTGCATTTTTGTGCACCTCTGTATGTGTATAAAACAATTCTCGATCGTCGTAGGCCAATTATTGTTTTCTACACCAAATATTCAGGAACTCTGTCTAATTATACTCCCAATTGCCATGGCCTTAACATTCGCCCCAGTACCTTGTGTGGCTCTGCAATCTTTGAGGCATCTGATGAAAGCTGCACTCCATGATGCAATCAAAGAGCAAGGCTCATTTTAGATGTAGTTCAAACAAGAGAGGGAAAACTCTGCGTGTTTAGTGGGCTGATTCAGGGCAAAGTGAGAAAGTGATTCACAACACATTTACAATTCATCTAGTTATTCTTGCATTGCAGCACGCAATAATTGCAGCGATAAAATGACCACAGCTAATAATCTTTAAGCAAGCATGAGGACATAATGAGGAGGAAGAAAACACAGGGAAACAGTTTTATACGAGTGAGGGGATGAACAAAACTGCCTCTCCATGATGGAAGCTTAACAAGGAACTCACTAGGTGCTATGAATTAAAACTGGGACGTTTTTCATCAGTAAACACATTATGTCCAGTTGGAAATGTGATGATGCTTACATCTTAGATCTGGCACATACCAGCAACATAATAATGAGCAGTTTTAGCAAGTCATAGTGTGGTCTGATTGTATCTAAAAATAGCCTTCTTATACGTACAATTAAACATGACTTCTGCAGATTTTAGTCACGTGTGACATTTTGCATTGTCAGTTTATTTTATGCCTCAGCATAAACAACAGAAGATGTAATGCGCAGTTTCTCATCAGGGTTATACTCTGCAGTAATGACCAAGCTCCTGTATTTTGTCCCATTTATAAAACTTCTTCTGAAAGGCATTAATCATTTTACTCAGTGTATCGATTCAAATGGTTTTATTCCAAACAAAAGGAATTTGTATGCTGCAAACAGAACGCTCAGAAATGTATTTAGCATTGTTCTACTCTGTAGCAGACCTGAAACAAACATGATGAGATCCAAACAAACCTGTTATGGTTGCTGTTAAGCCCTCAACTCGCTCGCAAAAATGTTATGTTCTTTATACACATTTAAAATTAAGTACACAAGAACTGGAAAATATGTCATCTTTACATTCACTTAGATTAGTGCTGTAAAAATGTGATGTCTCTTTTGTCTCAAAGTGATATTAAAGCTGCATTTATCAATTTCTGACCACTAGGGGAAAGAAAAACTGAGACAAGCTGGTAAGTTTTATAGCCTTATATGGTTGTTGTGACTCATGCGGTAATGCAAAATATTGCCTACTTACACATTCAGCAGACAGAGTAACATTACCATCACTCTGGAGCCATGTTCCTGGGCACATGAGGAATGTCATTCTAATGTTTTCTGTTTTTTTTTTTTTTTTTTTGCCTGTTTTGGTCTCCCATCTGAGAAAGTATGTAGGTCTTTTAACTGCTAAATGCTCCACTTTGTTCACCAGCAAGTTGCCAACTGTGTTTTTCTGTGATATGGTGTTAGTCAGATTGCATTACTGCAATTAGTTGTATTATTAGAGTTTGTTTGGTGAAAATAGCTAAACAGGACTGACTGAACCATACAGTAAATGTGCCATAAAATTAAAGCAATATACTAAATAAGGGCTAAAAAGCTGCATAAAGCTGAAGGGTTGCTATGAAAATCATCAGTGCAAATGACTTTTTCAGCATAAAAAGCCATTTAATAAAGTTTTTTTCCATCAGTAGCCCATTCCTACGGTCATCATAATGTTATTTGTTATCCAGTGTGTCCTTTCTGTATGATTTTATAATGATGTTAATGGCCGATCAGTGTCACGACCTCCTCACAAGCAAGGAAGGGGCGAGGTTCACCACCTTGTGAAACACAGGATTGTATAAGGAAGGAAGGAAGGAAGGAAGGAAGGAAGGAAGGAAGGAAGGAAGGAAGGAAGGAAGGATATTACTGCATGAGCTCAGCAACACTTTGGAAACCACAGCTCATTTGCAGATTATTGTATTCTGTTTTTATCTACGTTTTATACAGCATCCCAACTTTTGTGGAATCAGGGTTGTAATGAGAATGATGTTTACAGATTGGGTTAATGCAGTATCTCTGCAAACGAACCTGAATGGAGGTCTGAAAGAGTAGGATAAGTCTAGTGCTGTGATCTGACTCCCTTTCTGTTGAATAAAAGATTGACAGCGGAGGGTTTGGGGAAGGGCTTGTCGGAGGGGGCTTGTATTATTGAATTGGGTGGTGGAATGAAGAGAAGGAGAGGTGGAGTCCCAAATGAAGGTATGGGAGTGGTGCAGTGTCGGCCTGCCTGTCTGTTTGTGTATGTGTGTTCACGTGTGTGCATCTATGCCTCCGTATCTGTATCTTATTGTGAGTGTGTTTTGTCTGTTCGAGCGATGGCGAATGCTTGCGTGTGCATGTGTTAGTGCGCGTGTGTTGGTTCGAGAGTTAAAGGGGGATCTCAATGCTTCTGTGGAGGGGGTTGTTTTGAAAGGAGGAGGGGAAGGGGGGGGGGGTGTGCGAAGCTGCTTTACAGAGAGATGGATAGGATGGATTGAAGGTGTAGAGCAGTGATTGGCAGGCGGGATGATGCGGCCCTGGCTCAGCTGCAGCGCTGAGATGTAGGATGCTGCTGATTGACAGTCGAGCCGAGCCTGGGAACCACAGTGCTGGATCGGCCACAAAGAGAGAGACAGAGGGAGAGAGGAGCAATAGAAATTATAGATTTAAACCAAAATATATAGCCTTAACATTTCGCTGTCTCTTCTGTTCCTGCATAGTTCGACACTGCCATCTGTTGTAAACTACGCTTGTGTTGTTTTCGTGATATTTCTGACAGCTGACAATGTGCTAATCAAGTTTCTATGTGTCAGAATGAATTGGGCAAAGAGAATGATGGAGAGAAATGCAGAGAGTAGGAAAGAGGACTGAATGACAGCTTACCCTTCAGAGAAACAGTGGAAAAGCTCTGCGAGGGTGCAGAAATCCATTTAATGCATATGATCAGGCAAAATAATGTAAGTGGTCTGCAATATCTGAATAGTAGACATTTAATACAGAGTAGGGTTACTTCATCCTCCACATTAGCTTTAACCTAAGGCTGTAACTACGCTTTATTTTTATTATTAATAATTTTTTAATTAATATTTCTAAATATGATTATTGTCTGACCGACAATCCCAAAACCCTAACATACTTGGCTTGCAATGATATAAAACAGAGATATTGCTAAATCCCCACATTTGCGAGGCCAGAACCAGTTTTCCATTCGCCAGTTTGACATTTTTGCTGGATAAATGACTTTCATAGTTAAGCATTCATCAAAATTGTTGCAGATTTTTTTCTGTCACTTTCAATACGAATTTCGATTAATCCACAAACTTGACACTACTATTTAATTTTTTTTTAGATTACGGTCATTTAATTGTCAGTGTGTGTAGTAAAATAGTCGACCTTTCTTTAAGTTCTTTTATGTATGGGGAAAAGGTTCAGAAGTGTTTAGAGATGCTGATTGGTGAGGCCATGCAAGGTGTTTCACTTCATTGTGGTCATTATGAAACTGCTTTTAAATGAGTGAATTACTTTTTTCCACGGCTTGCTGATCTATGTTTTGTGTCTCTAACCCTGTATTCAACTTTGTACTGTGGCTTTGGATAGGGACGGTTTCTAAGTGACAGTTGAGCCGTAAATACCAGCTTTGTGAAGCTCACAGCACACAGGTTTTGATGAGGCTGTGTCTGAGGTGCTCATTTCATTCTGTGGTAACACAAAACAGTCTTTGTGTGTCTCTATCAGTAAGTTTTTACCAGAGGTCTACACAGTCCACACAGTCTGACCATTACCGCTGGCTCCCGCAGATCCACGATCCCTCTCCTGTCTGAACACCCGCCTGCAACAATGCTTTCTTCTGAAATCCTGTGTGGCCCGTCCTGCAGGGAAAATAAGACGCATTTAGCCCTTATAGATTTTTTTCTAAATCTAAAGAAATGCTATTACAGTTACTCAACTGTTTAATGAGCCACTTTTCGAAGATGTGAACTGAAAATAAGCCTTTGTGTATGCCTAAAAACTGCTCCAACTTGAGAGACTAAGAAATAAAAGTGGATGAAGAAACTTATGCACCATTTCCCTGTTTCTCTAATAGTTAATGTGGTCTCTCATAGAAACCAATACAGAAAAGATGCTGGAAGGTCTAGTGCCACAAGTGTCACCATTATTATTTACAGGCCTTATCTGAATTAGAGATGGCAAATTAATTAAATGGAATTGATGTTTATAGGAAAATGGTCAGTATCCGACCAAGTAGAGATAAAGAGGTGCAAACTAAACTGAAGCATTACTTGGTAGCATAATCCTAAGTGCATCAATAATGTTAATGATGATGCACTTACTTTTTTATTATTGTATCATGCATACAGATACATCCAGCCTGGATGGGCTTGCAGTATACTACAAGTAAAATATAAAACAGGTCCAGAGTACAGTGCCTATTTTAAAATCACTGTACAAAAAGTTAAAGAATATTCACAAAACTTTCATAATGAGATGTTTATACCTTCATGACTACAAGACTACAATCAAGTGATTACTCAGTAAAGCCGAATAAACTAGTCCATGTTCCATTGTTTACATGCTGTTGAGACAAAATTTAAATCAATTTAATCAAAGTTAAGCAACCATTCTGACTTTGATTAGGTTTACTGTGAGGTGGTGCATTTGAATATAGAGTTAAATCTAAAACAACTAGCCTCTCCTGTTCTCATGAGCTCATCTTCTGATGATGATGCTGACTACCTGCGCCACATATGTAATAGTAAAAATATCCTGCAACCACAACATTGGATTTGGGTCCAGCAGGACATATGAGATCCCAATCCTGTTGCAGCTCTCTATTTTGACCTTGCGACCTGTGACGCTGCCTTAATTGGCCATTAAAATGTAAAAAGTACAAATTCATTGTTTGAATGAATATGAAAGGAATCAGTTTCAAAGTCTAATTGAAGTTTGTGGTTTTGTTATTTTATATACTCTCTAACTACAATGTATTTAGTTTTTGTAGTTGATTGTTTGGTCAGTGCCAGAACAAAAAGAGTTTTACTATTTCTGACCTTGTCACCCAGCGATAAGCTTGTTATTGTTGCCTCTCTGCAACCGGCCTCCTCTCCTCTCTGTGTGTGGTTTGTGCAGCCAATCAGATTGAATGCCACATGTCTGAGTTAGAGTTGAGTAGAATGAACATGGCGGTGATGTTTCTTTCACCATAGAAGCTAGATATTCTGTGGTTGAAATGATTAATCGATTTCTTACCGTGGCAATTTCTGAGTGAGGCCAGCTCATTTTAAAGGCAGTTATCAGAAGCAGTCGCTGGATTCACACGACGAGAGACAGAAGCAACTTGTCTCCATGGAGCTGTCAACTCCCTATCAGGCCCCATCAATGTATTGGCATGACGTAAAAAAAGAGATATGTTCCTGTCATACATTTTCCCCTTTTGTTCATGTCTCTTTCCTCTATTTTGTCTTGTTACTGCTTGTAACATTTGGAAAAACTATTAAAATAGATAATACTGCACTGTGGAGTTTAATAGAAATGTCTCAATCATATGTTTTAAGTGCATTATCATCAATAATTAAATGTATTTTGTTGTTTAATTTGCTGCAGTATATTAAACATTTTATGATAATGAATATTTAAAATTAGTCACTTCCCTTTATGCATGCAGCGTTTATGAAAACATACTGCCTGCAAATACAGCTCTAAGTCCCTGTGCTAAGTGGAAAATAATGTGTGAATATTAGACCATGATATACAGTTTTTTTTAGCCTTAAATTACGGGTTAAACCGAAAAACAGCTGCAATTAAAATTCGTAGGAATTACCATCAAAGTGAACTCCGAGTGAGCAAGAGGCAAAGACAGAGTGATACCCTTATTATTCTCTTCTCTTAATCAACCTTTAACAGTCATGCCAATCAATAATTGAGGCTCGAATTGATGTGAATCCAGTTTGTATTTCTGTTATTCTCCAAACGATTGTATAATGCAGTATGTGCGAATCTGTGGGTGTAAGCACAGTGTGCATTTTATCTGAGAGTCTGATGAAAATATACAACCGCAGACATGAGCAGTGGGTTTGTTGGACTGTTTGACCAGAGAAGAAAGAGATAGGCCTTTTAAAGACATAATGGGGTTCTTCTGAGGCTGCTGGGAATCGTAGCCTTTTCGTTCTAAAACAATATCCAATATCTGAAATAATTGACGCCTACTCTTGCACAAAAAGCCTGCTGGCATGAAAGTAAAGCACATTAGGAGATACCTGCAATTCATTTTTAACAAAACAAAACAGAGGACTCTTTCCTGAAAATTATTATTGTGCGCCATTAGTATTTTCTTGTGTGCCATTACTTCACTTCCACCAAATCAGTTTTGTTTATTGAGTGCTTTCAACAAAGGACGTGGAGGAAAATATAACATTAAAAGAACACACTTCAGAGTTTTTAAGCAACAGCACCCAAGTTTGTTTGTGTATGTGTGGAACAAAGCGTAGGAATGAGAAGAATGCTCTAATTTTGGAAGACAGTATGTTAAGTTTCTGCAGTTCTGCATTTATCTGACAGAGACTTGAACCCGACCTAGTTTCTATAGAAAGAACATCCGAGAGGTCCTTTCCTTATTGGGATTATGGACATGATAGTGGAGCAGTGAGCTATGACGTTTAGCTGCTGGCAGGAGGGCCCATAATTTACCATAGAAAATGTCCTATTAACTATTCTGGACTTTTTTTTTTTTTTCTAACAACACGTGACTAATGGCTAAAACTTTTCTTTACAATAACTGCAGAGTAAAGAATTTCAAGCACATTAGCTCCTCGGTTAGCAAAAGAGTCAACATGGCAAGAAAAAAAAATCTTTGATGCTGCAATGTTTTTGTAGTCTACAAACATATAACTTGATTCTGATCATAGTGGTGTGATGTTGCACTAAATTATGAATAGGATATTATAAATTATTTTAAAATGCTCTGTGGATTAAGAAAATACTTTTACCCCGATGGGTACATCTTCATACTTATATTTCTTATGATGCCTTAAGTGTGACTGTATTTAAATGTAGGATTAATTCACTTTCCCATAAAAGAGAATGTACTATAAACATAACATAAACACAGATTTTGTATGGATTTTATTATTACTCTCTAATTGTGAGGAAGATATGTTGTACATACTAAGTGGAATATGTTAGTGAAATGGTAGTCAAATTGTAATGGTGGCACCTTCTAAATTACCTCAGATCTAGTTCTTGTTTCTTATTGGATGTCTACACGGCTACCATTATATTTGCAGTAAGCTAATAAAGTGCTGAAAGACAGTCTGGGGAAGTGTTGTTCTTGTTAGACCTGCACGAACAGGGCGAGACACAGAGGATGAAAATATTGACTTTTTTTTTTTTTTACTTGTAAGCTGTTTAATCACTGATAAATCAGACTCTTAGATATGGTGAGGTGAGCCTGTCGGTAGGGGGAACCCTAAAGAACTACACAAAACCAGGCTTCCTACAATATGGTATCAACCGTCTGTATACAGGCTATGTGGAGAGTGGTCAGTAGGGTTGGTTTCCAGGTGGCCGGGATCAGGGTGGGAACCATTGAATGTAGCTAACAGGAAGGGGGAATGGCTATCGGAGGGCACCAGCTGTCCGTGAGGATGGGCAGGTCCCCTGGCTTCCTGTTTCTCCACACTCTGTGTGCCCTGGAGCAAAACAAAACCAGCTTCCCCTTCCAGTTTGAGAAACAATAGATGGCGCAAACAGCTCTCCGCTGCTTCCATCCTCTTCTCCCTCTGTTTCTCCTTCCTCACCTTGTCTCCATGTTGATCTCTCCTACCTTCTCCTCCTTCTCTTCTTGCTTCCCACTCTTTTCTCAACTCATCTGCCTCTTCCTCCTGTGCTGCTTTGTGTCCTAAATCATTCTTCCTTTTGTATCCTAATCATTCCTTCCCTCCTTGCTTCTTCTCCATCTCCTCTTCACCCTCCTCTCCCTCCTATCTCTCTCTCCTCCTTTTCTGCCTTTCCATCAACCTCCTCTCTTTCCTCATTTTCCTTCATATTTTTGCTTTTCTGTTTTAGCTGCTAATGGTTGCATATGTACAGGATATATGTGTGTATGTATCTAAACATGTACAGTCTGTTGTGTGTGTTGTATGGCGTTCAGATGGTAAACACAGTGAGAATTTTTTTATTGTCAGTTTTTAAAGACAGCAAAAATGCTGTTTTCTTGGTTCAGATAGGTTTCACAAACATTGTTTGTACATGGTGGAGTGGAGGGAACTAATAACTAGATTTTTAATTTGCTTATATTATATTTTGTATGTACAAAACATACAGCAATCCAAATTCTGTTTGACACTATGTAATTTTTTTTAAAGGAGGAAAGCAATGAAATCCCCCCAAAAATACTGCAGCATCTTCAGAATTTGGTAATTGTAGTAATCACTGAGACTGTTTTGAATTTACTTTAGAAATCATTGTGAACCTACATTTTATAACAAATGAAATAAACATGAAATTACATTTAAAGCATCCAGGGAGAGTCCCATGAGGTCTCTTACCCGACACATCTGCGATTTGTTTTGCTGAAATGGAATTTGTGAATGTTTGCTACAAGTCATGATGACAAACATGCAGTTCATGAAAAAATGACGAGTGAAGTGCAACATGAGCTTTTAACAGTAGAACATTCCAGAAAGGTCAACAAGATGGGCTCTGAGAGAGAGAGAGAGAGAGAGAGAGAGAGAGGGAAGTTTTATCAATAATGAATAGCATTTTCACCCACACACTGGAGAGTAAAAGAAGAATTCCACCTGGAAAACGTGCGGTGTATGTATACCACACACACAGGCATGCTGGCTTGTGCACACATGCTCATATACAAACACACTGTAAAAGCGAGAGCATGCTGATACACAACACACAAACACAGTGAGGCGGTGAAAGAGTGCTTGAAAGCTTACACATCCAGCTGCAAACACACACACACACACACACACACACACACACACACACACACACACACACACACAAAATCGCAGAACGAGGGCACACCTGGTCTCAAATACAAAGGCAGTAGAAAAAGTGTTGGCATATGTACAAAAACACACAGAGCACACATGTACACACCCACTGATGTGCACGTTCACAGTGTAAAGTTATTGACACATGGAGAAATCCATATTTATATATAATACAGTGTGGTGGAGACCCATCAGTCTCCATAGTCTACGAAAGGACCTGCACTGCTTTACTTAAGGTATTAAATGTTTATGTGCCGCTTTTTCATCCCTCAATAACTCTTCTTTCAACACACATGCACACACACTCACAACGGCAGAAACAGCTTCTCAAATCAGACGAGAAATTCACAAGTCCGAATGATATGAAAAATGACTTTTTCATCTTGTTGGCTTATTCTTTTGTATATACCTTTTTGACAATAAATGGCATAAAAATGACATGATTTTAACTTGTAGTACCCAATTCCTGCACTATAGGTGTATTTCAGTGAGTACCTCATCTTATATTCTGATTAGAAATGCTGTAACAATGAATTTCATTCTAATACGACTAAGAGTGAGTTGTTCACCAATTGCAGGGTTGGCAGTTTGATCACCAGCTCCCCCGTCAACATGTCCAAGTGTCCTTCAGCAAGACGGCGAGCACCAAATTGCCCTTGATGATTAGACTGGCGTCTTGCATGGTAGCTCACTGCAGCTGGTGTGTGAGTGTGTATGTGAATGAGAGGCAAATTGCAAATAGCTTGCCAGTGCACCTTAAAGGCCCCCCTCACCTTAAACAAGTGCTTTAGTAGCCTAAAATCAGACGTGAGTTGCCACATGCAGATATTGTTGAGAAACCAAATATTAACTGTTGTTGGTGAACCTGCAGATTCTTGTATGTTCAGCTTGTGTGTCTTCTCAGTTATGCTGATGGAAAATGTGATCTGGTCCACATTACATTTTGTCCAAACCTATTTTTTTATTTTTTGTTTGTTTTTTTAGAAAAAAAATGTGCTTTGAGAGTCGCCCATGTGGCAACATGGTATTCGCTTTAAATTTTCAAGACTGTTGTTGCATCACAGTGGGTGGAATTGATTAATTTTAAAGCCTACAAAACCAGTGGCTCCTAAAGATTCCCCCCCCCCTCCCCCCCCCCAATAACCATAACCCACCCCTCCCTCTCCCAGGTGAGCTGCTGAGAGCCTAGCAGGTATCGCAGCCTCTTTTAGATCAGGGCTCGATTATCAGAGGCCAAACAGTGCAAAGCGATGCTCATTACCATTGATTCTTGCTCACCAGGAGTCTGAGTCACACTCAGACTGCGTGTGTTTGTGTTTGTGTGTTTGTTTGTGTGAGCTCTTAATTCACTCTATGAGGATCCCGTGATCAAGTGTTTGGCGTCTGGTTGAGCGCTCAACGTCACGCATTGTTGGATGATATTCTGCTTTTGTCCTTTCACAGTATGTGTGACGGGAGTTTGACTTAACTTACGGAGGAAATGATGCACCTCACCGCAGAGTTCTGGCATTTTTTTCAGCGTTGCACTATTTGGTCCACTATTCGCGGTGTGTGTGTGGTGGTTGCGTGGTGATGGGGGGGTGTCTTTGTCTCTTCTTGCTCTGCGTGTTGTGTCCTCCCCGCGGAGCTGCGCCCTGGGGGTCGGTGCGGCTGGGGGGGGGGGGTGGCCCCTGTTGAATTATGGATGGAGGTGAAGAGGGGATGAGGGCTGGCCTCGGGGGGACATACCCTCCTCCTTCCCCAACACTTCCGACTCTCCCCCCACCCTTCCCCCATCCTCTCTTTTCCCTCCTGCTTCCCTCTCTGCCCAAACAGTCGCCATCCACGCGTGGCGTGAGGTTGGATGAGGGTGACTGGAGATGTGTCTCTCTCTCTCTCTCTCTCTCTCTCTCTCTCTGTCTTTATGCTTTGCTGTTTTTCTTTCTCTCTTGTTACACTTTCGTCCTTATCTCTCTCTTCCTCTCCCTCACGATTTCTGCTGGGAAAGTCAAAATGATAGAGGTCCGTTCAGCCGAAACTGGTCTGCAGATGTTGAGAAAACGAGACGAAGACATAGAGTATCTCGATTTTTTTTTCCTCTGTAAATTACCAGCAGTATGCGGCCGCTTTTGAAAGCCCTTCTCTTGGCTTTGGTTTAGTTCTTTGTTCCTCTCAAAGCCTGGAACATGTAGTATGAGGTCTGATCAATAGACAATATAGTTTATGTGTATTTGTAAGATATACTAAGAAGAAGACATTTTTAAACTCAAATGTTCAAAATATTTGAGTCTCTTTTGCGCTTGTTTCATTATATAATCTTAATTTATTGCTGTTCTATGTTTTGTCAAATTAAAGTGCAGTTTTGAGGAGCTATGAAGGACATAGGGTCTATCTTGGACGTGGCAACTGTTGCACTGAAGTCACATAATACTGTCTGTGACATTTTACAGTACTATGCACAGAAGGGACTGTTTACTGTTGGTTTTTCTCCAGCAGTGTACTCAACCTTACCCTTGTTAGCTGATATAGGAGTAGGGAGGAAAGGAATGCCCACCTTGTTACAGCCGCATGTTTCTTAGTGCAGAAGTCACGTGATGTTACTCTATTTTTTGGCTCGTTAACTCAAAGTGAATGTCTGTCCAACAGCATCTCAATATATATGTATACGTCACAAGTATTGAGACAGTTGTATGTCAGTTATATTTCTGAATAGCACAGAGCTCCTGTTTTCTCACTCTTTGTCAGTCTTGCATAGAACAAACCTGCCTCATAAACATGATATTTATATTCTAATTTGCTACAGCGATGTGCAGAAATGTATTTCTCATTAACATGATAAAACATTTTAATGGATATTTATGCAAAGTCACAATATGTTCATTCATATGTGCTGTATCGTCCTGACTGTCCTGTATCTGAAAAATGTCCACCAAAAACATATTTCAGTTTTCCCATTGCGGACTGCAACTGAATATGATTACTGTTTTCTAGTTAAGTACTCCCCACCTCTAGAAAACCTGCTTTCTTTATGACCTTTAGGCTAATTTCAGTCATGATGCCAAATCAAATTTTAACACTTTAAAAAGCGTCTCCCAATTTTTATTGGGCCTCTGTATGTCTGTATGTGTAACGAGTCATGCAAAAAAACATTCTGTATCTGTCAAAGGCATAAGAAAACTTATGCTAGCTTTCCTTTTTTGATTAATTTCCCCATCATATACAATAATTTAAGGAACAAAGAGTTTTTGCCGTGTCTTTGGTCAAGCTTTGATCCACTGTGGTCCTGCCTTTTGGTTGTTAAAATGTTGATGGTTGTGAAATTGAACCTAAACTCATCGCTGCAGTGATAATGCAACATAAAAGCACAGATGCTCCTGATTCTCTTTTCTTTTTACAAACTATATTGAGGCATTGGTATGATTATACCTTTCTTGTCCGGGTTTGAATTCCATGGTTTGAGTGACATGAGTTTGATAACAGGGGACCTCTAAAACTCAGCATCACAGTATTAAACACGGACCGCTCTTCTCTTTGCCACCCAGCAGCTTTCCTTTTTGAAATGTAATTTTGAACTACGTGAACACTGGTTTCCTCCATCTGAAATGTAGCAGCGTTTTAATGATGTGCTTTGGCTTGTGCGTTTCGACAATTGTGCAAAAGGGGTTTTAATGAAATCTATTATTGTTTCTCGTTGCAGGGGCAGTGGGGGAAGTGTTTACCTCACAAAATAGAATACAGCAGCCCCCAAAATGACAGGAAATACAGAGAGAGAGAGAGAGAGAGAGAGAGCGCGAACGAGAGAGAGAGAGAGATTGAATTAAAGTTTTATGACTGATGAATATTTCATGTTCTGGGCAGTGATTCCCACATTCTGGTGTGTGTATGCGTGTGTGTGTGTGTGTGTGTGTGTGTGAGTGTGTGTGTACACTTTTGAGTACAGGCTCTAGTATGTCTATGTGTAAGTGCGCTTCTAGATATATGCTGGGTGTTTTTAACCCTTTCGCCACTCTTTTGGGACTCTGCACTGTATACAGTATGTTGTGTTGTTGTCAATGTGTAAACACAGATTTCAGAATTAAGACAATACCCACATGCCGTATGTACAGTCAAAGAGTTGGTGGGTTCAGTAATCTTTTGTCCATACTGACCATGAAGAGATCTCTTTCTAATGCGACTACATTTTAAAAGATGGGGGACAAGATTCACAGTCCTTGTTTTTTTGAAATATATCTTAAGTTGAGCCGAAGCTAAAATCATGCTTCAGCAATTGAAAGTGCATCTTTGTCCAGGCAGGCATGTGTACGAGTACTGTTAGTGTGTGTTTTGTCCCAGCAACAAGTCTACATGCAACTACCAGGACATATTTCTGTGTCACAGCTCAGCAAGGAAATACCAAAGGGGAAGTTTGTAATTTGGCTAAAGTTGGTTTTTATACTTGATATAACGAGTGAACGATTCAGTTTTGGGCAGTATTTCAGTCGGTTAATCGTACCACAAACTACTAGATGGATGTATTGTACATAATTAGCTGCAATGATTAGTCAATTAATCAAATTAGTAGATTGAAAGCAAATTGATCTGGAACTGTTTTGACAGTTGATTCATCATTTTGTGTCATTTTTTAAAAGACAAAAAAATGACAATTTTTTGGGCCCCCCTTTCTTTTATTGCAGTAAACACATTATTTTTGAGTTTTGTAGTGTTGATCTGACAAAACAACACATTTAAACATGTTGCCTTGAACTTTGGGAAATTGTGATGAGCATTTTTCACAATTTTCTGACATTTTGTATAGCAAAGGATTAATCGAGAGAATGATCAATAGATTAATTGATAATGAAAATAATCTTTAGTGGCAGCCCTGTTATCAGGCCGTATCATTCTGCAATTATATGTTCCACAGTCACTGTGGTTAAACTTTTTTATTCACTTGTAATGTAGACCAGTGTTTCTAAACCTTTTTTGCTTAGTGGAAAGCTATTTTTACTTGGGACCCATCAACACACGGCATGTGTTCAGCCAGAAAGTGAAACTACTTTCTTGGATTGTATTTGATAGTTTTTTGAAGCCGCAATAACTAAAAATATCCAGTAATTCACGAATTAAGTCGAGGCAAGGCAAATTTATTTATATAGCACATTTCATACCTCAAGGCAAACCAAAGTGGTTTACAGAGTACACAGGCGAAAGCAAAGAAGAAGATGATAAAAGAAAGCAAGCACATAGAATAAAAACAATTAAAAAAAAACTAAATTAAGCAACATTTTTGGTTTTTCATTTCATGAGACCTTGTGGGTCCTGGCCAGCAGGTTGGGCTCTACTGTTACAGGACGACGATGGGAAGCTTCTTCTTATTTCATCACTGAATATTCGAGTTTGTTTCATTGACTATGACTATTGCAGTAAGCAGATGATTTACAGTACAGATGTTTTTGCAAGATGTATGTTTCTGAAAAGGAGAGGATTACTGAGCCTTCCTCAACTGGCCTTCATTGTCATCAATCCTTACCGGCATTGGAAACTGATAGGTGAAACCACAAGCAGCCAAAGCTGACCATTCACAGTTCTTGATATCAACATGGTGTCTGCGTAGTTGCTGAGCCCCGGCATGTGGCTGTATTGAGGAGTTGTGAAGCACAAAACCCCATGTTAACGTGTTTAACTTTTTTTTACAGTGGAGTAAAAAAGGTCACCAGTATGGACTGAATGAATGCATAGTCTCTGTCAGTGTTCATGTCGGCATGTGAGTACTGTATTAAGGTAGAGTTTTTGATATGTAGAGGTAGAGCATGTTTTCATTCTTTGTGTTGTTTGCATATCTTCGCATGTCCTCTGTGAAGCACTTTGCGACAATCCTGTTTGTCAGAGGCTTGATAAACACTTAACCTAATCAGTTTGGCAATGATCTAATACCCCTCCCCATTGACCGAGTAATGGTGGCTCATGATGGGTATTTAGATAGAGATATGAGTCTATGAAGACAGACATTTGTTTGCCAAGTAGTGTAGGCTCTCCTCAACCATCGATTAAGCTCACAGATCAATATGTCAGCTTGGTTTTCATCCATGCTTCTCTCCTTTCGACGATCATCAACAGTAGCTTACACTGAGGGGTAATGATTGATTTTAATAGTATTTTTAGCTTAGCTTATTGATTACAACACATACTGTAGGTCCAAGCAAGCCCTGGTTTGTACACACGTCACAGGCTGGAAAAAAAAAAAAAAATCAATATTACCTATCTGAGTCTGTTGATCTACTCAGTTTTCAGGTCCCATAATCTGTTTGCTTTAGCCTAACCTTATGTATAGGTTATGAGGTGGAGGAGACCAGACTCAGAAACTCGAAAGCCAGAGATTATCCTTGAGAGAGAGAGACTAAATCCCTGGTCAGTCATTTTGACCACTTTGGACTGGAATCCCTTGGGGAGGAAGTTGAATGTCTTAAAATGTAAAACTGTAGAGCCAAAGTGTTAAGAATCAAGATCCTCTGGGAAAACATATGGCTGAAACAACAGTACAGTCCACACTAAGTGTCTGCCAGCGACCCCAAATGTATTTTTATCTTTGCCCTTTGTGTCACCTACACATAATATCTGGTCAGATATATAAATATTCAATTCTTAATATCTTGATAATATATTGTTCTGTAATTGCCTATGTTTTCGTTGATCACTTGACCATGACATCAACAGGAAGTAGTGTAGTTTGTAGTTTTACCTGCATATAACTTGTCCTTTGACCTTAAAGTTTTGGATGCTTTAATCAGCTTTTCACACAGTCAAACACTAAACTACAAAGGGAATTGAACCCCTGACCAGTAGGTGCCTTGCTCTATTTATTGAGCTCTACCTGGCCATTGACATGAGTCAGCAATTACCTGATTAATATTTGCAGGATGCAGACATTATGGATCATCCAGCTTCTCCTTGCTCTCCCCCTTCTCATTTCCATTCTTTTCTCTTCTGCACTGCGGAGAGCTGCGTTTGCTGCATAATCGCCCACTGAGTATCTCCTGACTTTCTTGCCTCCCCCCCACACCCCTGTTTTTTAATTTGTCTGTACCAGTATGTGGTTTTGTCATCAAATACCTGGACAGGTCGGACAGAACAATGCTGACAAGTCTGAGTGGTCTTGGTTTCACTAGTCTTATTCCAAATTGAGTTAATGCCATAAAAAAAAAAAAAAATGACGGCACAAAATGATTGACAGTGCAAAATTAAGACACAAATGACGGTACTTATCAAAGGATAGAAATAGCTTTAATCTATGGCTCACAAAATGATTACCCCTCAACACAGTAGATTGTCTATATTTTGCAGATATTGGGTGATGAACTTTAAGTAATGACTTCCAGGTAATGACTTTCTTTTTGAGTAGAACTCCTCTTATGTTTGCTGCCACATGGAGGGTATTTAGTGACAGCCTGTCACGCTCTCTTTTATAGTTATTACTATTTCAACCAGTCATGGTTCCAGCCTCTTACTCTCAACTTCAAGAAAAATGGGATTGATACTTGGTCTTTGGTTCAGGATGAAATTCTGGGGCTGCTTCGACTCAACAACTATACAGTATTTGCTCTTTCCTTTCTCATATATAGACCTTTAACTGGAAGCGTTTTGGACTGAATATTTGAGGCATTAACCCTGAAGCTAATGTCTGCCCACATTTCTGTAATAATAATAATAAAAGATGGCTTGAATATTGTTTTATAACGTTTTCCTATCTTTCTAAAGCAGTTAATCTTTTGTCTAATGTACATAAAAATGAATATATAGTCTTGTCAATATACAAACTAATGCAAAAAAAATCAAAACATTTACTGTAAGATTCACTGTATTCAACAACTCATTCAAAGTTCTTGTCTATTTAAGTGCAAAGTCTTGCATTCAAATCTATAAAAGTACTAATGAATGGTCTGTTTACTCATGAGAGATCTAAGAGGTGATGGCGTAGTTCACTTTTGTTTCCTGGCACATCTCTGCATGTTTCTGTGTATTTATTTTTGTTCATGCTTGTGGGTGTGCATATTGTTTACCTAGCTGCCTCTGTACTCCCAGGGTGCTTCATTACTGTATGTATATGCTGTATGTGTGTGTATGTGTGTGAGTAAGTGGACAACACAGATTCAGCCAGCTCTCAGCATATAGCTCCACTGCTCTCCTGTGCACCATGAATGCCAATTGACACAGACATGAAACACAAGCTCAGGCAGAATCACACAGGCACTCAGACACACTGTGTAGTGTGTATAGTATACACACACACACACTGAGAATCACAGAACAGTGTACAAGTACATATATAGTAGATGCATATAAAAGTCCATACATATACACACTGCATATAAAAGCATTGACACACATGCGCCACAGCAAATGCATATAATGTAAAATGTATACAACACAAGATAAACTAGAACCATGTTCCTACACAAACTACCCTTGAGTTTTTCCAGTATTTACACACAAAGACTGCAGATGGCATCAAACCTCAATAGCATTATGGGACTGAAGTCTGTCGATGCATTTAGCATTGAACAAAAGTTGTTTAGTCATCATTTGTTGGAATAATGCCTGATTTCACTCATACATTTTTTTTAATCTATTTTACATTCATAGATCTATGTTGTTTAGCCAAATAATATACGTATGACTGCTTCTGCTTTGACTACATTTAATAGTTGAGAAGTTTGACTCATATGGTAGTATGACAGTAGGACAGGGAGCTGCAGCTTTTTTGGTATCACTACAGATACTCAGGTATAATCCCATTCAATACTAATTCTAGCTTTAACTTTTTAGAGATATTTTTGAGTAAAAAGTTTGGTGATGTTCTGTATTTTCTTAGTCACTAAAACAACAACACCAACAATAAAGTCTACTAACTGAAGTATTTGTCTGTGTAGCCAAAGCCTGAGGTCTGTTGTCCAAAAACTATTAAAAACAAATCACTGTTTTAGTGGGTGACATGTGTCTTCATTACAAAAAAACATGGGCACTGTAGTTTATTTTGAGACGGTGCCACATGCATCGTCCTGTTTTCGTAAATACTCATTAGTGCACCCAGTGTGTATTAAGAGTCGTACTCAACAAATGGACTAGTTACTGCTGTCCACCCAGCTGTTGAAGAAAATACATATTTGTGACCTGATTTTAAAGATTTACTGTGTGTCATCAGGAGGAATGAATGTGCTCGGGGCTGAGCGCCACAGGCACAGTAGGGAAAGTATTGAGAGACAGACTAAAGCAGTGTTGGTTTTGGTCTTTTGTTGGGATTTGTTGAGAATAACAACAATAGAATAAAGTTTAGCATTTTCTCTACTTACCCCAAACATGAGCACACACGCATTTGCACATATTGTGTTTGTTGGTTTGATGTGTGGGCGTGCACACAGGAGGATAAATATTCATGAGTGTGACTATTAACCATATACGTATGCATATTACTCTGGATATCTGGTTCAATGTGTTTTAGAGTATGTGTAGTTGCCTGTATGTATTCTGTGTGTGTGTGTGCTTGTTTATGCGTGCCACTGTGTGTGCACCAGCCAGCGACCCTCCTTTCTTCTGACGGCCCGCTCGCTTCGGAGCAGAAAAATCACTCTTGCCGTCTCACTGGCTGACGTTGCTGGCAGGAGTCCTGGGGACCGACGGGGGGAAACGATCCCAACAAAGTGGCATGAATTAATGTGACTAATTAACACCACGTTAATTATTTGTAAATTGCATGTTTGGGTACACGTTACTTGAGAGGCATATGCTGCTTGTTGTGTTCGACCAAACAAGTGCCAGCTAATCTGTATCTCTGGAGTGCCCCGCGTCTGAAGACGGGCCAATCAGCTCAGTGCAGGAAAAAGAAAATGTGAAGAAGAGGAAGAGAGGGGGAGAGAGAGAGAGAAAGAAAAAAATAAGTAAGATTGCCAACAAATATATTTCATGTCGCCTGGACTCCATGCATGTTTTCTTGTCATTCTGTAGTTGGTTGTCTGAAGTTTGTTTGTCTTGTGCGCTGTTGGCGAGTCTGTAATCTGACTGCCTATTAAAAGAGAAATGATAGCGGTTTCAACATGGGGCTACAACATGGGGCTGATGAGGCGACTTCTCTTTGGCAGTGTGGTGAATGACTGGGGCTCGTCTTTTGTCTAGACTTAGTACGTCTTCAGCGTTGACTTCTTAATTGTTTTAATGCTTTTACCTCGTGTTGACGTTTTCTTCTTCCTCTTGTTTTGCAGCTGTGTACTGCTGTTTTTTGGATACAAACCTGCATCTGAAACTAGAACTGATTAATTGATTAATCATAGTCAGTCAACAGAAAATGTTTAAAAAAAATTCATCACTTGAGCCATCAACTTAAAATCCAAACATTCATCATTTCAAATGCTTTTCTCTGTTTTATGTCATTCTCAATTGAGTATCTTTGGTGTCTTTGAATGTTTTTGGATTTGGCTGAATAAAGAATGCAATCTGAAAACATCACCTTCGACTCTTCGAGAGCTGCTTCTAACAGTTGTTTTCATTATAGATTAATCTGAAGATAATTTCATTGTTCATTCAATTAATCAGGTAAAACATGAAATGCATTTGAGAGCCTAAAGTGACGTCTCAAATTACTTTTGGATAACCAAGAGTTCAAAAGCCAAAGATATGCAATTTTGTGAAGAGAAAAGCAGAAAAATGCCCAGTTATCTAATTTTAAAATATCTTTTGTTTTCATTACTGTTTTCTGAACAGTGCTTTCAAATACAGTAGATCAAAACGTGCACCTAATGTATCTGTGGTTTAATCATTTTTGCAGTCGGATGTCCTTTAAAAGTGCCCTTGAGCAAGACGACGAGGCCTGCTGACTTAGAGCAACTCAGCTCAAGTGTTTGCCGACAATGTAAATACTGAGTGAGGGAGCCCAGAAAATATTTGAAGAGAAAGACAAGACTACTGCGCTTGAAATGATCCAAAACTTGCTAGCATGGCTACCATTACATGCTTATCTATCACTCTGTCACCCTGGGTTATGCACACTGGGTTTTATTAGGACAGTTTTGGTTGAGAAGACACAACCAGAACTCCTGCATGGCTTGGTGAGGTGGGCAAGAAGCAGATCTGCGTATCACCTGAGCATCCCCCCCTCCTTTCCCCTGTCTCCCTATCCCTCGCTCTTTCCCGCTGTCTCACCCTCTCTTCCTGTCTCTCTCTCCTATTACCCCTCAGTGAGCCCTTATTTTTTCATCTTCCCTCCTAGTTTCTCCTCCCTCTCTCTCTCTCTGTTTCTCTCTCTTTCATCCCTTGCTCATTTTTTTTCTATCCCAATCCCTCTACCCCCCACCACACACCTCCTCCCCCTCCTCCCCCTCTACCCTCCCTCCCTCTCCCTCGTCTCCTCAGAGCTCCTCCGCATTAGCAGTCAGCTCCACTCCTAGACGTACTTTGTTTTTCAACCACGGTGGAGGCTGAGCGAGGGAGGGAGCGAGATACAGAGAGGAGAGAGAGAGAGGGAGTGCAGTGCGAGTAATACAGAGAGAGAGGGAGAGAGAGAGAGAGAGAGAGTGAGCATCATTTACACAGTCATCCACGCCGAGCGGACCCTGCAGCTCACTCACCCCCCCACCCCCCCCAGCCACTGCTCACGATGCCAAACATTTTATGTGTTATTTAGTCATGCCTGACTTTATCGAATTTGAAAAACATGCCAGTCACGGGTACACCCCCCCTCCCCTTTCCCCCTTGCCTTCCCCTTCCTCATCCCCCACACCCTCACCCAACCGCCAACATCATCCTCATCTCCCTCTCCCTCTCCCTCGAATGAGACTCTACCATCCAGGTCTGACCTCAAGAGCCTCTCGAGCCACTGTCTTTGGGGACATTTCACTTCTAAATGAAGTTTTATTCCCAGGCTTCACTCCCCCCCCCCTTTCTCCTCCACACACATACCTCCTCCTGACCACCCACCCACCCTGGGGGAAGGGGAGAAGGAGAATAATTCCAGCCAACAGAGTGTTGACTCTAAGATGGATTATTTCTGCTTGAAATCAGAGGCCATGTGCTGCTGGATAATGTGGCCGTCCCGATTTTTTTTCTAGCAGTGTTCTAATGATGGAGATTTGATGGGCAGCAAAATGTAGAGGAACACAGAGACTTGTTCCACTAGGCGAGGAACGAGAGGCTAAAGGAAATCCCAACATGCTCGCCATCATAATCCCAAAGTCAGGATTTATGGTTGTTTTGTTTTTCCTGTTATTTAACAGTCTGGCGTGGTTCAGTGGGTAGACTGGGTCACTAACACTCAGCGGGATTAGAGGGTTGATTCCAACTTGAACCAATGATGTTAAAAAGAAAGCAAAACAAAGAAAGACAAATATACTAGTGGTGTTTAAAGGAATACTTACGTGTTTGTTGACCTTTTTTACCAGATGTACCCACACAGCCCTATCAGATGAGCTTGTGTAGTCCCCCTTCATCATCACCTCATGATCCAAGTGTGTTTATTTGAATTTGTTTTAAACTGGATGCTATTGTGCACTTTAAATTGTATATGCAGACACAGTGTCCCTGGAGTACCTGGTGTTCAGGCTTGATCCAGTTTCCATTTGTAGTACTACCACTTTGAGAGGCAGAAGCTTGACATTGCAGTCATTTTATGCATAACCTTAAGTTAATGTTCGAACCTCTTTGTTCATATGGTTTCTAGTTATCACACTCAGCACATGGTCTAAAGATGTTGTTTAAACTAAATCATAGTCATTTCTTCAAATTACCCGAGCTACTCCACAACCATATGAACCTCCTAGTAACTGCAAAAGTGCTCCCATGGGTACGAGTACCCCCGATTGGGAATCACTGATTTGGGCTGTGCTCAGACCGACATTAGTCGTGCATAAAAACACGCAGCCACCTCATTCATTTTAATGAGGCCATTCGGATCACGCGGTGAGATGCCAATGCAGAAGCAACGGCAAAAAAAAACAAAAAAAAAAAAACGCCCTGGGTCGCCCTGGAAGAAAGTTGAACTAGACTCAAATTTGTCAGAATGAAATGGGGCAGCATCCGGCAAGGTGCTGCTTTGGCAGCACATTCTTGCTAGATAACGTGAACAGCGTAGTTCTACTGTTAACCTCGCCATCGTCGCATCAAAAATGATGTCTGCCATGACAACTTTGCAGAGCTGAAAGAAATCCTATCCCATGGCATTAGAAACAGCTGTGCAGTGTTTTGACATCTGATAAGTCTTTAAACTCCCAGATCTCTTGCTCAAACTGATCCTGCTGCATCATATTTTATTGTCTCACAAAAACACATCCTACCTGTCCCCGCCAACGCAGTCCACTACATTTTTTTAATGTTGGACTGTTTTTCAAATGCCCACTTAAACACTGTGATCAGTGTAGCTCATTGTTGTCTATATATAGATGGGACATTGGTGCATTGTAAAAATGATCAGTGTTTTGCTAAGATCCCATTAGAGATGAGAAATCTCCAACTGAACAATTGCTGGTTCAGATGCCTTTTAAATTTGAGTGAATGATAAGCACACTGCCCTCCGCTAACTGCTGGCTCTGCCCTTGAGCAAGTCAAGTTGCTGAAGTGGAACAGCCCAGTGATGTTTGGATGAAGCCTGTGGTCGCAGTGCAGCTCTCAGCCATGCATGTGTGCAGGAGTGTGAAGCAGGGCGGTGCTGAAAGTGAGTATCTGTTCAGCAGAAACCCTATAGCAGGAAAAATAAAGGCTAGAAAAAGAGGCTTTTTAAGGAGGAATGTGCTGCTCAGATGTGGTATTGTAGATGGTATGGGTCGTTCTGCAAATTGTGTCTGCACAGCTGCTCAACAAGTAACAGAAACTGCAATATTGAGCTGTGCAGTTACCACAAGAGGCTGCAATTTTAGTCCCAAGTGAAAGCTGTTTGACGCAGCTGCTCTCAGTTGGTGCTCTGCAGAATTCCTGGTCTACATATAAAGTTGTACACATTCATCTTAATATGAAGTATTGGCTATAATAAGACTTTGGCAGAGAAATAATTGTCAGTTTTGACAATTGTCAAATCGTTTTGGTTCATATTCACATTATAAATGTCATAAAATGTGAATATTTGATTGTTTTATTAATGTTCTATAATAGCAAATTTAATATCTTTTTGGTTTTGGACTGTTGGACTTGGAGATGTCACCTTAGACTCTTAAAATCTTTCTAATTTTTATTTATATTGAAGTGACAATAGAGATTTTGGATTTTGATTTCATGGTATATGGTGTACCAAAGAGTGCAGCTCTTCACCTAAAGCATGTCAGTCAATATCAAATCCTGCAACTCTAATGACAGAAGGAGGTCTATTATATAAAGAGCTGGACTTCCTGCACTCTGGTCTGATGGATGGAAGACGTGCAGCTGGATTTCAGGTTCTTAGTGGGGAGGTAGAGCAGGATTTTCACCGATGTTGCAGAGGTCGAGAAGCTCTGAGACAAAAGAACCCTTAAGCTGTAAAGCTGAAGTTTACTTCTCGGTGTGATTGTGACGGCTGTTCAAGACGTCATGGATGGGCTCAAAACCCTTGATGAGGACGCTTCTGTATGAAATTTCTTTTTATTTTTGCCATATTAACCAAGAGTAAGCTAATAACAAAATATACAGGTAGTGTTTACAGAATCTATAGTTAAAGGCTGAGAAGGAAAGGCATTTCAGGACATTTAATACTACAAAATCCTTCCAAGTATTCAGGAATCTGTATCGTGCATGCCATCACAGTGCATCCATAATGTAATGTGAAATGTAAGCCTCTCTCTCTCTGTATCATCCATTCTTCTCCTTGAAGCCAGCTAACACAGAGGAGATAGAAACCAGACGAAGCCTGAGGGCTATAAAACACTGAAGACACTTTCTCCCTCCCTGACTCCTCCTACAGTTTTCATCATGCAGCCTGTTCATTGTCTCTTTAGGCTTCTGCAAAAAGTTTGCACTGCAGAAGTTGTCCATCTTAATAATTCAGTTTAACACTAAACTTACTCATGGAATCATATTATACTGAAAAATATGTGAAACTACACTCTTCTCTCAGTGCAGTCTCACTTATATGAGGAATATTCAAAAGTGAGCGTATTATATGAGGTGTCACATCTTGGAAGAAGTGGATTGAGAGGCCCAAATTCATGATATTGTCAGTTGTTTCAAGAAAACCTTTAATCTTCAGATGTGTTGGAAAAAGCTGAATTTACCTCTCTGCTCTGGAAGATTTATTTGACACTTGTTTCAGGGGAAAATCAGACTCAATCTGAGAATAAAGGATTTGAGTATTTCTCTTACGGTGAAAGGGTTTCCTGAAGGCTGCCCGGTGTTCGGAGCTCAGTGAGTCAATAGGTTTCAAGACCATCCAATAGTTTCATTACAGTGAGAATCTTGACTGACCACAGTGAGGAGGACAGCTGCTGCCTGATAGCACACATGTAGCAGCGAGCTCATTCAGATTTCTCATGATTACTGCCGTACCGCTAAAAATATTGTAAATGATTTGTGTGGGATTATTGCCATGCAGTTATTGTTTAGTCCCATTAGAAGGCTTTTCAGCTTTTAATGAAGCTGGATAAGGGAAGAATATGAATGGATGCATGCTCCGTATTTTTAAATATGAACATTTTTCATATTTGTATTAATGATTTAATAGATATTCTTAAAGACAAACTTTCAGGGTGTTTGGCAGGATGAAAAATGGAGACTTCTACATTGGCAGTATTACAAGCAAGCAGCTGTAATGAGCACAGAAGTCAAAGTCAAATCAGTAGACGGCAGAGCTGATCTTTCCTGTGTTCCTACAGTAGAATGATTTTTTATGATAGAAAAGGGGTCATACAGGAAAAGCAGAACATCTTTACTCTCAAATATTTAATCAGTTTCATTCATTTGAACATCTGATCCGTTTTTCCTCCTCCGAGGAGCTCCTGCAGCAGATGTCCTTATCAAGCCATTTCTTGGCTGTTGCGCTCTCTTTCATCTGTCATTTTTATAACCTTGAATATAATTTTCTATTTTTGTTCATATGTTTGTTGAATGTCCAGTGTAATTTGTAGTACATGATATGATATCTGTGCCATGTTATCATTTCATAAACACAGCAACATGCAGCATTAGCAGTAAAAACCACGATGACAAATATTGCATGTTGTGGTGGTGCAGTATTAGTAGGTGTAATCATTGTAGGCTTGTACCGACCTCAGTGTGTCCATCAGAATATTGAAAATTGTCCAATAGCTTGCATTGATCAGAACTGTACTGTTATACAGCTTATAAATGTTACATCTTATAAGTAGGTAGTAAAATAATTGTATATGCTGTTGTATATGCTGAGTTGTAAAGAGTAAGTAGCCAGGTCAGTAAGAAGGTGGAGAAATGATTCTTTATTAAATTATTATCATTAATTATCATAGCATAGAGCCATGAGGCAGTTAGCTCATCCCTCTGAAGCTCACTGATTAACACATTGTGTCTCGTTGGTTTAATCCATCCGCAAACCAAAATGTTAAAATAATGATTTGTGGTGTAAGAGCGAAGCTGGTCGCCGCCAGGCTCCAGCGCCATCCTTAACGCACACACCTGAGAGTGGTATCAGTCTTCTCACCTAACTCTCTGCAAGAAAGTGAATCTTCAAAAATGTTGAACTACTCTGTTAAGGTGTGGGGGTGCTATCAGCTCCAGAGCTCAGGGATCGTATCAGCAGGGATTTTCAAACAATATCCCGCCTTAAATCATAATAGTAGCAGCAGTAACCTGTAGTTATATGTAGTATATAATAGTAGTACAGGAATACCAGCAGTAGCATTTGTTGTAGTTGTTAGTAGTGGTAGTATTAGTGATACTGCATTAATGCCAGTATGTCTCCTCTCTTATCTAAGCCCACTGTCTTCTGTCCAGATCATTTCCTGTTTGGTCTCTTTCTATATTCAGCAGCTCCGTCCTTTCTTTTGTCTCCATGCAGCCATCGGCCGGACGTTGATCCCCCGTTATTTCAGCACTGTGTTCGAGGGAGGGGTCACCGAGCTCCACTACATTCTCAAACACTCCAAGGAGTCCTTCCACAACTCCTGCATCACCCTGGACTGTGATCAGTGCACCATGGTCACCCAGCACGGGAAGCCAATGTTTACAAAGGTAACGGCTGACCCCTGAGCTTCTCCCACCATGAATAATTGATCACAAGCTATGATAATGGACGCGGCAAAGTGTTTAACTGGTTAAAGAGCAAAGCCATTTACACCCTTTGATTCTTTTTTTCCCACCCCGTTTCATTTTGACCCAGTGTTATCAATTCACACCTGGTGGCTCTGCTGCTTGGATTAAAAAAATTCTGTATTACCTGCAAGGTTTGTGTACATTGTAAATCCCTGATTTCTGAAGCAAAATTTGGCTTTAAAGAGTAACTTATCCCTGAATACACCTTTTGAGTTAGTAAATTATACATACTTTATTATACTATCAATTGATTCTGTCCCCATTTTATAGTGCTCATTACAGCAGAAGAATTTTCCCTTTCCCAGAGAAAGCCTAATAATTCTGTCCTCTAGACTCCATGCATTTGTTGACTTAGTGAAGGGTGTGTGTTCAAGTGGGGTATTAAGTTTCTCTCTGGGGGGGACATCAATAAACTATATACAATTTAGGACTTCATGTAGTCTGTTTTGTCTTAAAGGACAGGTGAACAAAATGTGCTTCCAGGCCAAGTGATAGGGGACCAAATCCAGCAGTCACATACACTGGAAGCACACTAGGAAGGGATCTCTTCACAGCCTGTATGAGCAGGGGGAATGATTACAGCAAGCAAAACATGTTTCGATGTTTATATGAGCGCCTCACTATCGCTTCAGGACAGACTTGGAATACTGTGAATCTATCATGTAAGGTTACACTACACAAAGAACCTGCAGTCATATGGACAGTTACTTCATGTTGAATTCTAACTATCTCAGCTGAAAAAGGCACTAACCAGTTTTTCAGTTTAGAAATCATACAGGAAATGTCACATATAGACGTATTTACCCTCTTTACTTACAGGCATATTGGCCTTCTCCTTGACCTCACACTCCACTGGCATTTCTTGTGTTAAAGATGTCGACAGATTCTTAAGCCCTCAGGTACTCAAAGGCAGTGCTTCTGGGACATGAATACAGTAAAGTCTTTGACGAGTATGCTGCGTTTTGCAGTATAAGTGAGACACAGACAGAAGAAGCAAAAAAACGCAGAGGAAACACAAATTGCGCAGGTGAGATAATCCAAACCTGACACAGAGGTCTTCTGGAAGCACTAAAGCTGAGCTCATCTGCTTTTGTCTTTGGGGAGAGAATCCCCCTGCGAGCCGGAGTGAATATCTGCTTCACCACAGTCTGATCCAGATGGCTAGCTGACTCTTAGTGGTCTTCTGCTGACTGTCTAAATGAATCTGAGGCCAGATACCTTGTCAGCACCGAGCAGGCGAGCTAAAAGGATTCCATGTTCCCTGTACCATGAACCCTGAGCTACAGCACTAGACCGGATTGTTCTGACATTAAACAGCTACACGCCCTCTTGTTTTCAGGACTTGACAGTGTGCACTCACTCTTGTGTGTGTGTGTGTGTAGTGTGCAGAGTGAAATTAGCTTTTTGGCTGACCTGCCACGAACTGTGAGACTAAAAGGCGATTTGAAAAAAACTTCACTGCAAGAAAATCTCCATTGTAAGTAATGTTGTCTGTTATTAAGATCTAAAGTCTTATTTTCTGAAAAGAATGAACAAAACGTGCCAATGGGTGGAGCCTATTTTGCCGGTCTCCAATAGAAATTAACTTGATTCAAGAATTTCTCGGTATCAGCTGTCATGTGTGTTGACACTAAGATGGTGATCTGATCGGTCTTGTTTCCAAACCTTAAATCTCGTTTTGACCAAATTCTTCATTACAAGGAAATGGAATCAAGATGAAATAGAAATGTTTTAAGGATGTAGGAAGTAAGTAACTAATAAGGAGCCCGAACAATATTAGATTCTTGATATCAATAATGATATTTGAGAGCTGTTAGTTTGACATATTGCAAAAATATTTTTAGTTTATCTGTAAACTGATACTATACCACCATACATGCATATATATATTCTCTTCTTTACATGTACTCATGTGTAACACCGTTTAAAGATACACATTAATATTATTGACTGAAACCCCCGACTGAATCATGTTGTTAGTTGGCTGCGTATGTATTGGCTGACTAGGATTAGTTCTCCCAGTAGATTTTATGTCAAATCACTTGATGTTAGTAGTCAATTTCTTGACATAATAATCATAATTCTGATTCAGTCACCCCTGTGATGGGATTTTGGCTCAGTGTGAATGAGCAGAGTTTGCACAAGGAGTCTGGAGACTCATGAATAACTTTCTGGATAGAAATGCGTTCACATCTTACTTGTAAACATACACCCTCTCTGTATCTCTGCCCCCGTTTAAGAGCTCAGACTTCTACACAATCAAGAAACATGTTGCAACACTTCACATTTTGATATGAATTGTTGTTGCTGTCATCATTTCCACATGGTAAAGTTTTTGAGTCGTGTGGTGCAGGACCTTTATGCAGCATAGCAAAGTCATGACAAGTGTTTACCTCAGTTACCTCAGTGTCTGAGTGTATGTTCTTGTATATTTACATGCATGACTGCGCACATGTGGGTTTGTGTCGGGGGGGTTCATGAGGTCGTATCACTCTTTCTGTACTTTTTGGGGAAGATGATTTTGTATTCGTGCAGTGGTTGGTGGGTGGTGAGGGGTGGACTGGGGCTCTTTGTGTTGTCATATCAGTAAATGAGTATGAAACATCCTCAATAACACACACAGGAAATGTTCTTTTATGTTGCCGTTGTTTGGTTTTTGTAAACAAGGCTCCCTAAAAGGAACAAAAAATAAATAGATAAATAATATATTACGAGTGTCCGATATTAACCGTACAGAACAGAAACAGAGCGGCCCAGGCCTGGTCAACAAAAAGCTAAATTTGATGCTTGCAGCGCTGCTCTCTTTTCATCTTCACCTAAATTGGATGAGAAGAATTAATTCATTAGAAAAAAAAAAAAAAAGAATTCCAATAACTGAGCGTGTTCTCCCTGAGCTCCCAGCAGCAGCAGCAGCGAGCCTGCAGCTCTGGAGGCCCGAATCTCAATCAGCTCTGCCTCGCCTCGCTTTCCTCAACCACCACCACCACCACCACACCTCCTCCCTCTCCACCACCACCCCCCTCCTCTCTCTCATCCCCCTGCCTGACTCGCTCGCTCGCTCGCTCGCTCATTCTCCCCTCGCTCTCTACTCCACCGCTCTCCGTCATCCCCCCCCTTCCTCTCAGCCCCCCTCCCCTGCACTCTTAACACACACACACACACACACACACACACACACACACACACACACACACACACACACATGCATCCTTCATCCCTAGAGAAATCATCCCCAGCTCCCAACTCGCTCTCTTGCTCTCCCACTCTCTCTCTCTCTGCCTGTATCTGTCTCTTTCTTTGCTCCTCTCTCTCTCTCTCCCTCTCTCTCTCTCTCACTCTCTCTCTCTCTCTCTCTCCCTCTATCTCTCATTCTCTTTCAAAATTTCAAATTCAGATTCGGTTTATTGGCATGGCATTTTCAAGGAATAACTCTGGTTTATTACAATTTGGGCCTTATTTTCGTGGCTTTGGCCATCATTCCTGACAGTAGGAACCACACTTTAGTCACCAAGTTAATTGCTGAGATACAGGTTGCTAACAAGACGTCATACAGGGGAAGAAACGGATCATACATGCTTTAGCTTAGACGACATTAAAAGAAGAAGGACGCAGTGCACACACTAACATAAAGATCAAGGGTAAAACAATAAAGGATCAGACTAATTGACTTTGAGGTCGTTGATGTAAACATCAGCAGTTCAGGCCAACATGATACTACCAACAAAACCAACACAGTTAATACCTATCCAGGTAATATTGATCAATAAAACCTCTCTGAGAACATCCATGAAAACTGATGTGTGAGAAACTGCAGAGGCTGGTTCAACGCTGACCTGCCGTTCTTGCCATAGTTGTGCATGCACAGTTTTCCTGTGCAATGAGGCAACATTGCCAGCACTGTAAGTGTGCAAAGTGAATTAGGTGGATTACGTGCGTGTTTACAGGCTCTCTTTCATATTTATTTTTCTGCATGTTTCTGTCACGATGTGCCATGTTCGAGAAAGCATTTAGTGTTCCTATGAAAACCTGCAAACAACGGCTGTTGTGTCACCAATCCAAGCTGCAGCACAACTCTGTATTTAACAGTTTTTAACGTAGTGTCTCTTTCTTATTTCTTCTGTCTTGATATGCTTGAAAACATACTGTGAACATACAATTGTGGTTAATATTAATGTGTCCCTAAACATTAAAAATGTACCATTAAAAAATGGAAATGATCAAATCTTAAGGCTTCCCCAAACTGCCCATTTTAAGAAACACTTGTAGATAATTTGGTCAAACTATGGCCTTGTTTCCGGTGTGTTTGTTCGTATTTCTTATCCTGTCTGACTTAATTGTAGTGGTTATCACCTTGTACCCAGATCGCGGCAGGCAGGCCGCAATTATTCTTTAAGCACAGGCTGCACCACAGGTTGTGCTTATTTTTTTTATTTTTCTGAAAATGTAACAAATGATATACTATACTGGAGGCAGCGCAAATCATTTAATGCAAATCATTGTAGTCAATGCATCACAGAGTGCTCATGTATAGACTAACGAGTAGGCAGGATTAGCAGGGTGCTAAGAGTGGGCGGTGCCATCCAGGTACTGGTGAGCAGCCTGTGCATGTTCACAGGGCGGCAAGGTGTTGACAAGGTGACACAGGGTGCCAATTTGACCAAATGCCCCCAACCTCCCAGCCTCCCCCGGTATCCCAGCACCTGAATTCACTACTCAGCAGGCTTCGCTTTCCCTGGCCAGTGTGTGTTAGCTGTAAGGGCACGGCCCTCGTTACCGGTGCCCAGTTGGGGGTTTCTGCATGCTGGGAGGCGAGCAAAGAGCAAAAGGCGAGTTTGTGGCACACTGATCTCAGCTCAAGTGAATTTAATTCCCTAAGTAATTTTTTTTTGAGGGGGTGGGGTGAGGGGGTGGGGGGGTTGACTAGTGGATATGTTGTCAACTGTGTGTTTTTCTGAGCTTTTGCTTGGATTGCAGTCAGTAGTTTCTTCAAATTTTAGCCATGTTTGAGTTATCACTCTACATACTTTTGTTATAATTGTACTAACACTGAATTATTATAAATATTATAAATTCTTTTTATATTAACATCGCAGTCATCTACCTTTATCAGTAACTGCACCTTTTAAAATACCAGAAGTCGCACCTAACTGCAAAAAACTTAAAGAGGCGACTCAATGCTGTGCCTTCACATGGCAGTCAACAGGGGAGCTGAATGTTATTAATGAGATTCTCATGAGATGTGAAGCATTCATGACTTCTTTCTGTGAATATAGATAACACCAAAGGCACGAGTCAAAGGCTCGACCATAGCAACAAGCTGCTGTCACTCCTTTTAATACTGTACATTACCATGACCCCCTGTATGTTTAAGTACAGTCGCGCTTGGCATTATATTACTCATGCTTATATCACTATTGGGTATTGTTACAATTATGTTATGAAAGGAGACCGACACCGAGAGTTCACAACATGCTCCCCTCTCCTTCTCTTAGTTATTACTGCAGTTGTTTGTAGTTATTGTAGTTGTGTTGATTTTTCTCTATTTTTCACTCTCAGGTTTTCGTTTCATTCGTCTTTTTATGTATGTTGTGTTTGACTTTACAATAATTAGTGAATGTCTGTTTGTCTCAGATGCTCCTGTGAATTGACTCCTTTGTGATTAGTTGTTGCAACCTATAAAATGCTGGTGTTTGTATTGTTTGTTTAATTCCTGATTTAGGTCTCTGACCATAAGGTATCCAGTCTCTCAGTACGTTTTGTACAGGCTGTGTGCAGGAGTCTGCCTGTTTTGTATTCAGCTTAATTCGCCTACAGTATGTACGTGGGCATGCATTAGATTATAAACTACTTTTATTTTTAAAGTAGTTTTAGATTTTTTGACAATTTAAACAATACTGATGGAAGACAGTACAGACATTCAGGAAACAGAGAGAGAGAGAGAGAGAGAGAGAGAGAGAAAGAGGGGATAACCCGTAACAAATGCTGCAATCAAACCAGCGACGCTGCAATCACTGCATACACATGCATCTTATAATAGCGAGGCCACTGGGACAATCCAATCATATACTATGCATAAGATGAAATATATTCTTACTACACAATCACATCATATTTATCTAAAAAGATTTTTATTTAATATATCAGAGCTGTTAAATTAGGCCCCTAGCAGTAAGTTGATTGTCATGTTGAGGGAAAGCATTCAATAACATCTTGCAGCCACATTCATCCTAATAAATTTGCTTTAACTCCCCTAAGGCTGCAACTAATGATCATTTTAAGTATTCATCAATTGATCAGTAGTTTGGTCTATAAAATGTCAAATAATAAGAAGGTTTGCTAAACCCAAGTTGGCATTGAAATAGTTTCTTTTGTCCAAAACCCAACGATTTTCTGGTAACCACTATTAAAAAGTAAGAAAACCAAATGTCCACAAGTGAGTAGCTGCAACCACTGAATTTTTGGGGTAATGTTTCTTAAAAACTTGTTTAATTGAGCTTTGAACTCAACATTACAGTAAGACATTTTAATTTGTGTGTACATTAATCGTGGGACTTCCTGAAAAAAGGGTATTTCCCTCGGGGACGGTGCCTCACGTCCTGCGTCGCACAGTGTGATTGGTTCCTGACGCAGGTTCTTGTCTGCTCACTTTGTCCTCTCACTTGCAAGCTAGCAAGACCGGGACCTAAGAAGTTGCTTATTGTCCTAAGCTTTACCTTGGCCCCAAGATTAAACCTAAAGGAGACCTCGCCCCTAATTCTTACCTCAAACATCATCGTTTTTACCATCATCATTTTCCAAAGATACACTAAGATTCTGCCCCTTGTGCTGCTGCGACGGGACTCCAAAGACTTTAACCTGACTGTTGGGAAAATCTCACTGTGTCCATTCATAATGTTAGACTGGAAAATATGCACAACTAATTAAGGCTAAAACATACTGACATGTGAGTATATTCTTTATGCCTTCATGCTTGTCATGCACTGATCTCGTATTGTATGTGTGCTTAAAAGAAAAAAAACTATCCCTTTGCCATTTTCATCAACCCAAAACAATTCAGGGTTTTTGTTATGCACTCTTACAAAGGTATCATATAAAGTAGCCCAGAATAAATTTATTTTCATCATGTCCCGGCTCACAGACTCAATACACTCTACTTTCCTGACTCACAGGCTGTAACAGTCGCAGAGCTCACGGACGTGTGTGCTGCTACAAAACCAAGAATACCAAGTTTGAGGGAGTCCCCATTAGCCATGATTAAAAATATATGCTATAGCCTTAATATCTTCTTGCTCTTTCTTCTGTACTTAATGATACAGAGGTTCATGTATGTTATTTAGTATGTCATCAGCTTGTTGCTATGATTGAGCATATTTAGTCAACTTCTGTCCCATTAATATTCACTAGAAGCGGTTGTGAATGCTCATAATAATCGATTTAACGACCTTCATCTCCTCTGCCGTTAATTGATTGTCATGTTGGGGTACAGTATTGAATAGTGTCTCAGCAGCAGGACGCTGTTATTCTTTGGTGCTCTTTTGAGCTGGAGATCCCCTGATCTCAGCCCCGTACCGTGGAAGATTTATGACCCTGCTCTTAAATCAATGGGGACTCTCTGTGAAGGGCTGTACCATTTAATGGACCACTTTTTAATTCAAAGGGATTTTCCTCCTTTTAGTTTTCATAAGGGAACAATATTTAGCTAAAAAAAGAAATAAAAAATTGGTTACGACCATTGTGAGCAATATTAGATTTTAACCAATTCTCTCTCAGAATGGAGGAATAAATAACTCATATGATTGAATCTACTCTGGAATCTGTGCAAAGGGGACTGCTTTGGTTCCATTTGTGGTTAACACAAATTCCTGCACATTTATTGCACATGGCAATTAAAGTGATTCTTATTCTGGTTCTAATTTAGCTGGTTTGCCAATTTATTTATCAGTTACAGAGAAGCAGAAAGCGTGCAGAGAGAAATAAGAGCAATAGTGGAGGCAGTGCTAAATACACAGTCGGCTCTATGGAAAAAGAAATCAATAGTGCAGCGTTGTTTCACTGTAGGCTACAGCACCTGGAAAGCATCAGAAGACACCGGATCACCAGTAAACACAATTCACCTCATTTCACTATTGCTAGTGGGTAATAACCATAAATCTGCAAAAGTACACCCACAGAAATATGTAAAGAATAACTTATTTCCTCATACATGCCAAAGTATTTGGTCTTTTAATGGGATTCAGCAGCCCAAAGGGCACATAATGACCATGATGCATTTCGTTTCAGAGGAGGAAAAGAAAAACACCAGTCACAGTTTTTTTTTTTCACCTTTCAAGATCACTTTGAGTGCGAGTGGATTAATTACTCGCTTTTGTAAAATAATGAATATATATGTGGTTTGAAGGCTTTTTTCAATCAATTTTGAAGCTACAAATCTGCATTTTGTAGCTGTCCTTGGAAATCCATGTATCTCCAAAATGTCAACTTTTCATGACCGGAGAGAAGTAGCTCTGCATTCAGGTTTGTGATAGTACGTGTTTCAGATAATCCATTGGGTTTTTAAAGGGTTTATTTAGTGTAAGAAGTTTAAGGATTGTCTCAGTCCATTCAGGAAGTTAGTTTATCTTAAAAAACTGAAGGTCGCCAAATTTGGAGCTACGGGGCTCTAACTGGACAGTGATGGTTTTATGCCCACAGTTTGAGTTCTTGGGAAAGTGTTTTAAATGTTGAGGTGTTAGTAGTCTTGTTGCATCCTTCCTTTCACTCTGAACCCTGAGGTCAGCTGCCGGACAAACTGCTGAAATAGACGAAATAAAAAAGTAAAATAAAGACCGTTTTCATTGTCCATTAAACGCCAAGGATTATTTCCAAACATTGCTTTAGTCTAATCCACACTTATCTAGCTCAGCTCAGACAAGCCCATTATCCAACCACGCAGATCCTGGACGTGTTTGCACGTAGAAACACTGTATCAGCACTGAATTGTGTTAGTCATTGAATGGAAGTGTTAATTTCCAAAATGCTATATATCTATTTTAAGAAGAAATAAAATTATACCGTGAAGTTTCACAATCAGTTACATAAGAAAAGACTTCATTGAGCCTTGGGGGGAAATTCGCATTACAGCAGCACAGCACAGGTGAAGAGAAAGAAAATCTGATTTAAAAAGTATGTAATGACATGAATAAATACAATGCAAATATATAAGTAAAACATTAGAGATTAAAGTCTTTGTGCAATATACGCATTACCTTCCCTTAGACTATTTGCTTGAATTGTGCAAATATTTATGGGAAAGAAATCAGGAAATCCAGCTCATGCATAGGTATAAGCCTCAATAATAAGTAAAGTAATGCAGTAATAATGTAGTATTCTTATGTAGTTATATAAGTTATGTAAGCAGTGTACAGTGATGAAGTGTTAAATATGTTACTCTTACTCTATTTTTCCCATAGAAATAGCAATATTCAGCCCACTAGAGGAGGTTCAGGTGTGTTATTGCAAACTGTCGTAGTGGTGCGGATGTATTGCCGTCTGTATGCAGTAGTCATGGAAAGAATAAAGGTGCAACCAATGTCTTTGAAAAGTTGCTTCACTTGTTGTAATCAGGTATTTATTTGATAGTAGGTGTCACTGTTTTTTCCAAACATGCGATGCTGTTTCATTATGGAACAGAACTCTCTCTCTATGTACTTACTGTAGTCTCAGTTGGTTGAATAACTCAGGAAACGCACCGTTGCACATGGAGTGAGAACATTATACCGCATCCACATGTTCAGTCAAAACAGGGCCGAAGCAGCTCTGCATTCAGGGGGTTTTGGCGCTGTCGAGCTTCTATTTATTCTTTTTTGAGTGTGTTGGAGTTAGCAGTGGAACACGTGATCAGCAGGGGTAGGTGGGTGGGTGGGAAGTGGGGAATGAGGGTGAAGAGGGGGGTTGTGGTGATGGTGGTGGTGGTGGTGGGGTGGGGGGTGCAGTATGGCCGCTAGCCTCTTTCTTGCTGATCCTCAGGAGACCATCTGCGCTGGGGGCATTGATTAGAGTGTGTCTGGTGGGATTACATCTTTGCCGTTGCCATGCCAACTAATCAGCTGATTTTTTTTCTCCTTCTCTCTGTCTGTCTCTCCATTTCTCTCTCTCCTCTCTCTCTCCCTGGTTGTCACAGCAACGAAATACGGGAGAAGCGCAAGGGCCCCGGCAAGCGCTGAATTCAGCTAAAGGGGCGAAAAAATGTTTTTTTCCCCTCACTGTTTCTCTCTCCGTCTTCCTCCCTCTCTCTTCTCGCTCTCTCTCTCCTCCTAATTGGCAACTCTCTCTGACCTGAAGTTCTTTTGTCTCTGGTGTAAACACACCCCTCTCCAGATTACATTTATTTTCACATTTTAGAAATAGCTGGATGGTTGAGAGGCCCAAGGACAGATGCTCTGAATGAGGGAAGCAAGCAGAGTAAATATTGGGAGCATAATAGCTCGCTCCATGCTACGAAATCCTTGAACAAATTCCAAAACGGAGACGAAACCCTTCCAGCGTTTTTTATCAAAATCACGCCTGGCCAATAAACACTGATTTCTGTTTTGTCTTCGTCCAAATCAGCTGACGGCCGCCTGCCAGCCGGTTAAAGATTACTGAGAGAGATATCAGGCTGAGGAGAATGTAAAGTAATGCTAACTCTGTGATCTTTGTCCAGGTTTGTACAGAGGGTCGTTTGATACTGGAGTTTGCCTTTGATGATCTGATGAGGATCAAGACGTGGCACTTTACCATCCGGCAGTACCGAGAGCTCATCCCCCGCAGCATCCTGGCCATGCACGTGAGTGTGACATCATTAACATGCGACAACCCCCCACCCCAGACCTGCCTGTTTCAGGTGTCACTTTTGGTATCCTAACGAGGGTCTCTGCACTCTGCACAGACACTTTTCAGAAGCTATTCATGAGCATATGAAATTTAAACGCCAACAAAGCAGTTTGGAGGGATTTTTGCAAACCAATTTATTTGCAGACATCAAAGGCCACAGAGGATAAAAAAGGGCCCTTGTCTGAAAAGGGAGAGAGAGAGAGAAAAAAAAACAAGGTCGAATGAATAATCTGCTTAATTCCACTAAGTGTAACACACATTTAGTCACTGGAGCTGTGGAGTGAAGCTGGAGCAAGCAGAAGGTCTTCTATTTCTAATGTTTTTGAACTGAAGCTGCGTGATACGGCACTGCTGTTAGGGGAAAAAGAAACACAATTTCCTTCAGAAGTAAAGGAGGCCAAATTAGACATACACTAAAACGTACCTGGCTAAAGCGAACGCAGTCGTACAATACGGCCTGCCTTCATGGAAATATTAGAAACGTAAACCGCTGCCTCAGAAGTGACCATAAAGTTGATTCAACACCTCTCTAAAACAGTTTCAACGAAAACTGAAGTGGATTTATAGGATTCATTGCATTGTGTTAGCCTGCATTAGTGTTAGCTAGGTGTACTGGCAGCTGAGTGTATATTCCCAGTGCTACTGGGGTGGTTTTGTATGTTTCAAGGGCCCAAAGCTCTCTTAAGCCCCTTTAAGACATCCCTTCCAATATAAATGTGATGGCAATTTTACATGTTGCTCACAGGTCTGAATAAGCGCCACACTCAGCGTTCGGTAATAGGCATGATGGTGATCTTACTGGGTTGACCTCTCTAACATTTCTGCAGCACTTCACAAGTCTGATTTGAATGCTTTTATATTAACATAAAGACTACCGCAGAACAAGGTTAAATCCACAATGCGAAATTAAACGTACGTGTTGTTTTCATGATTAAGATCTCCGCAATAATTTTCTCCTACACTCAAAGAAAATAAAATCAGCTTAATAAACTCTGAACTGATTTGAATGAGCCGACCTCATGTTGTTAAGAGAGACTCTTCTGCTGTCAGATAAGTTTAGATATTTTTCTTTCCCTCTTGGTGCAAACGGGACACAAGTCTCAAATCTCATACAACCGCATTAATTAGACGGCCGTCCTCCCGCCTTATATTTTCAGCTTTCAACTTGCTAATAGAAATTCCCAACTTAACATCGGTCTTTATGAAACAGGCAGCAGAATTCCTTATTTAATAAATGAGAAATTGATGACAAAATGTAGTCGGAGATTCACTGGAAGAAGAGAGGGGGCGAGTGTCCGCCGTGCTCACAATGCTTATTAATTAATTCTTCAACTCCATCAGCGATGCAACCTGTGAGAGAACAGAAAACACCTTTCTTCCTTCATAACACTCAGTGTTTCACGTGAAGGTGCCAAGTACTGCGCCAGCTCGTGGCTCTTCCTGTAAATGTCTTGTCTTGTTTGAATAAAGCCATAGGGAACATTTACATAAAAGCCACCTATGCCTGAATCATGAAAGCCATCACCTTAATATAGAGATGAAGCCAGCAGTGTTATGCTTTCCACGTCTGAAACAAAAATTCATAGTGCTCTTATGTGGTTTTTCCTATTCAGCAGTGATGTGCAGTACAAGCAGCTGCTGCCATTTGCTTGATAAATTAAACAAGGTTCCTTCCTACTATTTTCTATTTACCCCCATCGACCTAAAGGTGTGTGTAAGAGGCAGCTTCGAATGTATAGCCAGATTTCTTATTGGCCAAATCTTCATATGAATTTCACTCAACAATAAATTGGCCCCTCTGGGCATTAACACTAATTCCTGTGGAGTGGGATATGGTGGGGTATTGTGGGTCCTGGCCAAACCTTCAGTGATTTGTCTGAGTGTAAGTTCACTCTTTTGATCGCTGCCTGGACTAATGAAAGCAGATACAGACACATGGGAGTCAGAATAGGAGAGTTGAAACTGCAGACACCAGTGCAGATGTAGGCACGGTGGAAGGCCCAGTTCTTGATGTGAGCTGAACTACTTTTACAGTCACATGAGGAGCTGTTTTTACTGATTTTAGTTTTCAGGAGGAAGAACCAGCCTGTAATTGATATTAGCTCTTGCTAATAGATACTAGAAGTGTGTCTTCAGTATCAAAAAATAAATCTGACCTAAGAACAACATATTGTAAATACTTACGATAAAAAGTTAGCTTATTTTAACTTAGTTTAAAATGTACGCAAAATTAAAATTAAGGAGAAACATACGATGAGCAGGAATTAGTACGTATGATGAGGACAACAGTGCAACAGTGCAACGTGCATAAGTGTAAGATAAATATGCATAAAATTTAAAATAAATTTTGGAAATGATTACACACTTTGAAAAGTGCAACTTTTAAACATTATTTATTTGTATAAAAGCTCTTACGAAATTAAGTAGCTTTGCATCAATTCTCAGACAAACGCTGGTATTCAAATAATACTCCCAAACAGCAGTTGTCTCATAGTTTATCCTCTTCAACATATGTGGTGTATGTGTACTTAAGCCTCATGAAAAAAGACATTTTAAGTGTCAATACAGCTCTGTGAAAATGTGCTAAACCATCACAGCTGAGTGATGAAGCCAGAGCCAAAGATCTGCAGTTCCTGTAACGCCCACTAGATGCTGACATCAGAGGCTCATCTATACTGAAGTCAGTAACAAAATTCAGTATTTATTTATTTATTTTTCGATAGGACATTGAAGTCTGGATGGGGCTTTTAATAGTGCTTGTTCCATTGTAAGGAGCCAATAGAGATGATTGACAGGTGGTTCAACTTATCACACTTGACACACTTGTTTTATGTTTGATCAAGGTCAGGTTTTACTTTATTATCCAAAAAAAGCAATGGCAGAAGTATTCTTTGCTGAAGTGAAAGCAACGATATCAGAATTTAAACATATTCAGTTATAAGTAGGAGTCTTGCATTCATAATCGTACTTAAGTAAAAGGTCAAAGGTGTACACAACTGTACTTACAGTATTATCAGTAAAAGTACTCATCATGCCGAATGGCCCCATCCACAGTGTTGTATTACATTACTACTACATTATCAGTGATCAAACCAGCATTTTAATGCTGTAGGTGGTGTAGTTTTTACAAAATTTACTGTTGGGATGTTTTATAATACCTCTTCAAGCAACTGTTATATTTTATAATAATAATTTCATTGATAGTTTCAGAACTCATCATATTAAAATTAACTTGCAAAGTATTTTGTTAGTTAAGCTGTAAAATAAGTATACTTAAATAAAAAATACAGTATTTTCCCTTTGAGTTGTAGTGGAGAAGAAGTATAAATGGAAATAATCAAATAAAGTACAAGTACCTCAACATTCTGCTTAAGTACAGTCCTTAAGTGAATACTACTTACCTAATTTTCTTGTTCGAGTGGTGGTAAAAATACACAAAGACGGTAAAACAATTCACACAGATAAAACACTATGGAAACTGCGCATCATCTCAGCTGATGGTTCCCCTCCCAAACATCTGCTACACCCCCCTCCCACCCACGCATGCGGTATGCATTCACTTGCACACACGCAGTAGAGCTGTGGGTAGAATTTAAACAGCGACATAGAGGGAAATTTAAATTTATGACAATAAAACATTTACAAATGATTACACCTAATGCAACTTGGCTGACTCACAACAGCTGTTAAACACATTAGTAGCAGCAGTAATACAATGTGCAGTCTCCAAAGAGACATTAACACATACACAGTATATGTACTACATTGTTTTTTATATCCAAGAGGGTAGGAGATAGTGGGTCTGTTTGGAGGAAGAAGTCAGATCTTTTTGAAGTTACAGTAGCAATACAACAGCGTACAAATGCTCCATAACAAGTTACAGGAAGATATGGAACGGCGCTATAAGTAATGCATATCACATACCACAATGTATCACATTTTATTATTGGATAATTATTATTGATGCATGAATGTAGAAGCAGCATTTTTACTGTGATGGTGGGTCAAGCTCCCGCTAATTTTACTACAATGCATATATACGGTTGGGTACTTAAATCCTCAATTATAGCTCATGTTTTATAAGCTGAACATATACGCAACATGTATGCAAAGTAACTATAGCTTCAAAGTAGATATGAAGAGTAATATTTCCAGCTGAAATGTGGTGGATTAAAAGTACACAGTGTCATAAAATGATACCTCAGAATTGTGCTTCACTGCAGTAATTGGGTAAATGTGTTTAGTCCCCACTGCTGAGCAGCATCCTGACTTCTCTAACGTTAGGTTCGGTGCATGTACTGCAGATGGCCTTCTTCACTGTTTAAGCGTCTCATTTGGACCATTGCCATGCGTCTTAAATCCTGAATGTGTGCTCGTTGAGTGTGTACTCCGTTGTTTGTCTGTCTCCGGCCTCTTGAACTGAGTGTCTGTGTTGTCCCTGCACCATATGTGCCAGTATTTACTCATTTTACTCCACAAACTGTTGATACATGGCTGCACCGGTGCTGCCAAGACGAATTCCTGTACAGTACGTTTCGGCTAATTCTACTTGATGAGCAAAGTAGTTCAGATTCTGATGGTCTGCCAATAATGCAGACTAATTCAATCCTCCTGTCACTCATGTCGGTCTGCTGACGGTACAGAAGAACTCCCTCGCTTCCCTCTTGACTTTCTCCACACAGAGATGCGACTGGAGATAGAATTATGCATTTTTCATGAGGCGGTGAATGCAAGTGTGCTCACTGCTCCTCCTCAGTCTGGCTATGTTTTGCTCTGTCAATACCTACAGCTTTTTATGATTTGACTGCTTATTCTTGGAGCGGCAAACAAGCTTACTGAATAATCATGTGTCTTCATGAGATTTTTTTTCAATCAGATGTCATCCAATAATTGCTATCTTGGCTTTTTCTTTTTCTTTTTTTGCTTTCTTATTTAAGATTTACTCTTTTACTCCTACATGTGCTGTATAATACACAGCGGGGTTGCCGTACATTTTCTGTTTTACAGTCAATTTATTCAGTGCAGATTTTGTGAGCACACATTTGAAGATGCTGGTCAGTTCTTAATCATCTGTGTGATCGATGCTACTGTCAGCCCGGCCACGTCGCGCTGAATCTATTTATGCGTCACAAAAGCAAAAGTCACAATACATGAAATGTTTGTGTGGGTTATAGCTGCAGTTTTTCAGCAACTTAACATTATTAAACTAATTTTCCCCTCTGCCCAAACCTTTTACGCATACACTGAGCAACATCATCAAATTCAGTTAAGATATGAAATTGAAAATGTGTGGAAATTTAAATGGAACGACAAAGTGATGTTGATTAATTAGCCCACAGTTTGACATTAGTGTAAATTGAAGACCTGAAATGCTTCCATTCAGCTTCATGGCACAACTGCAGTAACAATGTTAAGTAGTTGCATTTATGACTCGAGGGTGTGAATGTGTTGATTGTGCATATCTGATGAATACCAATTAGCCTAATTGCCTGCAGATAATTAGTTTATTTATAGTCAGTTGAATGCAAATATCAGAAAATATAGATGTAGAATATGTAGCCTACAATGTATTTGTTCCTCATTGTCGTTTCCCTGCTGATGACTTTAGGCACAAGACCCTCAGGTGCTGGAACAACTGTCCAAAAACATCACTCGCATGGGTCTGACCAACTTCACCCTCAACTACCTCAGGGTAAGTGTGTGTGTGTGTGTGTGTGTGTGTGTGTGTGTGTGTGTGTGTGTGTGTGTGTGTGTGTGACAATGTGTATGACTGTTCTGCTATTCTGCTTTTGTTTTTGTCCTCAACTCCTCACACTTTAATGCACACAGGGGGACAATTCTTGTCCATTTTTAAATGTAGTAATTCATGTTGCTCATATTTTCTAACTAGATCTGTTACACTAATGCGTCTAGACAGCATAAAGATGTTTTTATAATGTAGAAAATTCATACGTTGTCATATTTAATGTGGCCCTTTGCATGATTTCATTACCTGCTCTGCACATTTTACACTTACACGTATATTCAGTGTTTGAATGTCCAAGTTTGACTTAAGTTTCCTTTTCCAGATCTGCTCTTTTTTCCACATCTTTGTGTTCACTCTTTAGTGAATGTAAATTTCTCTGTCTTACTGGAATTGAAAGCTTTTGCTGTTATTTATGTGCTGAACACGTTTTATGACTCTCAGGCGTTTGAAACCTGAGTGTATAATTTCATGGCATCAAAACAAAAAATAAGCACTTATTTCTTCTTTACTCTGCATATACATGTTTTTTTACCTGACGGCAGCAATATAATTTACGGGAATAGGAAGTATAAGCTGGCTGAATACATTAGTGATAATTTCACAGGGTTTTGTTTGTGTTTTTTCGGCACCACAGTTGACTGACAGCTACGATTTCCAAATGGGAGAACAAGAGCGAGCGGGAGAGAGAAGAATTAATTGGATACAGAAAATTAGCATAACATTAATGAACGCTCCCTGTTGAGACTCATAATTGTGAAATGGCGCGCGAATCGGGGAACGGCACCTCCGCTGCTTATAATAACTGAGTGAAGAAAGACACACAGAGAGGGAGAGAGGGAGCAGGGTGAATGTTTTTGTTTTCCTATAACAATGATTTTCTATATAGAAAGCAACTGAAATGCCACTGAAAGAGAGTCGTATCTGTAATTACACACTAAAGATTTAGCTTCTGCTCACTCCTTGTGGCGGTGATTCAGATGGTCAGCGCCCAGCAAACAAGATCGTGCCCTGTTTTCTGTTTGCTGACCGCATGCGTTTGATGGACGAGGTTAAGTTTGTGCAATATTCTCAACTTTGCTTTTGAACAATGGTTCAGTTTGTTGAAATGACTCTAAACCCGAACTGCTTCAAATACAGCAAATCCTTTTGCGTCTGCTAAATTAGGAATTGGCCGACTTTCCCAGAGCACAATGTGGTTTTATTTTAAACGCTCCAGAAATTGTTCATCTTAATGAGGGATTTAACCTTGTTCAGAGGTTTTCTTTCATTCCAGTAATAATAAAAACATCATAAACTACTTTGATCATTACACTAGTTCAAAAGTAATGATATTATGTTTATTGAATTTGCATTTTAAGCATGTGAGTTTGCCCAGATTTCCTGTTTTAAAGAGCGTCAAGAAGACAGACGTAAGAATTGAAGGGTCAGGCACAGAGTCAGTGTTTCACTGAGGGTTTATTGTGTCCTGTAAAGAACTGGTTTCCAACCTTTTTTCACCTTTTGTCACCTCTCAGTAGCTGCATTTCCATCCAGATGTATTGCACATTTTGAGAAAATTGGCAAAAGAAAATGCGAATCAATACTTGTTTCCATCCATTACCGCGATTATTAGCAGCTGGTTAATCGAGGTGAGCAGTAGGTGGCGCCAGTTCCCCAGCCAAAAAACATTTTATCATTGCAGAAGAAGAAGGTGCAGTTTCTTCTTCGTCTCTTGAAGCGGAAACAGCTGATTGGTCATGTGAGTTAAAAGTTTGCTGCATCAGAACTTATTCGAAAAAGGTGTTTCCATCTTTAAGTGCATTAACTCTTTTCAAAAAGGGCAAGAAACATTTCAAGGGGCACAAACTGAGAAAGTTTTTCCAAATTTTGACATTTCTGTCAATCTTTTCTGATGCGATACTTCAAAATACATGTAAAAATATGATGGATTGCTTCATTTGGATACTATATGGAGGCCTGAAGAGATAAAACTATACAATATTTCACAGTATCAAGTCTGAAAACATATGGCAGACTTTACATTTTCTTTCCTCCCATACCACAAAAATCACCTCATGGTTCCTTTAGGCTCATCTTACGACCCCTTCCCGGGGTCCTGATTCCCAGGTTGAACCAGTGCTGGGCAGTTGCTGTTGTTCATCATGTCACACACACTTAGCAAATTATATTTTCCCCTACTGTTATCCAAGGATGTCAAAGTAAAATACACCCTTTCCTCACATTAAACTGACAATAATATGTCCATGTGAAAGGCCTTTCCCAGCGTTTATCAGTCCTTCCAAAAGAGACTGACGGTTTCCTGGCTGAAGGGTTACAACCGGCCTTTCTCTCACTCTCACAAACACACTCACCCTCCTTTTTTTTTCATTTGGAGTATTTAAGCCTTTCCATGTATTGGAGCTGCCGGCTTCCTACTATTCAGCCTGAAAATAGCCCTTGTTTTCAGGCTGAGAGCCAGGGTTTGTTGACTGAGCTGGGGAGGGATATTACTGTGTCAGGAGGGAACTATCAGAGGAGAACAAGGGATTAGTCTGCTACAGGGATGTTCACTTTACCTCGAGCTGCATGGCATCAAAACACTGCTGTCCTAACACAGGGAATGGCAACAGACATCACTATGCTCATGTAGGGTAATTTAGAGTAAGCAGCAGAGTGTACGATTGTTAGAATGACTAGTTTGAGACCCAGAACGGGTGAACAGCCCTCGTTTGAAAATTCGTCGTGCTAAAACATCTCTGCAAGGATTCCTGGTGTTGTCAGGTGATTTATGTAAAAGCCTGAGAACCTGTTTAACACGTACTACTATGTAATAGATAGTGTCCGTGATACACAGCCTCCTTCAGAGTTTTTCCCTCGTTCTTTTTCTTTTTACCTCCAAGTGGCTGTACAGTATGGCTGAAGACAGGATGAGCATGTTGATGAGCATTGACATCAGAAATGTAGGGGTGGTGGGATGCTGAAGGTCAGATGAGATCATTTGAGCATTGCAGCGAATGATTATCAGTCTCCTTTCTCTCAGTAACGACTGTCAAAGTGCCCTTGAGCAAGTCAGTCAACCCACGCCTACTTCCTGTCCTGTAATTTTTGACCTTACATCACACTCTTGATTGGAAAACACTGACAGCAGCTACATCCACTGCTTGCATGGTTAGCTTTACTTCAGCTGTGTGGCTGCAGTTGCCAAAACCTCTGTTGCGTCTAATGTGTTTCCAATATATTCTTCTTTGTTGGAAAAAGTACTTCAATAATTCTTTTAATATGTCCACAGTCTGCAGAAATTCCAAAGAAACTTCTGCAAGTTCCCCGAAGTGACACGTGTTTGTAACTTACTGCTACGTTTATCAGGGAAAACAGCAAATGAAAATACCAAGATTTAGAAGTGCAGTTGTTTATTGAAAACTGTATTTGAACATTCATTCACATCGTTCTGGAGATGTTCTCTGAATCAGGTCAAAACCTTCCTGTCATAACAGATCAATGCAGACAAAATACTGTAGGACACCAATAATCATAGAAATACATCTGGAAATCTTTCACTGTTCATGATAACTTAAAAATAAAATATGGTGAGTTTTTAATCTCTCTACAGTACAAATGCAAGATATTTAAGTTTCTTGCTAACATGGACAAACAAAGATTATATGTGTGTCTTTCTTAATTGTCCTTTAGTTTGATGAAAAACATCAGTTGTTGGTATTTTTGGTCGTAAACGGGACGAGAAAAGTCAGGAAGATGAAGAAATCCGTTTCATCCAGTTAGAGGGAAAAGATGGGCAGGTTGCCTGGAGTTTGATCTTAGTGTTGACCTGTGATTGGTCCAGCAATAAGACAGCCATATAACTGTCCAATCACTGTCCTTTGACCACATCAACAAGCGTTGGGGTGGTTGCTGCTGCTGTTAAAGAAGGGCCAGCTTGTAATGTTATCCAGATGTTATCTGGCTAAGCTAAGCCTAATGTATTTAAGATGACAGGCTGACCCCCAGTTCCTCTCACTGCGGATCACCAGAGATTTACAGTTTTCTCCAGACTGAATATCGTGCTTAAGGTCTTTAAACTGGAGAATATTGTTGGAATTCAGTGTGGGAACGAGCGGCTGCTCTGTGATTCCTTTCTGTCGAAGGATGAAACAATCAGAAAACCGTGTCCAATGTGTGTATTCACGCATGAGTGTGTCACACACATTTGGAAACGTCTCAACAAAGGCTGCTCATGTTAAAATGCGTCATCCTGCCTGTCTTTCTCCATCCGTCTTCATGTGCTTCTCCCTAAAGTGCTTGACAATAAACCTGTTTTTTAAAGGCACTTTATTAATAGTGTCTATAAAAAGTAGATTTACTGCACAATTAATCACTCAAAGTCAGTCTGTGGGTGATTAATTGAGCAACAAACTCAGCGTTTTTATGGATGCTGTTTTGCTTTACCTTGATAAGAGGCTGCAGCAGTGGACAGGACACTGTTCTCTCATCACATGTTGAATAAATCACCTTGAACTAAACGTGTGGTTTGTCCTGTTGCATCTGCAGTTGTGTGTCATCCTGGAGCCCATGCAGGAGCTCATGTCAAGGCACAAGACCTACAACCTCAGCCCCCGGGACTGTCTCAAGACATGCCTATTCCAAAAATGGCAGAGAATGGTAGCCCCACCAGGTAAGTACCTACCACTGAAACACACATCTGTACTGTCCACTGGAACGTGGACGAATGGGGAAAAAAAGCTGTCCTGGTTTTTTACCTGCTTCTCTGAACAAACCCCAGAAATAAATCAGATAAGGACTTCTTGTCTAAAATGGCATTAAATCCAGAGTGAATGAACGACAGCAGAAAATCATCTACATTTTTTTTTAAAGTTGTGGACTTGGTGTTAAGTGTTAATCGTTCCCTGTACGGAGGCTCGACTGACAAAAACCAGCTTTTAATTCTGTACCATCACTCACTTTGTAGGAACAGGAATATTTTTTTCTCACGCTGTGTTTTTATTGCATCATTTATGTTTCCAAATTTGCTATTATATGTGTTAATCCCTTAAATATGTCTTACCTGTCAGGTATGCAAAATTAATCAGAATTCAGAGCTGCCTCTTGAATCTCAACCTCGCCAATCTTAACGGGCCTCTCAGCTTTCTATGATTGATGTTTTAAGGGCGGTTTCTGAAAAGTAGCAGCCTTAAATTGGCTGCGCGGCCTTAAGCTGGAGAGAAAAGAGTAAGCCGAGTTTTTTGGACACATCGGAGTGGCTGCAAATTACAGCAATGCTTAGCGAGGCGTGACGAGATGTCTTTAAAAACCAACACCAGTCAAAAAGCCTTTGACTCAGACCTGTGTAACTTTAATTAAGAGTGCCGGGTGTAATCAGACTAGTAGATCCAGCTCCCCGGCCAGCGGCTCCCCAGTGTCGACGACGTTCTTCAAAGAAAAGAAAAAACTGAGAGAGAAAAAAAACATGGAAAGCATTTTATGAATATAAAGTCTGACGGGGGAAAAGCTCTTGTATTGATGGTTCATTGTGCACATGGAAAGGGAACACAGCTTGATAGGAAATCCTATATGAGTAATGCACTTTTAAATAACATAAAGCACGATGTGTGATTTACGGGGAACAGCTTAATGTGTAATGTAGTTTGATATAATATGCAGCCTCATCGTTTTATTTGGTACAGTGTGTGTAGGAATGCTGCTTTTGGATCTATAAGTTTCTCATGGTAACTTTTAAAATATTAAATGTAGTAAGTTTAATGCGCTCTTGAAGTCAGCGTGTTTCACCATTCAAACAGAATGTTTTTCAGGGTGATTTCATGTCATCTGGCCGTATTTTGACATGAACTTTGCAGTTGAGCTGGAATTGTGGTTTTCCTTATTGGTGGTGTGTTATTCCCCTTTTCCTGCAATTCTTCTCCAGCTTGGAAACTGGTTGGGATTTAGCCAGGAAGGAAGCCACAGGCACATTTATGCTCTGATAAGTCCTTTTGGTGGAAATGGAAGTGATTTTAGTGCGTCACGGGTTCAGCATCGAAGGAAAGCGGTCGGATAACAGAAATGATTGTCTCTGACAATAGGAGCGTTTTTTTACACACACGTCTGTCAAAGTCAGGAATCAAAAGAGAAAAGACGCCGATAAAAATTCCCCTTATTGTTTTGACTCTGATTTCCAGTTCCAGCTCTGTTTGTATCATGAGTCGCTGGTTGTTGTAACTGAATATGAAAGCATCTCCCTTGGTGTGATTAGCAAGAACCTCGAAAAATGTATTTCATTTTCAGGCATCTGTTTGAAGATCACAGCAGTGTTTTCTCGTCTCTCTTGAGATTAAAAGGAATGATGTTTTCTAACAAATGTTGGCAGAATTTACAAAATCATGTATTCATGAATTATGCACGACATAAATTATCTTGTAAATACTAGAAACACCTAGATCTCTACTTAACCTGTGTCAGTACTTTATATCTTTTTAATAATAATGATTTCACTTGTGATTTAATTGCACCTGCAGGAATTATGTATAGCTCATAATTGGAAAAACATCTCTCATCCAAGCATAAGTTTCCCAGTGGTGTTAAGCAGCGTCTGTATGGCTCTGAATGTTCAATTATTTCTCTCTTGTTGTCATCTCTGGTCTCATTCTGTCTTGAATTGTCTGAGAGATTATTTAATCACCTGAATAAAATAATGCTGATTTTGGCTCCGGTTTCAGCTGGACACCCACAGAACTTCAAAACGGAAATATTTCCCTCAAATCACAAAAAAGGTATCTTCTCTCTTGCACTGTTAATTGTCTGAATTCTCATAAGGAAGCAGCATTGTAGTGCTTCATCATTCATGGATGCTCAGCTGCATGCTCAAAAACAGTGCGAACACCTGTCATATAACAAATACAGGTCACATGTGCCAGATTAATGCACGTAACTGGTTAAAACATAACGATTAGAACAATGACACACTCACGCTCCGCACATCAGATCTACAGTAATGCAACAAATGTGCAAGAATAGATACAGTAAAACAGCATATTTAGTAAGAACGTGAATGTGTTTTCTGTCTCAGCAGAGCAGTTTTAATCTGGCTCATGCCATTGAAGAACATTGCAGTCGGTGCAGCGCCGAAATCATTAACAAATTTACATTACGTTGAGCATCACGGTCCATTGTTGAGCATTTATGCAAATGAAGCAGGGGCTCTTTCTTACTAGTGCATGTCCGGGGAGATGTTAGCGCTCTTGTGGTTTCACCTCTGAAGAAAACAAAGCATGGATCATTGTAGACTAGTTGCTCTTGTCTCTGTAACATGTCTTTATATATATATGTGTGTGTGTGTGTGTGTGTGTGTGTGCTCTCTTTGCATGCATGCACGCATCCAGGAATTTTGTGCAGTTTTGCCTGCATGCCTTTGTGCCTCCACACGTTGTATGATGCCTCGACAGTATGACGCTCACACTCTCCACACAGCACACACCCTACACCTTGTCTCCGTCTGTATGCATTATGTTCTTGGCATTGCCTCTGTTTGTCTTTGCTGGTCGTGCCAAAGCTGAGCCCGCCCGACAGACAACCACCAAGAGGAGGAAACGGAAGAACTCAGCCAGCAGCGCCAACAGCAGCGTGGGCACCACCGCAGGCAAGAAACGCAGCCCCACCACCAACTTCAGCCTCTCCAGTCAGGTACCTGTAAGCATCAGCTCCACTCGGTTTGCCTACTCTTTTATTTTTTTCTGTGACTCCACATGCATGCTTGCAGGGTTACACACAGGCACGAGATATTCCTGATGGTATTGCAGCTATTAGGTTTAATTTATTTGCACAAAAGACAAAAAAAAAAAACACCAGGAGGAGAGGGTAGAAAAGAAACTCAAACCTCAGCAGCGAGAAAAGGAAACCTCAAGAGATTTGTGTGCAAACATCTCACCCCAAAAGACGTCAAATATCATAAAGAGGGACACAAATGACATTAAAATGATCAAAGCAGAGAATAACACAAGACCAACTAAAGTTATAAACAAGAACTAAAGGTGAGCAAAAGTGTTCCTTTGCTGCAGGTAGTATCATATCGCTAACTGGAGATATGTAGCTACTTCCTTACTTCTCTAAGGAAGTTTCTCTCCGAGTACGCTCCACATACTTCAGAATATGTTTGTTTAAAAAAGACCCAGCTGACCCCGTTGCTCAACCAAGTGGCCGTAGCCCAGAGGTTTGAAAAAAATGGTTTGAATCTCAGGACCAAATGGGAAAATGTGGGTGGGGAGAGTGACTCTCGGCCCTCTCTCAGCCACCACTGTTGAAAATGCCCTTGACCGAGGCGCTGAACTCACAGCTGCCCGGAGGATTGGTAGCAGAGTTTGCTTCTGCGTGTCTCCAACCGTCTGAATGTAAAGCCGCCGCTAAAGAGCGCTGGATAAACACTGGCTGTGATGAAACAGCTGAAGGAGCTTCATGTGCAGTTCAACTGCAGCCACTTCCTGTGTCACGTGGTCGTTTAGCACCTGGTGAATGTTCTTTGTGGAGGTCAAAGTGAAACATCTGTACACTCAGCTGCTCCAGTAATACTGTTTCCTATCAGACTGTAAGAACTGGAGCTCGACCCCTCCTGAGGCTGATGCTAATATTAAAGAGTGAAAACAAATAACTATATAACAGGTCTGATGTTTTGTTTTTGAACTGTAAATGCAGGATGATGATAGTAGATTTTAAACAGTTAACCAGCATAAACAACACCTAAATAGAAACACATATGCAAAACATTAACCCAGTATTGTAATGCCAATATTTCATTATGCATGTTGTAACTGGATAAAAAAGGTCAAACATATGATTACACTGTTCTGTGTTTTTAAGAGGGACAGTTTAGGTTTTATTTTGTGCACCTCGTCTGTAAAATTTCAGCAATTTTGTGACAAAGAAAATATGTTTCATCCATTGTTTCCCACAGACTTAAAATGTCATTTTGATAGACACTTTTTAAAACGCAGACATAAAATGTGGGACAGAAAAACCAGAATAATGAAATTCATTTAAGATCTCATTAGCTTTTACTTCTGAAGCACATTGCTGCCTTCAAATTAGAAAATGTGCCACAAATTACTTTAGTGAACAGTTGAACTGCCTTATTTACATCAGCTGTGGACTATGGGAACAACCGGTGTCCAAGAAACAAAACAAGAAACCAACAATAAATAATAACAGCAGATCTATACTGATCTAAAGCCATCATTCAGAAAAAGTAACCTGGACAAGTTTAGAAATGCCTTCCCCTGTGACTCATATGCATACTGTGTTTGAGGGTATGAGCATCTGATTTTGCTGCATGTCTCCATGAGAGCCCTCTTGACACAGTTAGAGGTTAAATGGCCTCTTAAACAGCTGAGTATTACACCACATGCCTGGTACTCCCCTCGAGGATTCGATGCTGCTGTCAGTTTGTTATCTGCTGCAGAGCCTCTAGTTTTCCACCTCTTCCATACACTGCTCATTACACACACACACACACGCACACTGCATTACATTTACACTACTGCATCCAGTTTACTGTTCTGCAGCCACGCTGCTGTGTGTGCATACAGGTCATCCCAGTGCAGCTCACAGTGTGCTGATGCCACACGTGACTGGATGTCGTTGGCGTAGAAGGTTGCAGGTTGGTATTAATGTGTGTGTTCATCTTGTACACGGGGCTAATTCTACTTAATGGGAAATCTAAGGGTGCCGGTGCTTTTCTGTTCTCACAGTGTGCGCAATATATCCATCCAGAAAAGACGTTTATATGCTACTGATTTGTTTTCCCTGTTACGTTTTTAAAAGAAACCATAATTCCTTCCTTGATTATGTTCCCCTGCAACTGTGATGCAGGAAGTGTTTAAGGTGCAGGACTTTGACACCAGACAGTTTCAATATTTAACCACAATCTATTTCAACCAAGTGCTTCAAGCGCCTGAACCTAACCGTGAAGAAAGTTTTATATGCTTCAGTCGCTATAGATATGATATTGAAAGATTATATATTGTCGGGAAAGTCAGTAAAATACGTTGATTGCCAACATTTCCACATTATGTTGATTGAAATCTGAGCAGCGTTACGTTTCTTTCTTTCAAAACAAGTAGTACATAACCATGCTTTCGAGGAGACATTGTTGGATATCAGGACATGGAGAAGCTCCATAAGTCCAATTTGGGTGAATATTTTTAATACTGGATGGACTCCAATTTCCAGCTAGGTTGGGGTTGTTCGTCTGCTTGGCTCTAAGGCTGGAAAACTTCATTTTCCTGGCGTTTTTACAGTCTTTCCAAATCAGGACCACTCTTTGTCTCACCCACACACACACATACTGTACTATCCCTCTATTTCTGTCCTGTGGTTGGCTGTCTCGTCATCTTTTGAGATGTGTTGTGCTCCCTCTCTTTCTTTTCCCTCGTTCTCCCCGTCTCGCACATATATAATGTACATCACGCACACGTATACACGCAGCCTGCGCAATTGTTTTCTCTCTAGAAGGCAGTTTGGCTGTGTGCCAGCTCTCATTATCACCGATATCTGTATACACTGTCCACCCCCAGCCCCTTCCTCTGTCACACTCTTCACCATCAATGCCCCCCCCTCCCCACCGTCCCTTTCCCACCCACACACACACACACCGCCCGTACCTCTCGTGCATTCACATGCCTCTTAAAGACTGGCAGCGCGGCTGGTAACATGCTGGTTACATATGTTGCGCGCCTGCTGTCTTTGTCTGAGAAGTTGTTCGTTTGTGGCTGAGCACAAGCCTACGTGAGCCCAATGACAATAAGGAGTGGACCCTCGCAAGGGGAAGGGGGGGGTTACCAGAGGCTGGATGAGAGGAGGTGCGGGGGGGAGCAAGGTGGGGAAAGTGGGTGTGTTGGGAGGGGGGGGCACTCATAGGATGTACAACACTGACCTCTAGTGGCCTGATTTCAGTGTTGAACTTGTGTTTTCTTTTAGCAGGCGGGCCTCCAGCAGCAGGTTTTTGCAGTTGGTGTAAATCAGCGTCAGTTTGCTTATTTGATGCAAGTGCAAGATATATTATGGACTAAACCCATAATTAACTGTCCATCCGCTGTATGTTAGAGTGGAATACCTCTTAAACAACGCCTGTGCTCGTGTGGCACTGCCAAAAAAACATCCTGGTGACTCACGCCCACACAAACATTGTGACTCAAATCGTAGTTCGTAGTCTTACGCACGCTGTGTTCTTGCCTGAAGACGCGGCTCAAGTGGCGACAACATGTTCTGAACCCCTGAAGGATTAGGCTGGTCATACTCTGTGTTTCTTACTGTCAGCAAATCCCATTAAAAGACCAGAACCAGCAGTGACTTGATCCTACAAACAAGCATTGTCTGCGCATCCAAAGCGTATTCCTCTGAGCCAGAAAAAAAACTATTCAGAGCACAAGAATGAGCCACACCGTTACGCCCGACGACATGTTCCTGCATTAATATGAGCATGGACGCTGCAGTTTGAGTTGATTCCATGTGCGCTGTCCTCACTCCTCATTAGATAAAAACCACAATGAGCAGCTGATTTAGGAAATTTCTGAGCCTTTTTATGAAAAGTTATAGAATTGAGAGCACATTGCTGGTACAGGATTTGTTGACAACAAGAACGAATTATCGCCAGTCTTCTCCTTTAAAGGTGTGTTGTGTTACGATGTTAGCATGTGGTCAAAAAACTAATGAATAATTAGCATAAAAAAACAGTAAACTATAGATTCTCTCTGCCTTTTTCTAAGTCAGCCGGTAAAGTGGGAGCGTAAACTTGGCGTGTGCGTCACACCGGCCGGCTTAACTTGTTTTCGCTGCTGCTTTAATGGACAGTTTTACTCCCCGGACCCCCGTCATCACCGTCCTGCCATATCTTCTTTAAATTCCCACTTGTTGTCTTGGAGGCCTGAGGAGCAAAATGTCCTCCAAGCGACTTGCTGCTAATCTAAAAATATGCTAATGGACATGCTCAGTGAATGAAGGGACCGGGGAGGCGCTCATCGCCACGTCGACCCTTTCAAAGCCTCGCCGCTTAGCTACCGCGAAAGCTAACTCTTAACGAGATGAGTAGACGAGTAGACAGTATTAATTAGCTCACAATTAGCGCTCCCCTGTCTCAGACTAGCCACCAGCTGTTATCGTCTGAGGGGTTTTTGGGTTTTTTTTCTTTTTTGGGCCCAAAATTGGCCAGAGGTAGGTTGACAGGCCTCCTCACAGGAACAGATGGTGAATGCAAGGCTTGTTGGCAATCAGCACGTTTTTAGCTAATGACTTAATTAGCTATGCAAATTGACAAATCAGTGTGGATATTGTCATTTAGTTGAAAAGCTCACCTAAATTAATTAGCCTGATTAAGGCATAGTGGGGTGTAGAAGTGGTCGCTAGGGGGGTTTTGGGGATGGCTTGGATAAATAAAGTGCCTCTACCCATTCAGGCTCCTCATCCAAGTGTGTGTGTTTTGATTTTTGGGTGGGTGGGGGGTTTGAAGTGGGCTAAGTTTTGTTTGGATGCTTTCATGAATGTTTGCTGGTTGTGATCATGTGTGTTTGTTCTGTGCATGTTTGTGTATCTCTGTGGGATGTTTGTGTAATATTGTGGGTGAGCGTGTGCGCCCCTGCGTCAGTGTTTATGATTGAGTGGCTTGTGCGCAGTAAACAGGGTTAATCTGAGTTTACAATCAAGCGTTTGTGCGCAGGTGTGTGTTTTTGTGCTAAGGTGTGATCGTACAGTAGGATAATCTGGGTTTGTGTGCCAGCGCGTGTGTGTGTTGCAGACGAGATGGCTGAGAAGAGCGAGATCTCCCAAGCCAGGCGGCGTTGACACACATGGCCAGTGAAGCGTGCGCTCCATTTAACTGTACAGCTTCTTCCCAGGTTACGGTGGGTGGCGCTGGGGCTCGCCAGCTGGGAGATGCTCAGCCAGTCAAAAGGAAGATGAGATTTACAGACTCGGCACACACAAAGGAGTGCAGCCGTGATTCAGAGCTCATTGATCAGCGTTTGAATTCACAAATTACACTCCAGTGATTATTTGTCAACAGAACCTGATTCACTTTGTTCATGAAGTGCAGAGGAATTCGCCCTGAAAGTGGGAACAGAGGGACGCCGGTGCTTCCCCTCCTGAACAATCATCAGGATCCCTTCACATCACAACAGTCACACACAGCAGTGGATAACAGATAAATCTCTCTCCTTCCCTGCTTTGACCCGCTGCGAGAGGGCCATCTCTGTGAAATATGTCTTACATGATGAGTATTGATTGGGGCGGGCACAGAGCGCCGGGGAATCCACTTTCTGTAGGGGAAGGTTTCATTTGCACAGAGTGCTCGAAGAGGGGTCGACCGCGGGGATGGGTTCACTGGATACACCAACGCCTGCGCTAAACAGACACACACACCGGAACAAACACACACAAACTCCTACTGTTACTCCGTCGCAAGCAGGGGGTCTGTGCTGAAGCGGGAGAACACACACCTCCCATCGTAGGGGCTTCGGGGGCCCCTCTCTCAGCTGGGACACACACACACACGAACACATCCACAACTGTAAACACTTCAGCTGCTGCACGGAGGCTTGTAAATGTTTGTCTTCATGACCCTGTGGTATTTTTAAACCTCCATTTCAATAAGTGGTTGATTAAATTGTAGATTACATGAAAACGGACAGCATGCATATTCATTTATTTGAAGTAATGCAAATGTTATAAGGTCTTTCTGGCCGCATGTGCGTTCACTTGATATTCAGCTGGTGCGCTGGTCTCAGAATTAGATGAAACAGATATGCATTAATTTCTTCTCTGGTGATTTCTCACTCACTTTAGCATGTTAATTTTGAATCACCCCGAGGCTAAATATGGACGGCCCTGCACAGAACTGAAAACACATCTCGGCTGCCTGTGTAAGAATTAATTACACAGTATTTGTGTACCAGTTTTAAAACTGAGTTAGAGGCTGTTTTAAAAAATATAAAACTGGGAAGAAAAACTAAAAGTGGGGTTAGCAAAGAAAGAAGAAAACAAGGGTTAACTTATGTGTTTGTGACTAAAGATGATTTATTTTGTGTATTTTTGTGTCTCCATTTATGTAGCTTTAATATCAAAAGACAAAACTAATACTTTTTAAAGGATGACTGAGGATCTTTAGGGCTAAATGTTAGAGCTGTTTGAGTGTGCGGTGTTAACTTTGTGCACACACACACAGAAAAATGACAGGCTGCTTACTCAAAGCCATTCAAAACCCCATTGGAAAAACTACAAATTTATGGTAGTCCAGCAGAAACAGGGTTGCTTTGCTCCGATCCAGAAAAACAAACCTTGTTGTGTCTTAATGCCAGAATTCAAATAACAGACGAGGCATGTGAATAAAAAGTGTTTTTAAGCAACACCACCACGAGCATAACAAAAAAAAGTGACTCATTTCCGTTCTTTTCAGTTTGTGCATTTCTGTCTCTGCCCTCTCCAGGACGTGATGGTGGTGGGCGAGCCGACCCTGATGGGCGGCGAGTTCGGCGACGAGGACGAGCGTCTGATCACTCGCCTGGAGAACACGCAGTACGACGCCACCAACGGCCTGGACGACGAGGACGACTTCAACAGTTCCCCGGCTCTGGGCAACAACGCCCCCTGGAGCACCAAACCCCCCGCCGCTCAGGACAGCAAGCCTGAGAGCACGGCGCCCCAGCCCTCACAGTAAAACAAAAGAAGAAGAAGAAGAGAACAGCAGAGCCTCGGCTCCATGTGGACTGGACTTTTTAACCTCTCCCCTCCCCCTGATGGCAGTGCTTCTACGCCTCATAACATTGTACTGAATCAGAACCCCCCGTCTGCAAACCCACCACTGGCGTGTCCAGCCAAAATATGTCCGTCTGGATATTTTCTTCTTCTCTGAACCACTGTAACATCTTGGAGAACACTGAGAACCGGCAGCATTGCACAGCAATATCCACATGTCAAAGACAACACATGCATACGAGTCGTATGCAGCGATGATGTAAAAATAACAAGGCGGCCGGATTTTTTTTTTTTTTTTTTTTTTTTTTCAGGAGCGCGGGGGAAAATTGCGGATCAAATTCTCCTCCTCGGACCCTCAGACTCAAACCTCTCGTCTGGTGGAATACGACAGCTGTGATTGGTTGACCCGCAGGTCGCAAGTCATCATGCCGGCAGACAGTGGGGAGAAAAGAAGAAGAGTAAAAATAACAAACAAAACGTGTCCAAAAAATGGCAAGCTCGTGGAGGAGAAGGCAAGTTGTTTTTTAACGGCCAGCAGAGGCGACGGAAGCGTGGAGCCACATTGGAGACAGATGAGACATTGTTTGAGGCGATTGCATTTTTATTGGAAATTCAGTTGGCTGTTGGTTTGTTTCTGCTGTTGCCGTTTATTTCCATTTCCAATTAAGAGGAAATAAAAGTTCTCTTCCGCTATGGACTCCGTTCAAACGAGGGGAAATCGTGTCCCAGGATTGTTTTTCCACTTTACTGCGGTCGTCACAGATTGTGATTTCATGCAAACCAGTTTGATTGTGTTCGTAGTCTATTGGTATTTTGCTTCTCTCAGAAATCCTTTGCAATCACGTTGTAATTTTGCCGATCAGTATGTGAACTTTGCCGACACGCATTGATGCATTAATGTTGATTTTTTTCTTTTTTTTTCCCCTCCTGGAAAATTGGACTTCTCTCCCTTTAACGACCTACTCCCAAACTGATACTAAAGCCTTCTCCTGCATGATTTTATAGGATTTTTATTTTGTTTGATATATGTACTTTTTAAAACACTCCAGTCTGATTTTACTTTTGGGTTCATCAGTTTGGGAACACTGTTACAAGGTTTGTAGCTCTGTAAATAGAGGTGGAATCTATTTTGTCCACTGTAAATCAGCCACTGAAACCAGTTTGGATATGGCAGCTGTTTTGTTTTGTACAGGAGGTTCAGATTTCTGTAGGGTGGTTTGGATGGACACTGGTTTGCCTCTAACTCTCTAACGTCTCCCGTCCTCTTTAGCTAGTGCAGAACCAAAGCCACAAAGTTAACAAACAGTCGCGTACAAAGAAAATGATCTTACATTTTAAAAACAGCAGATAAAATCCCATCCACCCCACAGAAATGGTTTGAGGTCCTTGTATTTGTGTTCACAATTGTTCTTTAATCTTTAAATGAATTGATATTATATCCCTGATCTCTTTTGTTGGACTTTTGTTTGAAATGGGCAAGAAGACAGCGACAGATGTCTTTATACAATTGGATCTTATGGGTATTTATTTGTGCATTTGTAAGGAAGCTAACACATTTCTAAATATGTTTGAGCCTAGTATTATTAGACACCATTTGTACATTATATAGCAGAGGTGTTCAGTGTCATATCTGATGTCTGGTATGTATGCTTTACCATTATGTGTGCCAATAAACCGTGCTTACAGAGGAGTTGAATTTGCTTTGTTACGCGCGTTGTGTGCAGGCGGCATCTGTCTCTTTAACTCCGATAAGTTTGATAAGTCTTTGAAAAGTTTAGCTGACAAAAACAGCCTCACCACCACCTTCCTCGACAGATTGGAAAATATAATTCTGTCTCGTCCGAGATGGGTGAAAGTCCTTAAAGTGAAAAATGGAAATTCGAACACGCACAGTCCCCTAAAGACCGGATGTCGTCGTACTGAGGAAGAAAGTGTGTTAGAACCGAAAGCTCCTGGACGGCTGCTAACTGGATGTCGCGGTGTTGCATTTTGGGACAACGAACAGGGTGCAGTTTCATTCCCACCTCCACCTTAAAAAACAAAAATCTAATTTACACTTCAGGAAACTACATTTCTGGACTGAAATTGTAGTTTTGTGCTCTATTTTTCTTGTTCCTGCTGACGACTGTGAGAGAAAATGATTGGAAATTACATCCAAATGTTCCCTGTATCTGTGATCAGGCCTAATAGCAGAAAATGATGCTGTGATCTAACCTAAACATCCTGTTTTGGCGTCAAAAGTGCAAAATGTTGTTTCCAGAGCTGCTGTTTAATGATCACACTGGGAGGATTCTCCTGCAGAGCAACCAGAGAACAGATAGAGGTCGACAGACCAGAGTGCAATGCAGCCGCAAGACAGGTGGAGTCTTAAACATCATCGTGAACATGCTCCAGTATTCAAACATTAATTCACCTGCTCCCCTGCACAGGGGAGGGCATCATAAAGAATTCTGGGAAAAATCACCACATGAAGAATATACAGTGATCAGTCGATTGACAGAAAATTAATTGACACAACTCTCTGATAATTATATTTAACCCAGATGTTAAACATTTCATGCTGCCAGCTTCTCAAAGGCTGCTTTTACTTTTAATAATTTTAATATATTTTTAATGATTTTGAGGTTTGGACACGAGAATTCTGGAGTGGAAAAAATAGTCATCTGATCAATCTATAATGAAAATAATCAACAGTTACAGTCCAATAGAAGATAAAAATAAATATATAAATAATAATAATAAAAATCTGCTCCACCTCAGCCAACAGGAAAGTCTTGCTTTTGCATCAATGTGTGAGTAATAATATTCTAATGATATTTAACACTCACAGGGACAACTTTTCTACACTGAGACTTTTACTTTTCACAGTTTAGTACATTTTCCTGATTATACTGACACATTTTAACTTATATAACATTTTCATTTATAAGAGTATTTTTAGTGAACCGAGTGGACCGTGAACTACACATTTTCCCAGATAACTACAAACAGGCCTGTTGTTGGGTAAACTTTCTATGCAGGACGGTTTGATGGAGCTTTGGCGACACCAAGTGGACAATTATAGGTACTGCAACAACATTCAGCGACTCCATGTTTCAAAATAATCTCCACACAAACAACAGATTTAACGTTGCTATCCAGCATTGTTATTATTTTCAATATTATCGTTATTATTATTATTGTAATTGAATTATTACATTTTAAAATCCTCCTTCATGTTAAAATACAGCATATCAGCCAAACAGGTCAAACAGCTCCAAAAATGAGTGAAGGTTTGGAGTTAATACATTTTTTTCATGCCTGTGGAATTTTCCAATAATCTTCTTCTTCATCTTCTATTATTATTATTATTATTATTAGTAGTAGTAGTAGTAGTAGTAGTAGTATGTATTAAACAGTTTCAGAAAGTAATCAAGGCCCAGCTCTTCTGGGTTTTCAGCACAAAAGAAAATGTTTTCAGTACGGCGTCTGATAAAAGCTGTTTTCATAAGTTTCACAGTAGCAACAAACAGTCTCCTGAGATTTAAAAGCAGAATAAATGTCTTTTTCCCGTTTTTCTAAATACAACTACGTAACCTGAGTAAACTCCTGCAGTTGATTCCGGTGAACGTACCTGTGACGCTCACCGTGATGACGTCGTTTGTTTTTACCTACATAGCGATGACGTAGCACGCGCGGCGACGCGGCGGCAGTGACGGCGGTCGAAGCAAAGATGGCGGACCTGTCGGGGACCGAGCTGTCAGAGGAGAAGGAAGCAGACATTGAGCTCAAGAAAAGACAGAAACGACCGTGGGACGATTTGCACAAGTCGGCTAAAATCGGCATCACCCCAGAACTGCCAGAAACTTTGGGATTTTACGACATAAGTGCCGTCAGGAGGCAGCAGCAGGAGCGGGAGCAGGCAGCAGGTAGACGGTCCCCCCGCCGCTAGTAACGTACAGCATGTTACACGTCTTCACTGTATTATTATAGTCTGCTGAATGTGTACGTTAGCAGTGTTAATGCAGTGACTTTGTACACGTATTTTAACAGTAACATTAATCTAAATAAGTTATAAAAGCTTCAGGAGTTGTCGCTTTTGTAAAAGTCGAGTGGAGAGCTGTCAAAGCTTGTTTAGCATTAGTGGGTGCTAGCTTGATTAGCTGGTTAGCTAATGAGGAACTGTGTCCCAGCTAAACCTCCCTGTTTAAACAGCCCTGTGACCAGGACACTGCAGAGTGACTGTCATGAACTACTTCTGGATCTTCTCTCACTATCTATTCACTGCACTAATGTCCAAAGTTAGTCTGCATGGCTGTGTAAACCTGCGCCTGCAGCTGCTGTAACCTCTGCAGCTCAGTGAGCAGCAAACATTTCTCACATAAATGACCTCCAACCTTCACTAATCTAACCAGTTTTCACCTCAGGATGTCCGTGAATCATGTTTTTCAGCTGCTGCTACCAAAGTCTGTGACCCCCCTCAGGCTCTGTGACCTGATGAGTTTCTGCAAACTTTAACAAAATCAAAATGTTATCTGATAAAACGGTGGCTCCAGTATTTAGACAGGACCACAGTGACAGCTGTATAGATAAAGTGTGGCCCTTCAGATACAGAGAGAGTGACCACTTACCATAGATGTGATAGCAGAAACTTAGTTAAGGACTGAAGCAATCAGTTGATCAATTGATCAGTTGACAGACAAAAATCAGTTGACACTTCATAATCTGTCAATCATTGTAGTCATTTTTCAAGACAAAATTGCACCAAATCTCAACAAAAGGGCAGCCCTCGACCAGAGACCCAACAGTTAATAACAACTATAACATACATTAATATAAATGACAAACAGCAGTATCAGTAGCAATGTTTAGCATGCACAGCTTCTCTTTTTTTTTTTTTTTTTGTCGTATTTGATGGTTTGCCAAAAGCTCATGTATCAGAGTTTGTGATGTAAATACTGTGGAGGAACCACGGTTGGTAACAGGCTGAATCTGTGACCCATCAGTGTCTTTGATGTGTGAGCATTAACGGCTTAAAAAGACCAAAGGGTTGACCGGTGAGGTGTCGCTGCTGTAGGGCTGCAACTACTGATCACTTTCATCATCGCTGATCATTTTCTCGATTAACTGATTAACCCAGCGTGGCGTATTTAAATGTCTTGTTTAATCCACAGTCCAAAACCAAAAGACATACAGTTAAGCTGTCAGAATAAAGCCTGATAAAAGCATTAGCAGTGGCAGCATACATGAAATTCCTCATTGAGTCACAGATTTAACATCTGTTTTAACATCATTTCTACCTTACAGTCACATGGATCCTTATTTGACCCTGCACACTGTGAATTTATCTAGTCAAGAACCAGTAAAGGGTACATCCTGATGTTGGGTAAACACTGCTGAATAAATATTGGACAGGATAACGAACAAATACTCAAGACACTGGAGCTTTTATAAGAAGCAAATTTACACAAGAGAGAAAATTTGCAATCTAATTAAAAATCTAACTTTCTTGGGTGCTGAATTTACTTGGACTGATATGTTTTGCTCTGACCCCATTAAACCCCGACATGTTTCGGCTCCATGTGTGACTTTAACAGCCAACATGAGCCAACATTATACATGTGATGTTTAATGTACAATGAATTCATCTTTGTCTTCAGTTTATGAAGCATGACACGTCTGACAGGTTCACACAGGGTGAAGTCAAGTGGACAAAATGTCAAGACAGTGTGGCAGCATTTAGGATAAAGACTGAGACAGTTCAACAAGAGCTGATCCTAAAAACACAAGTCATAAACAAGAGGTATTGTTTTAGTTTGACTGAAGAGTCTTTGATACCAAAGAGAAGACGTCATGTAGGGCTGCGGGAACTTTTCATGGACCGTTTTCACTTGAGTCCAAATGATTAAGTGATGAATTGCAATAGCAGAATTCAATAATTCTTAAACGTATGGCTGAGTTACAGAGTACACTTATTATTACCATTTACTTTCTTTACAGAGGTCCATCTAATAAACCTCCTGTGGATCACAAAGACCTCCGTTCTGCATGTTCAGCCTTCATAAAGATTCATTCATGATGCACTGAATCTAAGCTAAGAATATTGTTAAACCCTCAGCTTTGACGTCGCAGAGAAGTTTCCTTCTCTTTCACTTTGCCGTGGACACTGAAACGCCGGCCGCTCTCATTGTGCTGACAGCTGCGGTTGCAGTAGTTGCAGACAATGGCCTCGTGGTAACACTGGTGGTCTGATGTGCTTCCAGATCCGTCGCTGACGCGCTTCATCGCCGCAGAGCTCACCAGAGGCTACTTCCTGGAACACAATGAGGCAAAGTACACAGAGCGCAGAGAGAGAGTTTACACATGCATGCGCATCCCCAAGGAGCTGGAGAAGGTACCGTATAACACCTGAACTCACCTTTGCCTTCATTTATGTCCATCTGCCTGCTGTCATTCCCACACAAAAGGCTCAAACTGAGTCCTAAACCTGATCGTCCCCCAACATGTTCTGCACCAACTCAGCTGATTAGTTCATTGGTCGATTTATCACCTCCATGCTTTCTAATCAATGAACTGCTCATTTGCAAAGTATAAAATACAAAAGATTTTTGGTTATAGCCTCACAAATGATGACATAAAGTAACCAGCCAGCCAGATTACATAGATTACTTTATTACAATTACTAATTTAATTATTATTGTTATTTTTTTACAAGGAGTAATGGACAGATTATTCAGTAGTGAAAATAATCATTAGCTGCATACACACACACACTCGACTGTGCACATTTTAATAATTTTGTACAACCTTGATTCCAAAACAGTTGTGACACTGAATGATCCAAACAGGTGTTTTTGGAGCGTTCCACATCTTTCCCAGTCTTTAGTCGCTCCTGTCCCAACGAGTTTGAAACGTGTTGCTGCATCAAGTTCAGAATAAGCAAATACTTACAAAAATCAATGAAGCTGATGAGGTGAAACATTTAATATTTTTGTCTTTGTGCTGTTTTCAGTTGAGTGCATGTCTAAAAGGATCAGCTAGTCATCACATTCTGCTTTATTTATGTTTTTGGAATCAGGGTTGTATTATCAGAAGTAAAAACGATATTATATAAAAACATTTTATTTTTCCTCGTGCCTCCCTGTTGCTGGTGTGTTTTTGTTGTACTTCTCATGAGCCACCAGGTGGCAGTGTTGAAGCAGAGAATTTGGATTCATCAGAACTGCTTGCTGCCTCTCTGGGAGTACGCTGCATACTTAATGATACCTGGTAATAACCAATATATCCAGAAACACAGGTAACATGTAACCTGTTAAGGAGACTGACCCAAGCTGTCAAATTAGTTGGATTAAAGTCACACAGTTAGCTCACTGAGTGTTTCCACTGTGTTTACATGTGGTGTGAAGGTCTTTGTATGTTGTTTTCAGAGCTGAGTAGACCCTCTCTCTGAAATCAGAAATGCGTCCAAGCCCAGACCAATGTGGCTCTTACTGGCCTGGTTTTTCCTTGGGGGCAAGAGAGGAATGTGTGTAAACATAAAAACCTCAGTGACTTCACTGTGCTCAGCAGCAGACTGACCAACCTCACACACACCTCACAAGAAAAGTGACACAGAATCCACCAATGAGAGGCGAACCCTCCCACCAGCCTCGACCCAAACGCGCCTCGGTGCCTTCATGCAGAGGGAGTAAGAACACGTCAGCTGGCTCACATTCACTTCCTGTAAAATGCTCTTTTTAAAATGACGAGGCAATGGCTGCTCACATGTGGGAGAGCGTGAAGGTATGTGTCCGCTGCATCGCCGGGTTTGACCGAGGCCTGTTTTCAGTCTCACATGTGGTGGTTATTAGCTGTCACCTGGCATTTCCTCCGACTGAAACCAGACGAAACGTGTTTGAACTCCTCACAAATTAAGTCACTTTTTCGGCTAGCAATGATACTTTGGATGTGAGGATACTGTTTGTTGAACGTAGAATTTGTCTTTGAAGACGCTGATTAAATGTGTCTACATGCACGCTGCACTTTCCCCTGATGATCGCTGTTAAACTCGGAGCTTCTGCTCACCGCATGTCACTCACACCGCCAGCCGTCGTTTGACTCGGAGGTGTTGCTGTGTGACTTTTCCAGCTGATGATCTTTGGCATCTTCCTGTGTGTGGACGCCTTCCTGTACGTCTTCACCCTGCTGCCCCTCAGGGTGCTGCTGGCCGTGCTCCGCCTCCTCACCCTGCCATGCTGTGGTTTCAGGTACGAGCCTCAAACACACTCTCCGACCTATGAACACACAAAGAACCATTTGATTGTATTATATTATTGACACACGTCGGTGGAGCTAAACCATGCAGAAGATAGATTTATGCAACGTGAAGGCAGATAGACATCTTTAAAGAGGCACAGAGCCTAAAATGAATAATTAAATCTGTTTGGTATGTGAGCATGATTTGTCTTAAAGTTCTTCCGTCTTCCTTTTTGCTCTCTGGATTTATAAACTGACTTTGTTCTCTAATGAGCGCCTAACTGAAAAGGTTTTGTGAGAATGCTCGTGTTGAATTTCCACATTCAGCGTGGTGGTGAGACATGCTGCAGTAGTGTGTGTTATTTTTGTTTATGCATTTCTCTATAAACAGACAACACATACAGCAGCATCCACATTTGAACATAGCATCTGCTTTAATCCTCCACATGGAGTCAAAGTAGGTCTTCAGCACCTGTTGGTAAATGTTTCTGTGCATCACTTATTGGACATCAGCTGTCGAGGTTTAGTCTACCTCTTACCAGGATTGTGTTGCTGTCTTCTGGCCTGTAGATTTTACTGTGTACTGTAGACCTGGAAAGTCTGGAATTTAATCTGGTAGTGTTTCCAGGCCTTGATATATTTGCACAAAAGTTCTGGAAAATGAGAAAAACAGTATTGAAAGAAGCCTGTAGTCAGCTGTTAATTCACCTTGAGAGACACATTGTGTGTTGTGAAGAGATACCTTCCACTGTATACTGAAAAGCAGTAAACATACAGCTACAGGGCACATGAACCCCAAACCCGCTGCTTATCCTCTCCTGAGCCTCACCCTCTGTCTGATTCTCCCCTTGCCTTCCTCCCCCCTGCAGGGCACACACATGCCCCTACTGCAGGAGAAGCAGGTACGCTCCCCTCAGCCTATTGGAGGCTTCATAGATGTGATCGCTGCTCCGGCGGCCTCCCCATCCGCTCACCCGTCTCTTCATCTCCATTGTGTCTGTTAATACGCAGCTTGGCACGTCAGGCCATGTTCCATTCTCCAACCCCGGAGCAGCCATGTTGGTTCCTCATAAGTCTGAGTTTGTTTTTCATCCAGGGAAGGTTTGCTGAGAGTGCTCATGCATGCTCGTCCTCATCACAATCATGCTGCCTGTCAGTGATGCAGCTGCTTGAAGTGGAGGGCTGCCTACTGCACAGCTCCTCTGGAACAGTTTGGGGCTCTTTTGTCTTGTTTAAGGGCGTCTGCTAGCATTTGTTGTTGAGGAAGGTAAAAAATGTTTCCATCGTCCCAGCACAGAAACCCCCAGCTGCTCTGCAGAAGCACAACAGCTTCTTTAACAAGGTTTTGTGTCAGACATCAAGCTTCCTCTTTTGTCTCAATGCCCGCTGTCAGGCTCATACAGTATGAATGGCACATAGTGATGGCTGCTTGGAATGCAGCACATAGCTGACTGCACTCAAACATCCGGAATATTCACGTGCGTTACGGATATAATGCTTGTAGACTAGAGATGGTGAGGCCGGCTCTGAGCAGGCTACACTGGCTGCAGCAGCTTTGCCTCTGGGGAGCCATGTGTGTCGCACATGTTGGTGATGAGATGCATTAGCTCCTTAACCACCTCAATACCAAAGCTACTGTTCACCAACAAGACAAGTGTGGTCTGTTGTTATTTTTAGCCCACGCCTCATTTACATGATGGAGTTCAGATCTGACCACTGGGTGGAGCCAGAGCATCAGCAAACTAACCAGAAGACAGTGATTGTCTTTCATGCTTTGGACAGAAAGGCCCAGACGTTCACCTCTTCCAGTCCTCGTCACAGCTCTGTGCTCCGCTGCGCACCGGTTCAGAAGACGGCGACACTCTCGGTTGAGCTAATTTACACATCTTCCCAAACGCAGGCACTTTATTTCCTCTCTCAGCTTGGAGTCGACTCTTAAGATAGTTCACATCTCCACACCTTCCAGCCTCTTCCTCCATCTGAACTTCTTTTCCTCTCCCATGTTTTAAAAAAGTGTAAGATCGAGGAGCGGCCCTGTTGTTGCGATGCGACATCGATCAACAGCCGCTGAAGTCGATGAAGGTACTGATGGCTGTCAGAGTAGTTTGTTGTCATCCTGCCTTGTCTTGTGCACCAGTGACTTGGTCTAGTATTAGTCTGTGTGGTTTGTAGTGATTTAGTGGAAAACTGTTCAGTAGTACCTGAAGGAGAGGGTTCAGAAAGTCGAGACGCAGTGTAAAACAAATAAAAGCAGTACGTGATCATTTGCAGGTTAACTGTGTTCCTGAGCTCATGTAGTAAAATGCAAACACAGTATAATTTGGCTGAATTATGTTTGAAAACCATAACACTAGTGACTATTGAAACTGGGATTTATGGTCAGTAAGAGCTCATGTGGTGAACAGATGAAGCATCTTTTTCTTGCTGTAGTTCGAGGTGGCTGCAGACATGCAGAGCAGTCACACAGCTGACATGTAAAATACGCAGGACGCCTTCAAGTTAAGCTCTCTCTCTCTCTGGCGCTTCCCAGTTATCCCTGTCATGGTAAAGACTAAGTAACTGGATACTATGGATTTGTCAGCCCTCCTCTTAACATGCTCCCAAGCCGCCGCCGCCAACCGTTTCTATTAGCTGTGAAAGCTACACATGTTTGAAACACCTTATTACCCATTAAAAGTCATGTTGCTGCTCTTGCAGTGACAGCTTATTAGTTTTCTTCCATTTATTTTGCTCACCCAACCCCATTTTAAGCATTTGTCCAAACCCGTTTTGGTCACAAAATGGAAATATTTCCATGAAGACAGAGGCTGTTTGTGTGCTGTAGTCTGCTTGGTAGATAAGAAGCACAAAGATTTGATCTTATCAGAGCAGGAGCACAGAACAAAACAGAAACATATTAAAAGGAGATAATCTGATGAGTGAGATAAGTTTTGGTGTAAGGGAGATCCTAACTTTAATATTTCATGCGGTGATTTTTATGTTATTAATAATTATTTCCCCCTGTACGTAATGTCTGACTCTTTCCTCGCTTTCTGTGAACAGCAGAGGTCTTTAGAGTCGTAGTCTGTAAAGTTTGCCATCGGTTGCTGTAACGAATCAGGGCTCAGCTCTCTCTGTTAATGCAAATCCTTGTCTGTGTCCATGCAGTCACGATCATAACGTGGTTAAATGTGTGTGTTTGTCTGCATACATGTGTGTTATACCTGCTTACAAACACATTTATCTGTTCACACTGTCATGGTTGTCGTGTGTGCATGTTAAGCAAAGTAGTCTCAGCATGAACGTCTGTGTTCAAATACACCAGAATGTCCCGAAAGCTTGGTTAAATGTGTCTGTCTCCAGCAGAGATGCTGTAAGTTGATGTGTGTGTGTGTGTGTGTGTGTGTGTGTGTGTGTGTGTGTGTGTGTGTGTGTGTGGGTGGGTGGTCAGCGGGTCCCGGCTGCTGCAGCCAGCGCAGGTATGCGACATGCTGAAGGGCCTGATCCTGGTGCTGTGCTTCTCCATGATGCACTACGTGGATTACTCCATGATGTACCACCTGATCAGAGGACAGTCTGTCATCAAACTCTACCTCATCTACAACATGTTGGAGGTACCTCGCATTTCATCCGCTCACACCTGACATTTGTGTTATTAAACCTGCAGGATTCAAACCTGCGAGCGTTTTCACGTGTCGAACGTTCACACAGTAGATTTGACATCATGTGATATTTGTTATGAAGAGTGATTAATACAGCCGACAGCCTGTAGATCATTTCATTAACTGTAAAAGACGAGCGTACGATCTGATCTGAAAGAACAAAACAAGTCGGCATAATTGACACAGCAGAGCAGAGTGTGTTCATGAAGGTAAGATGAACACGGAAATGAACCAAACGTCTGGTTGAAGTACGTTCCTTTATGACTTTATGAAGTTCTGATCGTATCTGCCTCTCTCTGCTCTGAAAGGTGGCTGACCGCCTCTTCTCCTCCTTTGGTCAAGACATCCTGGACGCTCTCTACTGGACGGCCACAGAGCCCAAAGAACGGAAAAGAGACAGTATCGGCGTCATTCCTCACTTCATCATGGCCGTCTTTTACGTCTGTATCCTTCTTGTAACTGCAGCCAACAAATAATACATTTTTACTTCACAACCACGGACCTGAACCAGTGGAGGTTCCTTGAGCTTACGGTGTGTCCTTCAGCTGTGCATTCCATGTTTAATTGATCTCTCTGCATTGATTATTATATTGATCTTTCTAGATTTGCAGCTGGGTTGTTTTCAGGCATTGACCCAGTGGTCTGTGGAGCTGTATCAATGTGTTGCTTTTCATTAGGTTTGAATCAAGTCCTATTCACAGCTGCTGTTTAAATCAGCTGTTTTCCTGAGCGCCCGCGTGTCAGTCCTCCACGCCATCCTCATCATGGTCCAAGCCTCCACCCTCAACGTCGCCTTCAACTCACACAACAAGTCCCTGCTCACCATCATGATGTCCAACAACGTCAGTGGACACACACACACACACACACACACACACGTACAGATAACCATGTGTATGCTGCCTGAGATAATGTAGCGCGCAACAATCAGCCTGATTGTTCATCAGCATCAACCTCAGACACATACAAGACATTTCAGGGTTTTGTCACCCTCAGCACATTTGCTTTCTTCAAACTGTTCATGTGTGGGCTTCAGAAAGTTTTAATTGACAGCCTCAGCATCATTAATTCACCTTCTTTGTAGCTTTAATTGCTGGTGTTCTTATTAAAATGAAAAACATGATGCTTAGTTGATGTAGCTGCTTCTTTATTGAAGCTCTTCCACAAACAAAATATATGCACACGAGCTACACTTTACTTCAATAATTTGTATGCAGATGTATCCCAGAAAAATTAAACTTGGCACGTTGATGATGAAACATTACTGTTGCAGCTGCAATGTGATGGGCTGTGTGTGTGAGAGTGTGTGTGTGGCATTTTCTGGATCATAAATGCTGCTAACTGCATTTCTTTCTTTGTTCTTCTGTTCTTTCAAACACAGTTTGTGGAGATCAAAGGAAGTGTGTTCAAGAAATTTGAGAAGAACAACTTATTCCAAATGTCCAACAGTGGTAAGATACTGAACGCCGCATCAGAAATCACATATTTCATGCATCATTTTAGCGTCAGAAAGAGCGAGAGCGCAGCACGTACTCATGTGCTTCCATTGAATTGGCTTGTTATGTAACGCTGTCAGCCTGCATTTAATTTACACTTTCAAAATTAAATGCTAAAACTCTGAAACATTCAGAGGCTGAGTTTGTCACAGTCTCCAGGATGTGTGATTGTCGTTTCTTCCACAAGCCTTTTACTGCTTTACTGCTGCTGCTGAGTGTACAAAAACTGCTTTCAAAGAATTTGTCCTTCAGACAAGTTTTGTGTCTCTCCTCAGAAAACAGCTGTTTGATGAGAAAACCAAAACCTTAGTGTAACTTACATACTTGTTTAAATACTTTTTTTCCAGTGTCCTTTCAAAGCAAATGAGCTGCGACAATAACAGATTAATCAATTAGTCCATAGAAAGGATATTTTAATATTTAAGTAGCTTTTCCAAGTAAAAAGGTCAAGCATGCATCAAGGTAATAATTTCTGTTATTTACATTCAGCCCTGTTAAGAATCCATCTGTTTGGCTTCGATGGTCTGAATGCAGAGGTATTAAAGGATTGTGCGGTTCCCTTTTGGTTCCCAGAGGCAGCTTGTTATATCTCAGCCACTCGTTATTGTTTTCTAATGACAGCAGAAGACAATAAGCCTTAATCAGCTGCCATTGCCCTCTCACTGTTCACTCACATCGTGACGCTTCCTGTTGATGGAGCATCAGCACAGACGGTGGCGTGCTGAACATTTACAGCTGTGTCTGTAAATTCTAGAAGATGGATGCTTATAGCGTGCAGTGCTGTGCCAAGATGACTGTGATGCTGCCATAATGTATGAGCAGCGACTTATTTCTGACTCTTCTAAAAGCATCTTTCTAGCCAAGCAGCGTTCAATGAGACCGACTGTCAGCACCTGTTTAAACAGACAGCTGCAGTACGAGGATAGAGAGTGTGGGTGAAGCGTCATTACTGCAGTTGTGTTGATGCTTTTCAGCCAAGTTGTTCCACAGATGGTAATCACACATTTGTTTATGTAATCCTGCAGATATCAAGGAACGATTCACCAGCTACGTTCTCCTGCTCATCGTGTGTCTCAGGAATATGGAGCAGTTCGCATGGAACCCAGGTAATGACCTGTTAATCCTTTTGTACTGAATGCTAACAGACAGCGTCATCCATCTTGGAATCTGAATTTTTGGAAAGTGGTCAGTGCTTGTTGTAGAAACATTCAGAAAATGTGCTGAGCAGCTCCCTCCCTGCTGTTTTGCTTTTGGCTGACCCGCTGCAACACCTCGGGGATCTGTCTCTCCGACAAACCTCAGTGAATACGACAGAGCAGAGTGAGCGATGAGAGCTGGGCGTTCCTGCGCGACAGCCCTCTGAAAACAGTCAGCTCCTTCTGCCAGTCTCAAAGCCAGACACACACTGGATGACAGACGTGGCCTGTCAGCTGAAATCATAACACTGATGTGCTAATACTAGCAGAGCCACAGCCTTCTGCTGCTAAAGCGGTACACAAATCACAAGCCTCCAGTGACTGACTTACCGTCCGTGCTGCATTAGAAGCACCTGCACTTCTTTGTTTATGTTAAACAGAACTAAAGCACCTGCTCTCAGCTAATTACCTGAGAAACACGTTTGTCAAAATAGATGAAATGAGAGCCAATCCGCTGCCATAAGACGTTGTGCATATTGTGTCAGCGCTGTGCTGCTAAAGAAATACAGCACGTGCTGTACGTAGCATTTACAAACTCATGCATTGAGGTGTATCATTGATCATATGACTTTCAGCTGCACTAATCAATATATTTGTATTAGCCGTGAATCACATGACTTGATGAACTGACAAAGAGCTGATTCTGATTCTGCAGCTCCCCTCAGCTCTATAAAGCATTTTAGTGTCTTTCAGCTCATTGTTTTGGTTTTTCAGCTACAACTGTACTGTTTTGGTTCAGCACAGGCAGATACTTCACCCAGTGGCTGCTGGAGACAAAAAAAAAGCCAAAAGGAGAGTGAATTTTGGAGTTTGGTTTGTCAGGTGGACAGAAGCATGATGCCAGATGTGATTTGTGTGCTGGATGTGTGAAGAAACAACTATAAAAACACGTCAGAGTCAACTCTAGTGAAGATTTTATTAGTGGCTAACATAGTAAATTGGTTGTAGCTGGAATCTGCTGTCCTGAGGGCAGAGTGACCTATTATAAATATTAAGAATATTTAAAAAATACCAACAATATTCACGTATAACTTGTCGTTTCTTGTGCTGTTTTTCCCCTCAGACCACCTGTGGGTGTTGTTCCCGGATGTCTTTATGGTCGTCACCTCTGAAGTTGCTGTTGACATCATTAAACACGCTTTCATCACCAAATTCAATGACATCACTGCAGATGTAAGGACCAATCCTGACACTCAGCATGTCTGAATTAGTCTCATTCACCAGCTGAGTAGTGTATTTGTCCCTTTGTCTTTCCTAAATAAGACTTGCTGGCTCCCGTACTGCATCGCTTTGCTTGTCTCTTTCCCAGGTGTACAGTGAATACAGAGCCAGTTTGGCCTTCGATCTCGTCAGCAGTCGACAGAAGAATGTAAGCAACGGCCTCTTTTTTCATACCGCCGTCATTATACTTACATAAACAGCACTGAACCTACGCAGCTAATCAATGCACTTTTGTCAAGGGCTGTAATCTGTGCTTGTCCGTCACTGTGTAGGCTTGTACAGACTACAGTGACTCAGTGGCCCGGAGGATGGGCTTCATCCCTCTGCCTTTGGCTGTTCTGGTAAGAGACGCTGCACTCTGTTGCTATTCAGGCACTAAATACCAGCACAGTTAGTCACTGCCACATAAACATGAGCAAATTCCTTCAAACTTGTACTCGTAATGCCACAAGCTGAGAATAGCTGCCTGGTGGTTGTCACCGTTGTTTAAATTCATTGTATTTTCCAAATCAGAATGTCCATTTATTCTGCCTTCTAATGTTTCTACAGCTTATCCGGGTGGTGATGAGTTCGGTGAAGGTGCAGGGAGCTCTTTCATACACGTGTGTGTTCCTCTTTTATCTCGGGTAAGTCCATTTAAGTTAGACTGATGTTAGTACACGATTTTACTGTAGATTGCTCTGCCCAGCATCCAAAATTTCCAGAGCTTTTAAGCCTCGTATTGCTGTACTAGTTGAATTGAACATGGCGTTTTCATTTTACATACGCTGCATATATTTTAATCTGACTGTAAAATGCAGCTGGAGAGGAGATTTAAAGGCTGAAACTGGTTTTGGTTGTCTGAATTGTTCACGTTAATCTGCTGATAAGATGCATTGTCATTCCTTCCCTCTCCTTATTGAAGTGCAGGCTTAAAACACTGAAATTGAGGTCAACGTCTATTTTTTAACCTTGACACTGTTCATTTAGTCATATATATAAATATTTCAGTGTTTGTTTCTTATTCAATAATCGTGTGTCTAATAAGCACGGAGACTCTGACACAAACACGGGCTCGTATTCGCTGTGTACAGACATGCTTGCAGAGTCTGAACGCACACTAACACATGCAGGCACTGTCATAAACACACACTCACATTCAGAGACACACACCGTTACATAAGCGTTAACTCTGTGCCCTCACGCTCTCCCTGTGCTGAGCTGCTGATTGCCTCGCTCATTCTCATTTGCCAGATCCCATTGGGCTCGTACCATTGAAGAGTTTCCCTCAGGGTGAAGAATACAATGTTGTCATCTCTAGTGCCATCTCTGGCCTTCCCCACCCCCTGATTTAAAAATAGCTCTGGCTTGAACAGACCGCCGTGCTTTGGCAAAGATTCAGCCACGCTGAGCCTTTCAGTCTGAAACGCCCTGTCACAGCGAGCGGTGGTCCACAGACCCAAATGTGTCTGTCTCTGTCTCATCATAGTGTCAGAGGCTGGGCCTTATAGCAAAGCCCAGAAACACAGAAGGATGGTACACATCAGCATCCTGGTGTCAGTGGTGGGATGTGAGCAGCGGCGATCGAAACCAGATGGTAGAAGAGATTCAATATGGCTGTGGCCCAGCTCAAGACAGCACAGTGATAACAGCAAGACAGAACGTGTTGCTTGTCTCTGTGTTCTCTCAAAATGTACCAAAATCTACGGATCATTTTGGTGCTGAATCCATCAGGCAAAAAGGCTGAAATTGCAAAAAGAAAAAAATTGAATGTATTGGTTGCCAAAGGCAGTAACAGACATGCTAAGGTGAAATGTTTTAACATAGTCAGTGTTCAAATATTCTGATATATGCTGCCATCGACAAGTAAGTCTTGTTTTTATCTTAAGTTACGTTCAACAGCAGAAAATTGCTGGAAAAATGCAGCTCTCTAAACAGCAGCCTTCTCCCTCTTTAGGCTGGTTTCACTTAAAGTGTTGAACAGTATCGTGCTGTTGGGGAAGTCGTGTGTTTACGTCAAGAGGGCCAACATGGAGGACAAGCTGTTCGAGAGGCCCTCCACCACTCCATCCTCCTCTGGGAAAAACCCCAGCAAAGCCGAGCAGGACAGGTGTCCCACGCCTGCAGGTAAGCCACAAACAACTCTCACAACTCTTCAACAGCTCTAACCCTTTCCTCTGCTGCGCTTACACTCGTTCTCTCTCACTTGCCGTGCACACACATCACACACTGAGTGTTTCGTGTCTTAACAAGGAGACAAGCACGGTAATGTTTGTAGGTCCACCGTGTAAGCAGCGGATCAGTGTGCCTCAACAGATGAGTAATGAAAAAATGGGAAGCATGCGAGTCGTTCTGTTGGTAACATCCGTAAGTTTAGACAATGGTAACACAATGTGAACTGAACTGGACTGCTGGGCCAGCTGGTGGTGCCCTCTGGAGCTGGTAGAGACCAAAAACAGAGCTAAAAGTCAGTGAATATTGGACTTATATTCGTCAGGTGGACACAATCGCGCCTCTAAATGAAAGATAATATTGCTTCATGACTGCTTGATGTGTAAATAAGCAACTGTTTGCTAACGAGTTTGCTGTATCAACTTAAAGGTGATCATGTGTCAGTGCTGTGTTCACATTTATGTTTGATGCCTTCCATGTGTAGCGTGTCACTGTGCTGACATTTGTTCATCACTGTGACAACAGCAAAATTGTAAAAGTGAGCTTTATTGGAAAAGAGTCTGACCCTGTTAAAGGAGGGGAATGCTCCAAATCACTTTACATTATTCAAACATATACACTCAACGTGATAACAGTCTGGCCTCTCACTAATAACACTGTGTGGAACCTCAGGGGTCCAACCAGAGTACGTCCTGGAGTATTTAAGACTGGATTTATTATGGGATAAGCTTGAACTTTGTGTGTAGTTGCTTTTTATATGATAATAAACTCGATAATTACCTGATTAAATATCTCCTTTAGCACAAGACCTAAAGCCATCTCTTTTTAACCAATAATCCCAAAATAAATACTGGCACACGAGACACTGACATGTTATTGTGCACTCATATCTTCAGCATGAAGAACTCAGGAGGTCATCATGCACTGTGAACACAACAGTCTGACTTTGGGTCTAAATTAAGAAAATGCAGCATGACCATGTTAAAAAAAAAAGGATTCAGAGTTTTTAGCTACTGTGCAAACAAGGACAGGGAATATAGAAAATATATTGATTGTGAATTACACAAATGCTTTTCATCACAAAACATCGGCTGCAGATATTTTACCGATGTAACGTTTGAGAAGTTCCTATTTTGGAGACATGAAAAGTGTGAAGACCTGAGAGAATATCCTGGTGCTTCTCTGGAATAGATATCGAGTAAATGAGACGTCCTGGGATTTAATCTCGCCTATGAATAATGTGCATGTTGCTCTCTGCCTCCTACTCATCGCTGATCTTTCCAGTCTCTGCACATTGACATACTGAGTGTAATAAAACAAAAATCTCTTCCAAAGATCAAGCAAATGTTCAAAGGAAACACAGGACTTTTGTTGATATCTCACACTAGGGTGAATAATATTCATTTAGAGAATGTTTTAATGCTGCTGGTTAATGTTTCCAAATTCTCTTTGTCCACTGCATGCAGCACAGTTTCTAAAGCAACACTAGGCTAACCAAACCTCGCCTTAAAGAGGCCATATTGTGCTCATGCTTTAATTTTAGGTGTCTACTAGAATCAGTTTACATGCTTTAATGTTCAAAAGCCACATTATTTTTCTCATGCTATCCATTGTTGCAGCATCACTTTTCTCTCTGCCTGTTTTATCTCCAGTCCTCCTTAAGGCTCCCCTTCCAAATAGCCCAGTCTGCTCTGATTGGTCAGTTCACGCAGGCCTCAGCAGGCATCGTCAGCCTGTCAGCCCTGCCTGTGTTTTTAGCCTCCCGCTAGCTGCACATCTCGACCCTGAATATCACCACTGCTTTTAAAATAGAAAAATTCAGCACCACGTTTGAGCATCAGTCTACTCCGTATTAGCCTCGGCCTCGCTGCCCAGCGGGACACCAACCTAAGAGCCTTTTAACAGGCTTTTTTAGCTAGCTGCTGGGTCCTAATCAGAATTACACAATGTCCCCAAGCAAACAAATCCCTGCAGTGTAACCATTCCTTACTCTTATGTAGAGTATGTCTGTCAATACATTTACATACAGTAGCAACACAGGATGCGTTTTATATAACAACAAAGTTAACGCTAGCTGAGCTAGCGCAGCGGTATAAACTTCAAAGAGGCTTAACATTCAGTCTCTCTTGACTGTCACTCGAAATTACAACATTGGTCCAACTTCGAAGAAGCCACATTAGCCGTGCAGCGTGCTAGCAGCAAGTTTAGCAGCAAGCAGCAGACGGAGACCATGAGACGCAGAAGGCTAGCTGTTTCCCTCTGCTTCCACTCTTTATGTTAAGCTATGCTATTTGCCTCCTGCCTCTCACTGCACAGACAAGAGAAAGGCATCATTTTTTTAATCTACCTCTGTCAAAATATTCCTTTAACTGTTGCTTTACTCTTACAAACATACATTATGTCCGTTAAATGTTACGGCTTACGTACACAGGAGAAGTTTCACCTGCACAGACGGAGGGCAGAAGCTTTAGCTGCTCTGCTTAACGTCCTGTGTCGACGATGTCGTGAGAGACTTTTTGCCTCACTGAGCAGTGAATACGCTGAGCGACCCCAAACTCACTCCTAACAACCCATTTCCTTTATGTTTTAGTGGAAGTTTAAACTTACATGAGTCAACTAAGAGAGAAATAGTCAAAGTTGGGCATAATTTAATCTGTAAGATTAAATGTTATCTGAAAAAATACTGAGCCTATTATAAGAGCCACTTGGAATCATTAATCACATTCTTCAATAACCAAATCTCCTGTTAAAAGCTGCTGAAACAAAGTTAACGCTAGCTGAGCTAGCGCAGCGGTATAAACTTCAAAGAGGCTTAACATTCAGTCTCTCTTGACTGTCACTGGAAATTACAACATTGGTCCAACTTCGAAGAAGCCACATTAGCCGTGCAGCGTGCTAGCAGCAAGTTAAACAGGATAACCAACGAAATAAACAGTAAAACAACATAAAACGTGGCAAAACTTACAGCTTCTAAGCTTGAAGTTGGGTCATGGAGTTTGTAACTTTACAGATGTTTTATATACACAAAAAAAATATAACACACTGAGAGAAAGGGAAAAATGTCTGCGTAAAGTCAACACATCCAACTCCAACTCCCACAAGTCTTAGGAACGACCACCGTCTTGATACAGAGGAGCCTGGGCTCCTAATGCATGCAGGCAGGAGGTCTGTCCACAATTAAAATCATCGGAATTAGCTGAATATTCTACTGATTTTCAAGCGGTTTGTTTTGTTGCAAATGCCAGATTTGTTTTTATGATTGGGTAAATTAGAAATGCAGGTTTTCATTCCAAAAGGCTTTATATTATGTAGCTAGCAATAAGAGTTCGAAAAATACTAGTTCTATATATAAAATTAATTAAGCATTCCAACAGTCACATATTTACATATGAATATTCCTCATTAACGTTCATGTAAATATCTTGACAAACTGTTAAACAGGCCCTGTATCTGCAACACACACACACACACACACACACACACACACACACACACACACACACACACACACACACACACACACGATCAGACACAGATTTGGAGGTGGCAGTATCTCCCTGTCATCCGCAGCCAAATCCCTGCAGATCTTTCCTCCTGTATGCCACAGACCCGCCCGCCACGCTCAGCCAGGAGCTTTAAAATGACAAAGATCCTGATGGTGCATCACGTCATATCAAACATCAAAGCTCCAACTAGCGCTTGTGTTTCAAACGCATCTGGTTTCTCAGAAAGCAGCAGCTACCAGGCTTAAGGCGCCGCGCTCCAACGTATAGAGTATAATAATAGCTACTTTGAGGTTGTGGGAAATTAATGTGAGTCTCCTTCTGCTTCCCACACATTTAGCTGCTGGGATTTGAACCAGCGACCTCGCGTCCCATGATCATTTTCTAACATTAAACTACTTTGGTTGTGCCTCCAGCTTCACCTGCTGCTCCAGTGGATTCACTGCACAATTATGTTCATCTGCATGTCCTTGTCTTCCCAATGATCTGTATTCACATAAAAGGAGATATGCCATCTGTCTATACTGCATGTTTTTGTCCAGAGGGCAGAAATGGGTAATGAGCAGTTTCACATCAGCCATTTCAAGCCCCATATGGTGGTTAACTTTTATCAAAGCTCACATATCTTCTAGAAGACGTGTAGAACTCTGTGTCTGTTCTATATTAAACTGAAGCAAAGAAAGGTTTAATGGGGAAAGTGAGAGACGTGTGCTCTTGTTTATTTATTGAATATCTACTGGCATGCCTGATTCCAAATTCCTCTCCGCTTCACCACTGAATTATTCAGGCAGAACTGAAGGTAATATAAGACCCAACCTGACATTTTCTAGTATCCAGCTGACCTTCAATGTGTGTTTTCATGGCCTCTATTATATCTGAAATTCTTTTGGATGCCTTACTCCAACGCGCTCTCTATATGCTCAGTGGGTTGCAGTTGTTCTGTACAGTTAAGTGTTGTTTCAGCTCTGTCTACATGAAGAATTGGAAGTTTGTTGTAGCCAGATAGCCCGGGGCTAGCTGGTTGTCTCTGTGGATGGCCTTGTTAATATCCAATGCTGCTTCGCTCGATTCTCTCTAATATGATGAATTATTCTGTTTGGTTGATTTTCCTAATGTAATACACTCTGTGTGCTAAAAGTTAAAAGGCTCTGCAGTGTTTTCTCTTAGAGAAGTTGTGATAAGAACCAACTGTGCTTCTTAGCGGTCCATGTCAGCTTTCTGTTCTGGCTACATTTCATTATTCTCCCTCTGTGCTGCTTTGAAAGCGAGCAATCAGGTGGGTGTACGTTGGACCCGGCAGGTTGAATCACTCGCTGTCACTCAAGCCAGAACACCTTCGCTTCTGCTGTTGCATGCTGAGAGCCTCTCCCACACTGCATCGTCTTCTTCTTCCTCAAAATGATCGAAAAGAAAACTCTTCTCTTGCACCGTCTCACTTCTCCTTTTGGTTTCTTAATGCGTCTGGTGTCGAACGACCAGTCAGAGTCACTGTCAGTCTGGAACGAAAACAAGCTGCATAAGGACAGTTGACAACTGTGTCTCTCGTTATGTTATCAAAGTCAGATGACTTCTCCAGTTTGGAGACAAGTCCAGACGGAGACCACGAGACGCAGAAGGCTAGCTGTCTCCCTCTGCTTCCACTCTTTATGTTAAGCTATGCTATTCGCCTCCTGCCTCTCGCTGCACAGACAAGAGAAAGGCATCATTTTTTTAATCTACCTCTGTCAAAATATTCCTTTAACTGTTACTTTACTCTTACAAACATACATTTTGTCCGTTAAATGTTACGGCTTACGTACACAGGAGAAGTTTCACCAGCGTAGACGCAGACGGAGGGCAGAAGCTTTAGCTGCTCTGCTTAACGTCCTGTGTCGACGATGTCGTGAGAGACTTTTTGCCACACTGAGCAGTGAATACGCTGAGTGACCCCAAACTCACTCCTAACAACCCATTTCCTTTATGTTTTAGTGGAAGTTTAAACTTACATGAGTCAACTAAGAGAGAAATAGTCAAAGTTGGGCATAATTTAATCTGTAAGATTAAACGTTATCTGAAAAAATACTGGGCCTATTATAAGAGCCACTTGAAATCATTACTCACATTCTTCAATAACCAAATCTCCTGTTAAAAGCTGCTGAAATGTGGCACGTAGTGCAGAGTATTTAGGTTTCAGTGTTGGTCCGACTGTTGTGGAAGATTTCCGGTCAATTATTATCTGTCTTTATGGACCCTATTTTCTCATGTTTTTGTGTCTGAGTGACCAACGGGGACACCAATTTTTGAAATTGGTCGAGTACTGAACAAGAGCGCCGCCGCCAGCAGCCTGAAAATGGACTGCAGTATAATCCCTCTGGGCACCGTCAGTGTGCGTCCTCTAAAAGTGTTTGTTTTTGCTGCCGACAGGTTCTGGTTGTTATGCTAAGTATCTGACAACATTACAGACAGAGACAGACCTTTTTGTTTAAGATAAGATCCAACAGCTGTTACATCGCTCTCGCCAAAGCCACCAGACTCCGTTTACAGAAACAGTCGTGTTATCATCGTAAGACAGACTTCATCCAAACTCGACAGGAACAAAATAAAACTCAGATTCATCTTTCACTGTTCCAACAATCAACAGCAATCACGGGATAACAGAAACCCTGCCGTGTGTTATGAACACATTATCCTGTAATCCAAGTGTGTACATTTCTAAAATAAGAAGTTTAACGACAAGTGTTTCTGGTAGCGACGTGAAGTGAAGGGAGCAACGTTGTGTCGACATCCTCTGATCACACACATCTCTAATATCTGCTGTTCCACTACTTTTTACAGGTGAACCCAAGGTGGAGCAGATCTCTGCCACACCCACCAGGCCACCATCCTCCTCCTCCTCCTCCTCCTCCTCGTCTGTGACCACCCAGCCGACCCCCAGGACTGACTTCTTCCCTCCCCCGCCCACTGACGCCTCTGCTGCTTCTCCAGCTAACCGTCCTCCGACTCCCCCACCCGAACCTGAGCAACCTTCACTCTCCAAGGAAGAGGAGGGCGAGGCACAAGGAGCCTCCGAGCTGAAGCACAGGACTCCCAAAAAAGACCTTCTGGAGATCGACCGCTTCACAATCTGTGGTAACCGCATCGACTGACCAGCGGCAGCCGCTGATGTAGCGATTAACCACTCAGGAAAGACGGAGAGCGAAGGACGCTTCAGCCTGGCTCTCCTGGCCAACAGCAGCAGAAAGCTGAGTATTTATTGAAGTCAGTGGCAATACAGTAAGTTATTATGAACATGGAGACTCAAGTGTCAGACAGTCGTGCTGTCGTTGAAGCCTGAAGTCAAGAAGTTTGACAAAGAAAACTTCAGCTGACTGATTAACAGCAGGAGACAGAGAGTGTGACTGTGGCAGCCGTCAGGAGGAGCTGTCATGTCTGTGTGTGTGTGTGTGTGTGTGTGTGTGTGTGTGTGTGTGTGTGTGTGTGTGTGTGTGTGTGTGTGTGTGTGTGTGTGTGGAAGTGTTAGAGTGGCTCAGTATTTGGAGTGAGTGTATAAGTGTCAGAGTGTGTGTGAAACAGTGTATGTGTGAGAGCACACAAGCACTTCCTGTCTGAGCAGCACTGGGACCAGAAGGAGAGAAATTTCTCAGTTTGTTCAGCAGCCAGAAAACAAACTTCCAGGACTCTGAATCTCGTTTCATTGCTTCAGGTGTTTCATTTTTCCTCAAGAGCACCTGATTTAAAAAACGTTCTTTTTGTACGTTCTTGGATGTCTTCTGACATATCAGTCCAGTTTGCGAGAACAAATGGTCTGTTTTTCCAGCACAGCCTTTATAATCAGACACTGAGGTCACTTTCAGGACCAGTGTGCACCATGTACTGGGATGTAGCAGTGAGGTTGCTGATTGCCACCACCTGAATACTCCTCTCCTCACCCCTCCTTTCAAAGTCTAGGAGAACCTGCGTGGCCCTGAAACTTGCGAAAAACTACAAACATGGTGGTGCGACGTGCGTACAGTTCTTATTTTCAGGTGAATATATACTAATGAAAACAGGACATGAATATTATATGCCATTTCTGCAAATAGATCCCCAAAATCTGACACATTGGTCCTTTAAGGAATTCAGATAAGAAACTTAGATTTGAAATTAGCTAAAAAGTGCATTTAAACCCTTTTTCTTGTGAATTGCTGCATAATTTTATCTTTACAGGTCTCTGAAACTTACTGAGATGACACAGAAAAGCAGAAAACAAATGACTTTTTGTCTAAACTGGTCACAAAGTGTAGACAGTGGTTTGTTTTAAGAGATCACAGCTCTAAGCGGTCAAACACTGATTATATATGAGTCTCTACATTGCTGCTCACTCCATTAACTGCTCGGTTCAGAAGTCTTTACCTCAGTGAGACGATGGTAGAACTCTGAAGTGACGTGTTGTTTTACTCTCCAGCATCACCGACAGAGTTCTGAACGTGACTAAGAAGACTGACTTTTAATTACAGCCTTAAGTAGAGCCTTTTGTTTACACGGCCATCAGATAAAGTCATTTGCAGCCTTCACTGCGCCTTCAGCAGCTAAAGGACCTTTGATTAAAGCATCCAGCGACATTAACAGCAGCTGCCGGTCAAACACTGCTGACACTAAATCTGCTGCTTCTACCAGCCGCTCAGGCAGCCAGACGCGTTTCAGACGAGGTCCACTTAACGCTATGAAGAGGAAAACTTACAGTTTATTAATAAAGTACTGAAAATGCTGATAGATGCAGAAGATAATCTTAATTTTCTTCTTGCTTAGGGTACATTTCTGTTCTCTTTACATACAGTGTATGTACAGGTACACTGTATATGAAAATCACCATTAATCTCATTAAAATGCAGATAATCACTTCAGACCAAGGACTGATATGTGGAAGTGGTATTTCATTCATTCATTCATTCATTCATTTTTGCTGTTGAGAATGTTTGCACTGATGGACCGTATTGTCTTAAATGCGATGATGTAACGTATGTTTCTCATTCAAGTCTCAAGTAACATTCTGCTGTTTACATCTTAGAAAACAGAAGCAATATTTCCACAACAAAATGCCTTTTTTTGCATGTGTGTTTTACATTTTGTTGACTGACCTTGTACGATTATTTGCTAAGATTTAGACTTTTCTTTCACTGCTACGAAAAATCTATAAACCTAATCTATAACAGACCATTTATATCATCATCTTCCATTCTTCACCCATGTATGTAACTGAGTGGAAGCAAAATATATTATTCCTAGAGAGCTTTACAGTTGAGTGCCGGGCCGTGAAGAGCCAGTGGCCGTGCCAAATGTTTCATTTGTGTCAGAACTCTGTGACTTTTGTTATCTGATCCAAATGTGTTAAAATCAAAGAATAATGGTATACAGCACTTTATGGCTTCTTTAAAAATTTCCACTAAGCTGAGTAGTTTTAGCAGAATTATATAGAGAAATCTGTGACTTGGCTGGTACAAGATATAATATTAGGGAAATTACCATCAAATTAAACTGGTAAATGTAATAATAATGTAGGACAGAAATCAGTTGTCTTTGAGCTGAATTTCCTCTTTCTGTGCTCCTCCTGTCACTCTTAATTTATTTTAGAATTTAAAAAGTAATTGACTGCCCTGTTGATTACAGTGACATATGACTAGTAGTAATATATTGAAGCTGTCATAATGTAAACTCATTTTACTTTAAGCAGAAGTAAGATGTATATAATGTAAACACATATCAGCATTTATTTGATTGTGTTTTGGAGAAAAGGTTCTTTATAATGTTCATTACCGTTGTAATAAGGAAGATAGTTCTATTTTTGGAGCTGCCAGTTGTGATATGAAAACATGTTTTGCGCATGAAATCTGACTCTCAGTCCTTCATGTGGTTTTGTGAAATGTCTCGTCTCCGCTGGCCTGAGCTCAGTCTTGTTGTGGTCTGTCTGTCCACGGTCAGCTGGTCCCAGTCTGTGCTGGAGATCGACCACAGCTGGACCCAGCTGGGCTCGACCGGGCGAATGGAGATGAGGCAAAAATGTTCTTATGCAAGCTGCGATGGTCCAGTACACTGCCTGCTTTGTTTCATCAGTTTGGTTCCTTATTTAATTCCTACCTCGATATTGTATGAAAATGCCCCTTTTGGATCAATAAAAGTTTGTTTCTTAAGTGTGTTTGTTTTAATGGAATGATAAGCAGAACTACATTTCCCCCCTTGTCTTTCTGAACATGTCCCACATGTCTGTCCTCCCTGCTGTAGTCTCATTGATTCATTTGGAAACAGTTTTTTGAGCTTAGCTGTTCAAATCAGCTTCCTTCGGAGTCACGATGAGACAAACTTCCTCCAGATGTGAAACCATGACCGAAGCAACGGCATCAGTTAGTTTGATTCACTTCCCCAGCTGCAGTTTCTGGGTTCAGTCATCAGTTACTCGGTCATTTGACTTGTGGATCCTCCACATACGAGGTTTCTAAATCACAAGTAAAGCCATGAAAGAAATCCAACATGACTTCTTACGGGTTAGAAAATTACAAAATGTTTAGTTTCCCGTGCATGAAATTATCTGACAGTGGAAATATGCTGTATTTCATATGTGCAGAAAAACCACATGAATCTTTATATAATTTTGCAGATCTGTCCACTGACAGACAAACTGCATCTTCACGTTCTTGCCAAACAACTGATCATTTATGTCTCGCCAGTAATTCTATGTTGGGCGGAGCGGTTCAAGCTGAATAGCTTCTTCCAGCAGAATAATGCTCAGTTTTCTCCAGCAGCCTCCACAGTCAGCACAGCTCAGTCCATACAGCTGACAGCTCAAACTACATGATGAAACCTCATCAGCTAGGACCACAACCTCAAAGGAATGTTACCAGAACCTTGTTGAATCCATGACCCGAAGGATTCAGGTTGCTCTGGGGGCACCCAGTATCAGACAGGTGTACCTAATAAAGTGGCTATTCTCTGTGTGATGCGGTTCACAGATCTTGAGTCGGGACTGTTAAGTCAAATGACTATTTCCAAGTCTTTGTCTTTTAATCCAACACAGACAACTGATGAACACTGTGATATCATCAGAAGCTCAGAAAAGGCCAGTAAATGGACGCCGAGCTCTACATTTCCTGCCTTTGGAAGCATTCAGCTCGTGACTCTGACAACAGGAAGTGAAAAGCAGCTTGTTATCAGCGTCGCCGGCAGGAAGCTGAGGTGTGCGTCCGGGGGCCGAGCCACACGCTGTCTGTGGTGAAGGTGAGCTCAGGTAGAGTAAATCCACAGCAGACTTAGAGGGCTAATCTGCTTATACTGCTGCAGACTGAGACGAGCTTCAGCTGCCACAGATACCAGAAAGCTGTGTCAAGACAAGACGACAGTAGTCGTAGTAGAGCAGGAGTAGTACTCAGAGAGAGTCCAGTACGCTTTGACACATGATGGTAACTTTATACTTGTATACAACTAAATCTCAGAGGCAAATATTTTACTCCACTGCACTGGTCTGACAGCTTTAGTTATGGCTGCTTTTCAGGTTACACTTTTTTTATACCCCTCTTGTCCAGTGAAAACCAAGTATCTCCAACTCTGCTAATAAACTGAAGACACATATAGTATGAAAACACTGACAGTGGCCATGTTACTGCACCATGAGTACTTTTACTTTTTATACTTTAAGTACATTTTGCTGATAATACTTACATACATACCATGTTTTGAATACAGGACTTTGACTTGCAGTGCAGTATTTTTACAGTGTGGTATTAGTACTCGAGTAAAGGTTCTGAATACTTCTTCCACAAGTGCTACTCGTCAGGAAACGAAGTTTGACTTGGGTGGGGAAACTTCACGGCTTTTGTAAACTTCACATCAATTTGAGAATGTTTTTCACTACAACAGATGGCAAAGCTGACCGCCAGCGTACAGTCCGTCAAAGCAGCCACAGGCACTACAGTCAACAACGTGAAGCTAAAGAGTGAGAGCTGGAGGAGGTGAGGAGGCAGAGGCGGAGCATCGTAGCTCACAGTCCTGCAGAGCAGTGAGGACACAGACGTTTCACAGAGGAGACCAGCTGATCTGCTGATCTGCTGCTCACTGTTAACAGAGACTCAGTCTGCAGTGAGATAAACCACAGAGCTGCAGAGTAACATCAGGCCTCACGGTCAAACTTTTGACATCACCTCAACACACTCCTGTCCGTCCACGCGAGCTCTCTTGGTCTCTGCTGGGAGCGTGCGTCACACTTTCTTATCTATTGATGGTTTTTCTAACGCGTCGTTTACTCTTGCAGGAGCTTCGCGTTCAGTGGTTGCAAACTGAAACTTTCAGTTCAGCGTTTACCAAAAACACGAGCGAGCTCAATGAAGGCGCTCTTTAAGCGTCTTCATGCACAAGGCTGCAGACTGATACAAGCTAAATGACAAAGAGGAAGACAAATAGTGGCAGCACACACAAATCTAATTAGACTGCAGGAAAAATGAATTCATCCGGTGGCCCTGATGCAGAAATGTTTCAAGCATGGATGACTTTTTTTGCATATATTTACATCAGAGTTTTTTAAACCTAAAAATGTTCTAAAAACTTTTTCTTTGCTTCAACTGAAAGAGGAAGTCCTCAACCAATCACATGCTGTCCTTCTGCACAGCTAAAAGACCCCTCTGCAGGTCTAATGAGTGTGTGTGATCAGTGGAGGAAGGTGCTCAGAACCGCTGATCAAAGCTCTCCAAACAGGAGCCTCCCTTGTCTCCAGGAGTCGGGGGGCCCCATGTGCTCCAGAGAGAGGACAAGGACGTTATTGTGCAAAGAGACAGAAGCAGAGCCCACCTGATCGTCGCTCTGCCAATCTCATCCCCCCTCTGGGCTGCACCTCAGGTATCCTCTGTCTGCCCTCTGGGTGGAGAAGGGGTCAAAGGTCGGGAAGTGAGAGAGAGCATCTGTTGGCAGAGACAGATGGAAAGTTACCTGGAGGGAAGTGAAATACAGTGACGCAGGTGAAGAACTGTACAGCTTTCAAAAGAGTGTTTTAAATGTCAGGTGACTTTTGTATTTATCTAATTTGAATACTTGGTTGATTATTTATGTTTATGTAGCAGTCTAAAGAAAAACTGTCAGAAGTAAGCAGATAAACATCCGTAATTAAGACCAAGTTCAAAATTTTCCATCATATTCTGATATTTTTTCATCATATTTTCATGAAACATTTGGTCTAATTTGTTTTACCCGTCATAACTTCCAGGCATCATGAAATTTTAAATCAACTGATTACTTCTTTGTATTCTCAATGAGTTGTTTAATTCTTCCCTCCAAGTAAAAGTTGGAAAACTGCAGTGTAAAAATACATTTCTAGTCAAAATGTTTTGATTACAAGCGTCAGTACTCATAATGTGAGTTATAACATGACATGTCGTACAGGTCATATCTGACTGGTGCACTGATGGTGAAGGTGACTCTAACTGTTTAACCTACTGCTGGCCACTTCAATCCATAACAAAGTATTTGTATTACTGTATGTCAGCAGCTGATCCAGGTCTGTATGAAACAGTTTTACCGGGCTACGTTAATCTGACAGCTGTAGTTACTCTGCAGGTTTAGATTTTACAAAGAAAATCTAATCAGCTTATTAAAATACAAAACATTTTCACAGATTAAAATTCTAACAGCATGTTCAATTATTACTGGCTTCACCTTGACTACAACATTAAAATGCTGCTCACACGTTAATGCACCAGTGATACTTCCAAATATACTGTACGATGAAACGACTGTCTGCACAATGAGTACTTACTTCTGATATTTAGACTTTTCTGATTATATTTTCATACTTTTACTTGAGAACTTCTACTTATCATGGAGTGTTTTACAGAGTGGTACTGTGATTGATGTACAGGAATTCACCATTATTTGCATGTACTTCCAAACTGTAGCCTTCATAAGTACAGTAATTAAGTAAATGTACTTAATTCCAGTCCACCACTGCCTTTTTCCCTCAAGGTTTATCTCACATTAAAGGTCGTCACAGCTGTTTTAAACAGACCATTTCGAGACCTTCGATTTACTGAAATGTTGCTTCTCTCTAACTCCATCCTCCTCTCCCCGGCAGGAGGAGCGCTCCCCTCTGGACCAGTCCTCCCTGTGTAGATGTGACGGAGGCGCGCACCCCCGCCCGCTCCCGCGACGCAGCGCATCCCCGTGCGCACAGATGCTGGAGTGGAAGCGACAGGCGCGCTCATCTCGGTGGGAGCGAACGCATCGAAGACCAGAGACGGGGGGACAAGATCACCCGGCTTGCGTGCGCCAGGAGCCTCAGACCGCGGGGAACCATGCTCAGGACGAGTCTCTCCGCGGGCAGCAGGACTTAAAAAGCCGCGGTCCATCCATCGGGACACTTTTGACATCTACTCTCGCCCCTTCCCCTGGTATCTCCCTCCCGCTTAGATAAGGACGATAAGAACCCTCAGTCATATTCTAGAGCACACTCCTCTTTAGGTGACCTATTTAACCCCATCTGACGGCCAGTCGGGGTCTGAGCGCGATGTGGAAGACCGGGACCCTCCTGCTGCTGTGGGTGCTTCTGGCGTCCGGCGAACTCCAGCAAGAGACGGAGCCGCGGAGACTCCCACCCCCGGGAAAGTTGGATTTCGGTTATGTGCCTGCGGGAGTTTACGAGACACTGGCCCATTACGAACCGGGACCGATAGGGATCCTGTTCCACATGGTGCACGCTTTCCTCTACGTCGTGCAACCCAACGCTTTTCCACAAGGTGAGCGTCCTCATCCAGTCACACAGCGTAGCATACAGGACACCACAGGGACCCGCTAGGGACGCATTCATAGATCAGTGTTACATTTCTAGGGAATGCTGTGGGGAATTATCACTTTGGAAACATTGAACGGGTCTGACTGCATGAACTTGTTATTAACTGGTACTGTAGGCTATTCGCCATGTAGGATTCATCTCTGAAAGCAGTGACAGAGTGGATCCTGTTCGGATCCGGTTGCTTTCATGAATATCACGAACTCCAGATCAGCTCAGACCTGTTTTTTTACTGGTCCTCTCCCAGCTGACACTTTTCCACTGCGCCTGAACTGTGCACGCAGAGAGCTGTTTGTCCTCTGTCTCGTCGCATGAGTAGGTGTCCACTCGCGAATTTGCAGCCCGTTTGTGCGTCACGTCCCTCCGTGCCGCGCGCGTTTTGATTTGCGCGCAGAGCTGACGGACGCACTTTAAGGTGGCGCTTCTGCCTGCGGCGCATTTTATGTCAAGATAATGAAAATTAACGAGCCCCCTGTTGACAACATCGCGTGCCCACTGGCCGGTTTACACGCGCAGTTTTTTGCCTGAGTGACTGAATGTTTGTTGGAGCACCCAAAAGCCCCTGCGCGTGGCTCTACATGTAATACAATTACAGCTGACTGCTTAAGCATACACACGAGGTGTGTGTGTTTAATTGGGTCGTGGATGCTCAAAAGATGCCTCCCCTCCATGCGTCAGAGTCTGTGTCCGCATGTACTCCATCGGAACATTTTGCAGATTAGCAGCTCTCTGACTCACCTTGTTAATTGGGTAATCCCATAAGCCCCTGCGCCATATGTTGTTGGCCTTTTAGTTTCCAGTTTGTCACCAGCACTCGGGGGCTCATGGTCTAATCCCATGGAGCAGACCGCTGCACAGTGAAGTTGTCAGTTCATTCATGGGTGCACCCACCAAACGATGCGAGGCGGAGAACGGAAATCATGTGGAAATTGTTGGTCTGTACACAATAGTTCAGCACACGAATGCTTGGACATGCTTCTGCATGGCTGTTGTTTTGTCATTCCTTTGACTACAAGGCCCTGAGGAATTCAATCTTATTTTTGGGTTCATCAGAGTCTAGGTGACGCAAGCAAAGGCCATTTGCTTATTAATAGCAGCAGTGCATGCATGGCTGTGTGGCACAAATCAAGTGACCTGCCAGGTGTGTTTTGATGGATACTGGCTGGTTTGCATGTTGCAGGAAGCCCCTCTGCACTGTGCAGTTTGTTGGAAAACAAAGCTCTTGCGTTGCATTTAAATCTGTGAGAAAAAAGAAAAGAATGCAGAGTTGTTTCCACTCCAGCAGTTTGTGACTGGCAGCGTAGAGGTCGGAGTGGAGCTCTGTGTGGATGTGGGTGTCTCTTCACTTCAGCCTGTGGTAAGCCACGGCATTAGTCTTCTTCCAGCAGACATTTAAAAAATTAATCACTGAGCGCTCCGGGGAAAAAAGCTGCAAAAACTGTCCTTCTTCACAAGTGTTGTTCATCTTGTTTTCAAATCGCATATTCTTCAAGGGGACAGTTCACCCAAAAACACAAAACGGCATTCAGGCTCAGCGGCAACGTCTCTGTCTAAGCACAGCGACATGAATACACAGATCTGACTGTGAGCGGATCCCAGTGTTTGTACAAAGACAGCCAGTTCACAGTGATGTCTGCATTGTTGTGATATTACAGCTGCTGAGGTTGATTTCTGGTCATGTTCATAATCATTTAGTCTATACAGCATCAGAAAACTTAAAAATGGGGGTCCTAGGTCCTCTTACCAGCTCAATTTAATTCAAACTGCAGCACTTTCACAGGCTGTTTTTCTTTTTAAAGAAAAACTATCAAGTCGAGGTCTGTTTGCTTACAAAACTCCTCAACCCCAAGTAAGCGGACTGTGAATCGGGGGTACTTTGTCAAACTACTATTTTCAAGGTTAAAACTGACTTGAATTGAGCACCCTGTGTCTTAGGAGTTAGGAGGCCGACCATTAACCACGTCAGCCAGGGACCCTTGTTGCAGCTTTCCCTCCCAATAAAAGCTTTTAGTGCCAAAAATACTTTAAAAAACAACTCTGATACTTAACTTTAGGTCAACAGAGTCAAGAAGTCTTAAAAATGCTTTGGAGAAAATCATAAAAGCTTCAGAGACTGTGTGTCAACAGATCCATGAAAACTAAGCAGACACATTCTAATAAAGATCATGTAATATGAGAGAAAGCTAAAAAAAAATCCCTCAAAAACTAGGAATTCCACTGAGAGCAGTGTTCAGCATGAGCTGCATACAGTATCTGTAAATCTGAGCGTGCAGCATCACTAAAGCTACCTGGATGGAAAGCTCAGCCTCTGGGGAAAAGGAAAATACTGCTCTACAGTCAGTACTCACTGAGCAGTCAATGTCAGCCTGATGTATTGGTCTCAGCCTTGAAATGACTCTGACAGATGAACATTATGTTTCTGTGTAATTAGCGACACCCCATCATCACGTCTTCCACAATCACCGCGTGACATTTTGCGTTGTACAGAGTCTTTATAATCTCCTGAGTGTTTGATGCGGTCGACTGACACGCTCATTCTCTGCGTCTAACGGCGCGCTGGCTCCGAGCTCGTAGGAGGCGTTATTAGCAAAGAAGCAACAAATGTCTATCACTGACACCCACACGAGGCAAATGAACAGTGACATATTCTCTCTAACGTTTTCTAACGGCTTCTCGCTGCAGTGTGGAAACCTCACCTCCCTCCCTCCCTCCCTCACACCTACTCACACTCTCAACAAGACACAGCCGATGCATGCCAATACAAGGCCGATGCACAGGATCAGAAACCCTTCTCAGACATGACAGACGTAACTTTGCCGGCTTCATCAAGCCGTTGAGGTGCTTTTTATCATTCGGACACTGGCGCGTTTGACTTAAATCTTCACTGCGGCTTTGTTCCAACATGATGAGACATTTGCAGGCAGAGCTGGAGCGACGGTTGGCACCTTGCAGCATCGCAGCACGAAGAGTTGAAAAGTTTAATGATATGAGGGAAGATGAATGTTTTCTGTTCTCGCTCAGGCTGCATCACTGATGGGTTTTAAAATGTATTTTTGCTGTTGAAGCCTTAATTAACCATCATGAGCGCGAGGAACACCTCCCCCCACTGAGTAAATCTCTTAGGTAGAGACTTGCTGCCTAACTTCTAAACTCTGACAGAAACTAAGCATCTTTTAATTACTGTTTATGTTTTGCTGGACATTCATTTATTCATCCATGCAGTCGGTATGGATCAAAGTAGTAAATATAAGGAGTGAGACAGCTGGTCTGACACTGCAGCTGTGGTTGTGTCAGTTTTTTAATATCTTTTGCTGCACTCATACTAATGCACACAAACATTTCACATGGAGCAGGGGCTTCAGATTTGGAGGCATTTTTCTGATGCTGCGGTCCAGTTTGACGTGCACAGAGTCCGTAAACAGAGTTTTCCTTAAGGAGTTTCACCAGAAAGCAGAGATGTAGGTGGACACACATCAGACGCCATTTATTTTCATCCCCTACTCTCCCCATCTAATTAATAAAAACAGTAAATGTAACATACTGCAGGTCTCTCATTTTTCCAAGTCTTTTAATTAATCTTGGTGTAAGTCAGCCATCACTGGAGAGTAAGAGGTGCGTTAAGCTCCTTCTGCAGTTTTAACAGTATCATTTCACGCCTGTGGGTGAGCGCGGCTGGGGAGACGATGCCAGCCGCCGTCATGCGGCAGATCCCTGTAGGAAAGTGTTTTCTCATTAGCGTCTATATTTCCTCTGTTCAAGAAACCACGCCTAGGTGGAATTCAGATAACAGGGGCCTGGTGAAGATCTGGCATTAATTCAAGGGAAGTAACTGTTGCCAGGGAAACCCATCGGCAGCTATCACGGCCGGTGAGTTTTGGTTCACCTCGCCGGCGTCAGTGTGATGTGAGGCGAAATACTGTGGCACAGTCAGCCAAGTAGATTTGTACAGCTGAGGTTAAATGATCTCAGGCCATGTTTATTTAATGCTCATCAAAAGGGAGTTCAGAGTATGTTTTCACAGCACAGAGGCATAAAGAGACTTCGGTGTTCAGTGAAGGACACGCAGACATGAAAGAAACTGAAGAGAAACACTTCAAAAGACCAAGGACAAAGCAGAGATCGAAGCGCTTCGTGAGGCGCATCAGAGATTTACTGGAACTATAAAGCAGAAGGCATTCAGGTTTAATGTGCTTCATGTTCGGAGGAAGAAATATCAGCAAAGCAGGAGACTCTTTCAGGTTAAATGCTGATAAATCTCAACTATAACGGTGAGCAAAGGTCAACATTTTGAACATTTAGTTTTAATTCAGTCTTTGCACTTGGACCTCAAGTGCTTTTGCTGCTGTCTTGGATTTATACAATCAGAAGGTGAAATCTGACAACAAGCCTGAGCTGTAGCTAATGTCGCTAGCTGCTAAATCTGCACACTTCCACAAAGTTGGGAGGTTTGCCAGAGACGTGCTGGAAGGTTAAACGCTGATGAAACATCTAGTTTGGGTAAAGCTGCAAAAAGCAGTGGTGGCTTAAAGGTCAGAGAAACTGGCTTGTGAGGTGGAGGAGAGTGAAACAGCAGCACCAGCAGCCCCAGTGGAGCGGCTCAGTGGCTGTACTGGGTGTAAGCGGCTGCATTTACGTCATGTGATAACGGATTAAATATGCTGATGAAATAAGCTAAAATAATAACTCCTACATTTAACAAACACAGCTGAATCAGTGTTTCTAGTGGAGCACATCACAAAGCTGAACTCTGGTCTGAGAGTCTGTCAGAGCAGCTGAAAATGACTATCTGCAGTTTGACTTCAGTGGAGGTGATGGGGAGGAGGGGTTAATACTCGTCTGACTGCATCTTTAGACTTCCCATGTTTTTCAAACTCTTTGTAATACAGGCTTTCTCTTATTTTCACAGCGTGGATGACACAGCAGAGTGGCTCATCCAAGACTCACGTGTATCCTAAACAATTACACTAATTACTGTTTACACTCACATACTGTAGTTCACCAAATAAGGACGTGATATCATAATTTTGCTTCTAATCTTCTCCAAAAGCCTATTAACATCATTACAGCCCATTAAACTAAACAAAAACCATATTACAAACATGGCAAATCACTGAGTGGATTAGACTGCACTCTGCGTATTACAGCTAAAGTGTCAAGAACTGGTGAGATTGTGTGTCTTTAGCTGTGTGTGTTTTTTAAGTTTCAAAACACTGTGCAGTAAACTAGCTTACTGTTCTAGTATGAACACAAAGCACTGCTGAAGGAAAGGATGTAGCAGGCGGCCCTCCATAAATGATCCAATAACAAGTGGTTTTACCAGCAGGGTGGTGTTGGTCACGTGTTCCTTTTGGAGGCTGCCTGGTAGCCAACTAAGAGCACTTTTATGCAGATGAGGGGAAGTTTGTGTGGATTTCACTTTAGTTTGATTGTGGTGTTTTAACCTTGAACACAGCTAAGCCCATCAACTCCCCAGGGTTCAATTTAAGTGCACCAAAAAGCCTAAATTAAAATCCGGTGATAGATAATGAATTTGGAGTGTGCCCACAGGTCATCTGAAGCATGTGCAGGACTGGTATCTGCTGCAGGCACCGTTACCCTGCTGCATAGCTGTTAAGTGATTAAAGAGAGAGTCCTTCAAACTGGAAGGTCGGGGTTTGAGCCCCATGACAGAAAGCATCTGCCCTGCTGAAGTGTCCTTGAGCAACTTAACAAGTGTGTGAGTGCCAGTCTGTTGCTGACCCTGCACCTTAACATTTCTGTGGTGACTGCAAAGACAAATCATTCAGTTGAGGACGTGCATACAGCGTCAGAGGGGAACTAAGTCGTTATTTTTCAGCATTTTTCTTGCCACTTGCAAACATTTTCCTAATTAGGGATTTCTTCAGCAGCGGGCACATCTGTGGAGATTATCCTTAGATGCTGTGATGATCCCCCAAAAGGGTTTAAATTTGCAATCATAATGTTTGGCAGATCTGAATCATTTCTTCATTCGCGATATCAAAAACAAGTAGATGCGCCAGTGACTTCCAGAGCTACGTGTGCCGAAATGATGAGCTGGTGTTCGCTTCTGTCATCAATTCACTGATTCTTCAGTATTGCAGCATTTGGCAGGGTGGGGCACATCACAGTACGGGTCACCTTATGATGAGATATTCTGCTGGTTCAGTCAGAGTCAGAGGTTTACTACAGCAGGTACCATTAGAAGTTGAAACCATAGTGATTTTAACAAAGTTAAACAATAACTTCTAAATGAAAAGCAGAGAAACAAACTACAGCTTTTATGAAATGTTAAAAGCATGGCAGCATGCATGCTTGTAGTGACACTCATCCATAATATTTCAAGCTTTTCGCTGTAATCTCTGCTGTCTAAAAACATCCACTCTGCTCAGTATTCTGTGTCTAACTCTGTTATTACAGAGCAGACAGAGATTAGGTCTGACCTAACTGTGGACCCTCGACTCATGGACTCGATTATTATTCAGATGGTGACATTTAATTTGTGATGATCTGGGACTTGGGTGAAATAGTGCTCATTTAATGCCACTAAAAACAGACGTATTGAATAAACATGAGTATTAGTTTCTTTACAACAAAAAAAAGATCATCTTTCTCTAGACATACGGAGTGAACCACACGACAAACTGTTGAATTAGTTCATGTTCCAAAGCTGGATTTTTAGTTATCTGCGTTGTTAGAAATGTCGGCAGGAGTTTGAATGAGGTTTTGGAAACAAATCCAGAAGTTCCGGTTTTACTTTGGCTCTTTTGGTGGTTGCAAGTTATGCGCTAAAATTAGCTGCTACAATGCTACAAGCTAGAATGCTACAGGGTATTCGATGGAGGGGTGCTCCCTGAGTTTTTCAGAGCCCAGAGGAGGCTACGTTTTTTTGACACAGTGTTAACAGCCTGAACATGGACAAATGCTACAACGTCCATGGTTTGGTACCAAGTCCAAACTAAAAAAAAAATAGTTCTAGATATTGTAATCATTATTCAAAGTGCTCCCTCTGACTCACTGCTTTGGGAACCATCTGCTGTATTTAATGAAAAAGCGACAGTTGTGCTATTAATTAATCATATTAAAACACTGCTGATGCATATTCCATAATCTAGTTGCCCATTAATTATCAAACCTTGATGGATTTTGTCCTGTTTTCTTCCGTATCACGATATTTGCTCAAAAACACTTTGATGGAAACTCTTTATCGTAGTCTATGTGACATCCACAGACTCTGACACAGTGAAAATGGGGCCGCGCTGTTGCTTTTCCATTCTTCTGTAGGATTGGATGGCTGCCTCGAGGCCGTGAGCATAAACATGTCTGGATGTGAGGAAGGCATTCATGTCCTCAATATTTCAGAGTTTTCTCAGCTTCCATCTGTTACTAAACAAGATCAAATGTGATTGTGGGAAGATTCATTAAAGCATGACTGGACAGGTTGATATCATCTAAACAGATATTATAATGATCTCTATGTTTCGCAAATCATATTCATTTCCAATAAATTATGCAGCTTTTTCAATCTAAGAAAATCAGCCTGGTATAAATAAGCATCCCTGCAAGATCCTGTGCTCGACACAGTCACACTGTAGTAGCATCTGCATGAGAGAAAGTCATGTACAAGGTTCCTCTGCAGTGTTTTTATGCTGTCACATGCAGTCATGTCACTGCACTGACAGTGATGGCCGCCAGCGCCAGGACGCTTCAGGACACACACAGGCACAGCCTTACTCGCCTGCAGCATAGTGCCAGCTGACTGCCAGAGGCAACGTGTCAGTGCAGCGCAGAGCCAGGGCGACCATCGCAGGTGAATACACACAACCGAGATGCCATTCACAAGTTTCCATCTCTGTGCCCATGTTTACACTTATTTTATGATTAGATGCATGTTGGTGCGATGGTATACTCATATTATTATTGATTATAATGCACATGTGCTGAGCTTCTTCTTCTTCTTCTTCTTCTTCAAAAAAGAAAACAAATATAATCTTTATCCAAGGAGCGCTGGCTGAACTCTACACTCCAGCGCTCTACTTATCATTCAAACAGTTCTGCATGTTCACACTGCTGGTGTTAAATCGTACACTGCTGGCCTCTGATAAGGGCTAACTGAAGATTCAAAAATAATGTCTTTGCATTTGGCAACAGGATAATCTCAAGAATTTCCTGAAACTCGACTGCAGATAAAGTGTGCTACGAGCTAAAGGTTAAAAGGATTTCAGCACCTCAGTGGGATTACATGGCGCAGGCAATTCTGAAATTGAAAAGGCAAATCTGAGTTTTAGACGGAACACAAAGCAGATTTTGTTGTTTTTGCACGTTTTTATTCGCCCAAACATCCTGTTGTGCCGACTGTACGAGGTACGCCTGTGTGTTCATGTGACAAACTCAACCTCTGACTGGTATGAAAGGATATATCCAAATACAATGACTTCATATCTCATACTTTTGTTTTTTTCTTTTCCTGGTGGAAATGATCTCTTGTACGAAACTCACTAGGAACTCCAGTTGTTTTGCCTCTCGTTTCCTCATCTCTGTATATTTTTGAAGTAGATTCATGAAGCCTCAGGATACACGTTACATTTCCAAATCTCTTGGACATCTCTCCCTCAAGCTTCGCCACTCAGTGCAAACTGGCGTCCACTCGTGTCTTTACTAAAGTTTGCTTCCTATTCGATGTGAACGCTGGGGTTGGTAGCAGTTAGTATGACCGATTCTTTTTATCTCTTAGTGAAGCAAGTAACCCACAAAGAGATGGAGACCTCAGAACAACAGCTAGCGATATTGTGGTGGGCTGCTAGCCAAAGAAGGAACATATTTAACATATCCTCTATTGTATACTGGGGGGGAACAGACTGGTATTTCTCATCACTGGGGAGGACATCACAGCACTAAAAAATGCATGGTTATGCCCTAGTTTACTGTCTCTCTGTTTTACATCATTGTGAATTTACTTTCCCACTATTTTCTGACATTATATAATCTAAAAAATCAACAGATCAAAAAAAGGCGATTAACAGATAATGGAAATAATCATTATTTGCAGCCAAAAGGTTCAGTAACCTTTTCATGTGTCCACCACTGGCAGGTCAATTTGTGTTATCGTCACATAAACCTTTTGTGTTGGAGGAACAAAATCTTCCCATTATCTGTAGTATTGTGTTTCACAATCAATGTTCTTCTCATGAAAGCCTGTGACACTGTGCTGCGTTTGGTCGTTGGTCGTTAAAGGAGAGAAATGTGCTTTTCATTTCCACCCGAGAGGAGGAGGTCAAAGAAACAAACTGCTAACGCTCTCATCACACCGGCTCCTTTTACACTGACGATGCCCCAGCTTTGTGAGAGGAGATCACGCTGCATAATCAGAGCACAAAATGAAACATTGTACAGCGCTTTAATTCCTCGCCTGCAGCTCCGGTCCACTGAAAAGATATCAAAATAGCCTTTAACTACATGTTGTTACTCTTGAAATGGATCCACAAATCTGGGATTAGACTTTCTGAAGGCTCAGCCAGCCAGGCAGGACGGCCAGTTAGAAACGAACAGCTTCGTTTCAGAATGATTATTCAGTCATTTAAATAAAGTTGGGAGGCTGTGTATAACGTAAATAAAAACAGAATGCCATCATTTGAAAACACACTGTGTTGTTCCTGACACCATGTAGTAATTTATTGAATCATGTGTTGGGTGGATCAGGGATGCCCCTTTCATACGCAATCATGATACTATCACCTGTTACCAATGAAGCTGTTTACCTGTGGAATGATCCAAACAGGTGTTTTTGGAGCATTCCACTACATTCCCAGTCTTTAGTTGCTCCTGTCCTAACATGAAATATATTGTCTTTGGACTGTTTTCAATTTTATGCCAAAAAGGATTAGATATTTATCACATTCTCTCTTATTTATGTTTTACACATCCACCAAGTTTTTTGGAATCAGGGCTGTATGCGACACTTTCTAAGACCACCTGAGGGACAGATAAGAAATGACTGTTTCCTAAAATGAGCACAATGTTACCAAATTGAAACTGAACTGATGTAATGGAGGAGACACAGCTTGAAACAGGTAAGATGAGAGAACGGAAAGATGCTTTGAACAGGCAGAAACCAGCAACCTCACCTCCAACTTCTTAAGCAGTGTAAACATGTCAAGTCTTAACTCTTAACACGCACGTACGAGAAGACCTTCCTGAAAATACCTTATTTCTCTGGGTGAATTAAAGTTGAGGACAAGGAGACAAACGTTTATGTGACATTTAAATCAGCAGCAAACTGAGGACTCAATCTAAATTATAGCTCTGTTAAATTTATTGTAGTTTTATTGAGCCATTACAGTCCATTAAGTCATTATGTCTCTGTGTACATGTATTACCACTTATGAGACTTTTATTGTTTATGGGATCATCAAATGTTTATAGTTGACATGGCACTGAAGGCATGCTTAGCAGTGAGACAATCAAAGAGTCAGGTCAGATCTCTGTCACAACAGTGCATGTGCCCAGATCTGTGTGACTGGAGTCCCTCAGCGAGAGCCTCGACCTCACTACCTCTCTTGAGCTGCACTCACACAGACAAACACTGTAGAATCACACTGCCTCGACATGGTGGGGCGCCAACGCAAAGGACATGTAACGTTAACACATTACACTGTTTTCTTATCTAAAACAAGCAGTGCAGCAAAAGATAAAAAGATTTAAAAAGTTGTAAAATCCATCTGTATAACACTGTTGACGGCTGTGTAGTGTGCTGGCCTCTGATGGACCTTCGAAATCATCAATCTATTGTTAGTATTAACGAGGCTGCCCTTTGCTTTTCTTCAACCTGTATTCAGTCTGAACCCCCACTCTGTGATGCTCAAGAATATGCTGACAGTTAAACTCAATGACTATTTTAGGGCTGAAATGTATGAACTATGATTGCTGGCAACTCATACAATTTTTTAATATTCTACCTGAATTGGCATTAAAAGTAGTATATTAATTAAAAACTATGTCACCTTACAAGTCACTCACTTTAATATACAAATATTTTAAAGGGAAGAGCAAACTAATCTGTATTTAAGAACAAAAAAATACATTGATGTGCAAATTCCACTTAAAAGTTTGAAGGCTACTGCCTCAAATGGAAATCTTCAAATGAAATTACACCAGCATGGCAGATACTGATTACTTACTGCCTCCTAATTCTGCCAGCACAACCGCTTGCTTTGTTGTACTTTCCCATTCCTACAGTAAATGTGCACTTTTCCTGAGCTGTGTTACACACTCAGAGACTGCCCCCCCCTCCAGCTCTGACAGCTTAATTTGCTTTCACCTTTTGTGTATTAATCTTGTTGGTGCTGTAGTTATGAGGTGTTTGGCTGTGAAGGATTTTCAAATTACTCGTGCTTCAAAGAAACGCATTTATAATGAGAGGCGCCTCTTTCATTGATACAGCTGTGGTTAAGTTTTATGTAGACAATACAAACTGTTGAATTCGAGTGGCCCTGAATGGCTCCATCACAACGTATTGCTGACACATTGACCACATTTCACAGTGAAAGGCCATTCACTGAGTCTCAGTGCTGACGTGTGTTCTTACAGTACAAAGAGGAAGACGTAGTGATATCAGTTGAGCAGGTCACTAAAACCCGATTGCTATGTCTTAAATGAGATAATTTACTGATTTTGTCTGACCAGATTGATTATATTATCTCCAAGATGGGAAAGGGCATCGCTGTTTCAATGAAATGTTCTGCTTATGCTCCATCTTCTGATATGATTGATGGTGCACAAAAGACGATCGTGGCTAGCTGTGGAAGCTAACTTCAAATCAAGTCTTCCATTATTCATGTGGAATGGTGCTCCACACTTATTGAATGATAAGCTAGCACACACTGGTTTCTGTCATGGGTATATGTTATTATATGTTGGGAATACTGGTCAGCTGGCAGTGGTAGTAGTCCACAAACATATTGCATGATGGGAACTGTTACAGATGCAGTTCTGCCTGGAAGATGCTCGCAGGCAGCATCAGAGAGATTAACAACAGGCCCTCGTTCAGTCAGCAGGAACTGATGAGTCTCGCCTAGATTGTTATTTCATTGCTGCTGTTCTTGGATCCTTTTGGTTTGTTTTTGTGAACTTTTCGGTCCCACAGGTTTGTGACGGTTTTGTTTTTGTTTCCCCTGTGGGCTGCTACTGCTTGCAGTCTCACGCGTAAAGTCACTTCACTTGTTTTCTGATCTTTGCATTTGGCTTGTATTGTGCTTTTCTGTGACATCACGTGACTCTGATTGTCTATTTTTTATAGTTCTTGTTTTGTACCCCAGCGAGACTAGCAACCACTTAATGGGGACCCGAATAAAAGAGATCAATAGACTGAACAGGCAGCTCCTGGGTTCTGAGAGGAAAGTGATCCATCTCATTTAGAAGGCTTGCTTCACTTGGGGCTGGCATATTAGCAGCCTAAGTAAGGGGAGATAAAAGCTATGGCATTAAGATAAGTTGAACGTTTGAGACATTTCAAGGTAATATTATAATGCCACCATCAGCTTAAGCTTCCAGCTATCTGACAGAGCGGGTGAAAAATGTGGCAAAGTCAGATGGGGTGAACAGGTAGAGACGAAAATCAAAAGATCACTGGAGCAAGGAAGGCTGACAAGATGTCGGCTTATTTAAAGAAGCCAGAGAGGAAAAAAGGGAAGGGGGAAGGAATAAATAGAGGGAGTGCGTTGGAATAAGAGCTGCCACTTCCTCGGGTGCTGCTAAAGCTGCGTCTCATTCGGGGACGTCATATTTGGGTCAGGCCTGGGTAGCCAAGCAGGAGAGGCGAGGGCGAGGCGACGCTGCGGCTCAGTCCTGCTGAATGAAAAGCAAGTCATGCATTCTCTGTCCCCTTGTTCCGCTTCATTGGTGGGTGCGCTGATGCCAGCTACGAGTCGACTCCGGGGACATGGTGAGTTGTAATTGCAGATGTGTGGCGGTGAGGGGTCAACCTGCCAACGCCGGAGATGACTACTCTAAACGGCCTTCCTCTCCGACGTGCCGTTTAGCCTCGGCGCTGCTCCTCGTCACACCACTTCACGAGATGCTTGTAGGCTTCGCTCAGTGGCGCAGAGACTGTTCCCCTGAGTGGGATGTGTCACGGGAACATGGCTGGGTCGCAACTCAGAGAGGCTTTTTCGGCCTGTAATGACGAGCCGTGTGTCGAGTATGCTCAATCTAGAAGAGCAGCATTTATCCGAAGTGGTGTGAGATCGATCCCAGCCAACGCAGGTTGACTTTATCACATGAAGTGTAGGACAGGACAGCACAGGAGTTCATCAATACCAGCGCTGCCTTTCAGTGACAATACTTTACTTTTTTAGCCAAGTGGTCATGACCTACTGTTAATTGCTGTTCACTGGGTGAGAGAGTTCGTGTGTCAGAGCTGTGATTGGCTGTCCAGTCTACATGTGGTGGCTTCTCTGTCTCCGGCTCATGTCTTGAGAGCAGTGAGTCAATAAATGCCTACAGGTCGCTAGTTGCTTCAAAAGCAGGTAACATGTGAGATGTCATGCATTTGAAAGAAGCTGCTTAAGCTGCGCTAGTTAAAGTTAACTTTAGTGTTTCAACTTTTTGTTTTAATCTGCCGGTGCTACTTTCTTAAGATCATGACGGTGCAGTTTTTTGTATCTGACACTGAGTGTATTTTTAAGATTCATCACGGTATTCTGGACATCAAAGCAGCTTGGCAACTCCACCTGAAGGTTGCTCACCGACACACCCCTGATGTAGCCACACAATGCGAAAGACAGCATCATCATCATCATCATCAACCACATGTTAAGAAGGAATTAGTTTGACAGAAGGCAAACTGAAAATGCCTGATGTTAAATATACGAATAAATGATGTTCATATCGGCCCTCTGTACTCCCTCATATGAGTGACTGATTAACATGACTGACACTGCGGGACACAGAGGTTGACTGAAGATGTGTGTCCATTAACATACGTTATGCACAGTGCTATTATGTCTGGATAACAATATCAGCTAAATCAGTAAAATGAGCATGAAGGGTATTTCTTATCAAGTCCCCCTGAGGTGGCGCTGCCCCAGACAATAGATGTTACATTGTCTCCTCTGATTGGTTCCTGTCTGTCATTGCCACCTTCGCAGCACGGCTTCAGCCTTGATTAGCTGATGGTAATCTGGGACAGCGTTTACCTGGGCGAGTCGGCAGAGCCAATCCTCTTGGCTGTTTGTTCAGCGGTCAACATGCTGACCAGACTGCACTGCAGACCACTTGTCCTTTTATCCCTGGCCTCTCAAATGACTACTTAGCCTAAAGGTTAGAATAGCAGGCTTGTAGCAAGGAGATCACGATTAAGCGGTTAGAATTCAAAACAATTTGGTGTTTGGCTGAGCTTAGAAAAAATCTTATTGGATGCCTCACTCCTTTTAGGCAGACATACAACATTTCACATTAAAATAAAGAAACAAATGAAATTACTATTAGGACTGAAGTTTTAACTTCTGTCACTGCTTTCATACATTTCTGCACAAGCTTCAGGGTTTCCTCACCAAGCCGCAAGGCAATATGTCTGTGTAGGTTTATCTCATTTATTCCAGCAGTACGACGTCAAAACATAATGAACTAGTTCAAGTTCTTGAGTTTGCTGTGGTTGTTGGCTTTTAGATGTAATCAAAGAACACCAGTCAAACTGTCCGGTCCAAGTGGCTCGTACTAGGGCGGAAAAGGTTCAGTATGCTTAAACAAATTAGTTTGTACGATGTGCCGTCCAAAGGCAAAAGTGTTTATACCTGTCAGAAAATCCTGCTGTCAAAGCCTCCTCCCGGGTGCATCACATTGGCTCCCTGATCTCTCTTGAAGAGCTCTGTGTCTTGTTTTTGCAGTTTTGACATTATGAATCATACAAATGGGGATAAGGGCGCACACTTTTGAACGTTCCCTCCTTGAAGGCATTCGGGGCGTTTCGCTTGGTTTTACACACGACAAGTGACGTAAGTGATTGTGTGAAGAATGAAAACAGAGAGCCTGAGAGAGAAGTTCAGATGCTTTTAACTTTCTTGCAAAACTGCTGTGTGAAGTGGGTGTGAATGTCAGAATGTCACTTTAAGAAAGTTGCAAAAATTGTCACACGCAGCCCCCTCAATTTCAACATCCCAAATGTGTGGAGGGAGGGGGTTTCAGAAGATGTCTGACAGTCTGACAGCGACTTCGTTTGAAGCATAGTGAGGTACTAATGAAAAACAGATGATACATTTTTGATGTGACTTGACAAATAGAACTGCAACTAAGATGCCCATCGGTTAATTTAAATGTAGTCCACAGAATAACTTGAAATAACTTGGCAGAATGCATACCATAGTGTGTAATAGAGTTGAGCGGTATCCAAATTTGGATACCGTCAAACCTTCCCCACATTTTCCCGGGGTATACGGTATTACCGTGACTAATTTAAAATCATCGGTGTCAATCGGTGTCATATGAAAGCAGAGAGTCTGATGATGACGAAGATGTCTGCCTCCTCACTGTGTGGCGAAAACTCGGCGAGCTAGCAGCCAAAGAGTAGCAGAAAAAACTTTGCTAAATCATGAAGTATGTCTTAACTTTGCTGTTTGTGGTCAAAAGTTATATTCCAACCCGAAAACACGCTGCTAATGTCTCCTCCTGTGACTCTGTGTTAGTTTGAGATCAATCACGAAGGTCCTGGTTGTTTACATAAAGAGGAGGGGTATCTAGAGTGGACTATACTATAACCTATCTCTGGGGTTGCTTCCTTCTGGATCGTCATTGGTGTTTCCATGGTGAATGTGGGCGGGTCACTGAGCTATTGACCGGCGTAACCACGCAGTTAGTTTCAGCGCTCCGTCTCATGAGTGAGCAGAGCGCTCACAGAGGACTCTGCTGAGCAGTCCGAAGTGTTATTTTACTGTTTTATTCGCATTTCGTCCTTTTATGAGAGCTAAGAACAACAGCAAGCAGAAAAAAGGCTGAAAAAGTGTTTTCAACAGAGGAGTTTCTCCGTATGTTTGGACAAGATAACGGTACTCTGCCCAGATGAGCGCCTGAACACACCTGTGTAAAAACACCTGTAAAACTGCTCAGGTTAATTTTCTTAGCATGTACTTTTGCACAGTCAACTTTTTCTCGACTAAAAATTCAACCAGATACATTGAACGGAGTGGACTTCATTTTTGTTATGACGATGCTACAGTTACGTTAGGCCTCTATAGACGTAAATGCGCAGCATTTTTTCAACGACGTAATGAAACTGATAACGTTGCTATTTTTAGATACCACGGGATACCTTATTACCGTATTACCGCCCAACCCTAGTGAGTAAGCATGTCGATGAATCATCTACCTGGGAAAGCCGGATGATGTCCAGTCACGAGTCTCGTCCCCCAAAGACTCGGCGCCTCTATAAATCTTTCACTAAATCAACACAGAGCAGCCTGGAACCTGAAAAAGCATATAAAAATGTCATTAAAGATCAGAGCATCACTTTTTAGTTTTACCTTGTAAAATGAATGCATTAAGTCTTTGTTGTAGTGTTACTGGCAGATGATCTTATTTGCTGCTATTCGAGTATAATAAACACAATACAACAGACGCCTATACAGTACGACACACAGTAGACTGTATGTTTCTCCACAGGCATGTCAGCCAACTTCATATGTATCATTCAGAGTCCCAGTGCACAGGATTCTTATTGCCATTTCTCAAAGTCAGTGGACGAGATTGCACAAAGTCCCTGTGCAATATAACACTCTTTATTAGACTCTGCTGCCATGTTGCCCAGATTTATTTTTATCTGTGAGTGTTTGCATGTGAGTGTGTGTACGTGCATCTCGTCTGTCATGCATTTCTACCCATCAGTGTGATTTCCACTTGAAGGGAGGCTGTCAACTTTATTAACATACTAAATGCGCAGACTGGGTAGTATTTATAGTACAAGTGTAGCATTTCAGCATGCATGTTTCTGGTGAGTTTATGGGAGAATAAGAGATGTGGATGTTAGTTATTTTAGTATGTGCGTGTCTTACTCATGCTCATCTGGCTCCAGCTGTAGACTGTATGTAGCCAAGAGACTCAGCTGTTTACATGTAAAGGGCTGTAAAGTGCTCTCCGCACACCCACACATACACTTACTGTATGCGTACTGATGAAAAAATTCACACGGCCCCTCAATGTTTGTTCAACGCGCTAACATCAATAGCTAACAACAGGCCATGAATAAAAACACAGGAATATTCTTTTTTAATTGAAATGTGAGGGATGACGCTCTTGTGGCAGGTTAGGCCGTCAAGACTGACTAATATGTTTTTTATTCGTTGCACCATCGAGGGTACCAAAGAAGGAGTGACTCTCTCTCTTTCATACCCTCGATTCACTCCATTGCTGCCAAGTCATCGAGGTTAAAGATGAATAGTTTTATATGGAATACCTTCCCAACCTGTAGCTTTGGAAAGGTGAGTGCCTGTGTGTGCACCTGTGTGTGCGCGTGTGTCCATGTGTGTGTGTCTCCTCCTGTTTTACGGCTGTGTAAAGTTAAGCCTGATTCTCTCTCCATAGTTACAGACTCTATGGTAACAGAGTGTTTACCTTGTGCAGAGGTGTTTTTACACCAAGCTCATGGGAAGTGAGCTCTGATACAAACAGTCAGCCTCACACACACACTCATACACACACATATACACACACTTGTTCTCCTTTATCAGAAACATTTCAGTTAAATGTCAAGTCAATGGCCCACTCACATTTACTGGAAGACATTTACTAGAACAGGATCTGATCTCACCGTGGAGCGAGTGCAGAAAAACCCACAAATGCTCGTCCACACAACCTTTTCACGGCCATATTTCAATATTTATGACACATTCTTAGTAAACATCACCATAAGCACTATCAAGGTGACGTTACATAAATGTTGAGGGCACCACAAGTTTGTTGTTCTTAAGTAGGATCACCAACTGTAATCCATTGCATTGATTACGTACATTTTCCCAGTACATCTGTGCATACACGTATGCTTTTCCTCAATCATCTACACCTGCACTTATCAAACCGTTTGGTTTCTGACCCCTGAGAACGAAGCAACGTCTGAGCTGCTTATGAACAGACCAACCAAAGAGAGATTGTCCTTCTTGGGTTGTTTCATTTTATTAATTTTTAGAGGCCTAAAGAAGTACAACAATGTGAAAAAGTAAAGGTTAGAACAAAGTTAAAAAATAGAGGAGAAAAATGATTTTTTTCCTCTCTCGGTTTGTCCCTTATCCTGTTCATCATGTTACTGGCTCTCAGATTTATCTTGCAACCCAGTGGAGGGGTCTCTGGTCCTGGGAGTGTGACAACAGGAAAAACAGGAAATGGAAGGCAGAGACGTCAGTGTGGAGGATGTGTTAGATTAGATTTAGGCTGCAATCACACAGATGGGTTTTTGGAGTCTAGCTACTCTTGTCAGATATTTCCAGGTACATGTCAGCCAACTGTGTGCCGAGTGTGTAAAGAGAGTAAGAGGGGAAAGTAAAGTCAGTGAGATCCAGCTGTACTGTATGTTAACTTAACATGTGCTGCACATGAAACAAATGACAAATAGGACCTCTTAAACATTTACATGTCATCACTTCATGCACGGTGAGCTGATTGGATAGCTGCAAGTGGAGAGGAGCTCCTCAGTGGAGAGCGCCTTTAAGCTGAGAGATGCAGTGGAGCTCAGTCTGTATCGCTGGTGAACCATGTCGATGTAAAATAGTGGATATAAATCAGACTAAGGGCTTTTATTGCATAATTATATTCTCTCTCTCTTTCTTGTCTGCTTTCACTTTGAAAGACTTTTCGAGTAAACACAAAAATGCCAAAGCCATTATCTAAAAATACTGAAAGCTGTTTTGTTGCATAGCAACAAGGATGAAGAAATGCTCCTCGCATGCTTTTAGCCCCTCCTGTTACAAGATATTCACAGCGTCACCTTGAGAAAAGCCTTGTGTCTGATCACAGCCTGAGGCCCGATGGCACCTCCTGAAGGTGTCAAATGCTGTCCTGGGTCCCAAAACGTCTCACAAGCGAAACATACTGTCCTGGCATATGCAGTTATTACAGTGGAAATCTTCTGTTTCATTTTTTATCATCATTTTGGTCTCTGAGCTGTTGTGATTTTGCACTGCACTTTGGATTACCAGCAAATCAGTGTAGGTGGTGCTTTTCTCGATTTTTCTACTTATGAAGTGTGAGTTTCCTTCGCTGGTGCACTTTTCTTTTACTCCTTTCCTAAAAAAGACCTGCCTGAACTCTGCCTCAAATATACTGTAAAAACAAGGCTTTGTTGTATAGGCACACTATCAGTATCAATGATTTCATGATTTTTAACCTGCATTTATTGACTTTTTGGCAACTAGGAAGCAGCAGAAATGTGCTGTAATTGCTGATGTAGCGAAGCTGTTAGCCACCAGTTCTAAACATTAAACATCCAGCAGATACAGAGGAACATTAACATTCATTTAAGATGTTTTTTCTCCACCTGATGAATGCAAATTCATATTCGTACTCCTTTTAGCTCTGTTTTGCTCTCTGCCAGCCTCTGAGGGAAATATCTGCCTCCTTAGCTGGAACTTTTAGCAGCCGCGCTACCTTTGACCCAGTCCATTCTACTTTACCTGGACCCCACCTCCACATCTCTGTTGCATGGATGAATTTAAGTACTTGGATAAATAGTGGAGTGGAACAAGATGGACAAACAAAAAGAGAAAAAACGTAAAGGAGGTGCTGAAAAGCAGAGAGAGAAGAGGTTGAAGGCTGACGCAGCAAAATGTTTTAAAGTAACAAATTATTCATTCAATTAATCACCTGAGCCTAGTGAGCCTGAAGTCACCGGTGGTGCAGGTTCAAGTGTCAGGTGGGGGTCTGAGTAAAAAACGTCCAGGGTCATTTTTCTTTTAAAGCCCATCTCTGGCTAAAATGCTCCGTCGAGCTGAAGGAAACTGCAGAGTCAGACCAATTTCACATGCGTGCAGTCATTTGATCCATTGTTAATGTAAAAATATTGATTATAGCAGCTTCAAATAAAATGTGTTTAAATGAAAAACTCACGAGTTATTAACAAACTGAAAGCACCAGCAAAAATCCTGGCTTATGTCACTTAAGCGACGGAAAGGCCAAGCAGAGTTCCCTGTCTGTATTAGCGTTACAACCCCTGCTGAATTTAATTCTTAACGTGGAGCTCTCTGCCGTTTGTGTGTGTGTCCTCAGATAACTTTGTGAGGGAGAATCCACGTACTTGGCAACAGTGTGCCTCTGTTCAGGAAAAATCCCCAACTGGCTGTCTGCTTTGTTGCACCGCACGCCTTACAAGCAAAGCAGGGCTGAATGAAGTTTTGTGGTGTGGAAGTGTATCTCATGGCCAGGCTTACTTATTTATTTATTTTTCTAATAAGCCTTTTAGCGACGGGTGTTGTCACAGACTACTGCCGGGGCTTAGTAGGGAGAATATTAGAGTTTTGTTGATTCGGCTGGTGGCTTTTGGAGCAAGCTGATTGGATCCCACCCCCCTTTTTTCTCTGAGCAGTTCATGCAGGTTCTGCTGGCCACAACGCCATCAGTAAATACTGCACAGCCAGTCAAAGAGCATGAAAACCCCAGTTTCCATGACATCTACTTTATCTCTTTATCTTTCAATCTTTCCACCTATCCACCTTCTTATCGTCTATGTATCTAATTTCACCCGTGTATGGATCCATCTCTCTCTCTCTCTCCCTCTCTCTATCCTTCCACTTCTCTATTAGTATTCATGCTATCTCTTTATACCTCCCCGACTCCTCTCTGCTGTTTTTCTTTGTCCATCTGTCTCAGCTTGTTCCAGATCTTTTTGTTTCCCTCTGGCAGTCTTTCCTTCTGTCTCTTCCTTACTTACACTTTCTGTTTTTCCATTTTAGCTGTTTAGCTCATGTCCTTATGCAGAGCAACTTAGGAATGTGAAATAAGCTTCAATTCTGACACCAGCAGCGTGAACAGTGTCTTGCAGCAAGTGCACGTCTGCAATTCACAGCAGCATTATCTGTGAATTGCTTTCGGTCTCCTCTGTCGAGCTTAACTCCACAAACTTTCCAGTTTCTGCAGTACACCTGGGAGATGTTTTAACTATTGCACAGCGATCAATAAACACTAAAAGATATAGGTAGATCAATAAATCAGAATCCAATATATCAGTCGATATTAGCTTATTGCAGATGTGTCGGCATATAGACCATCTAATGTAAGACAAGAAATGACAGTACAGAAAAATATGGTCAGTAATACTGTGTATGGTAGTCTAGCCATTAAATAGTTGGTCCTAATAATTATTGATACTGATATTGATAAGATCATGGGCTTTATTTTAATCATGCAAGCGCAGTGACAAGTGAAGAATGATAAATCTTCAGCAAAAAGACTCTGAGGATGTCTCCAAGCACACCTGCTCTTTTGGCTCATGTAGGTGCAGCGGCATCAAATACAAAAGGGCTGGGTGATGTTGAATATAGATTTGAGGGTGTGGTGATGATTAATAAATATGCTCTCAGTCTGAAACAGCTCAATAAATGGAAAGATGCCTCTCCGGGAAATCGTATTGTTGTCTGAATAGTGCAGAGCTGCACAGCATGAACACACAACACCTCAACTCTATAGCCAGAGGAGGTGATGTGTTTTTTTTTTTTTCTAAGATGGAAATAAGACTGTGATTCTCAAGATTTATGCACTCTGGAAATCTCACGTTTCCCACAAAAACACTGTAAATGTGAAAAAGTTCTATAAAGCCTTTTGTAATCTGATAAATCAAGTCATGTCAGATAAGGCTTAGATAGAAGGTTTCCAACATTACAGGCAAGAATATTGAGAACGTCAGTGTCAAAGGCACAGTATTGTTAATAAAAGGTAGCAGAGACAGAGCATTTTTTGTCCTTATGATGGCTGGCAAGGAAGTGGAAAAAAACCTAGGTTCAGTACAAATGTATTTTCTTTTCAGAACTATAGTGCGAAAGGGCTTCGTATGCCCTTTAGCACTTGTCTCACCACCACCAGGCAGCTTCATTGTCAGTTGTTTTGTATGACATTTATTTGAAAAAGGCTGTACTTTCCCAAAGGGACAAGGTTATTGGCTTTTCATAGACTGTACGTTACATGATATTCCTGAATAGTTTATGCTTTTTGAGCCTCAGCTCAGCCTTGACAAAGGTCAGTCATCTCAGTAGCTCTGCCTCAATAACAACCACAGGATGTCCTATTGGTTACACAGACGGTCTCATAACAGAATGATGCCGGTTCCCATCCCACTCTGACAAATGCTGTCAAAAGGAAAAAAAAGCTGCTGTGTTGTAAAAGAATTACAACAAATAATGGAAGGATTCAAAAACACAAACATCACCGAACAACAACACAATCACCATCATACTTCACCTCCTGCCAGCTGTATTACTGCAGATGCACAGCAGATATTCTCTTTCTGTGGTGGAAATCTGTGCTTTATTAAATGTGAAGACGGAGACATGTCCATACCTGGTATGCATGTCAGGTCTACTGAAAGTCCAAAACTGCTAAAATCACTTCAGTAGACACAGTCTTGCTTGGAAAACATTATTTTTTTCATAGAGAACATTATGAGAGCAAATATCAGTTACACGATGAAACACTTTATCACAAAAATACATTTCTTATGGTTGTAGGGCTGAGCAATGAACCTCAATCCTCTCTGAGCACCAATCAAAATGTGTCTGATACTGATTATCAAAATCTATCAGCCCTCTGATCAATACTGAAAGCTCTCATCAAATCTCATCATACTAAGTCTGTGATCAGATCCTGGTTTCAGTCACAATCCTCTCAGTTTAAGACTGCTTCGTTTTAAAGCTAGCTATGTGTGCACACAGCCCTGGTAAAGGATTTAGTAATTAGGGAGACAGAGGTTTGACTTCAGCTCTCAGTTTCTCTCAAGATATTTATACGCAGTGCAGAGAGCAAACTGACAGGAGGATACAAATATAGAGTTCAACAAAGACAACAAGCTGAACACAGACAAGCAAACATAAAGCCATTATGTACCGGCACAGTGCGCTGGATGACAGTGTCAAATAAACAAAGCTACGCTATTAAGCGTCTCTCCGTGGATTATTCTGCTGTGGTGTAGCATTTGATCAAGCTTGATGCACTCTAAAAGGTCTACATGCTGAGACGTAATTAGATCTCAGTGATACGGTCTCAGCTGTTTCAAAAAGGTAACCCGAGCCATGCAAAGTTCACGTCCTAATTTTTAATAAACAGTACATGATGTAGATGGTTGTGTAGCTAAATGTCACTGTGTGTGTTTCACCGACGCATCCGACATTTCTGCTGCGAACCGTTACAGACAGTCAAAGCACAGATGGACATGTGTGTTCATTGTATTCACTCACGAAAGGCGTAGGCTTGAACACTTCTGTCAAATCATTTAATCCATGGTACTAATCGTCTTTTTTTTTTCCACGGACACCCAGAGGGGCTGCTGGGAGGATTACACACTGCAGCTTGTCTGCTGTGATGGTTCTGCTCTCGTATGCCTTTAACAAATGAAACACAGGATCCTATGGCACAGTGTACAGTAACAATGCATGGCCTCTGTCAGCTCCTTTCACCTACTCGTATTCCAGTGGTGGTTTTTAATTTTTGTTGGGTTTGAAATGGCTATTATTTTCAAAACTGATTAAGAAAACTCTGATTAATCAGTTAAAAGTTTGGTCCAGAAACGGTCAGGAAACAGTAAAAGAACACCTGTTGCAATTTCCAAAGTGACATCTTCAGTTTGCTTCTTTTGTCAGACCAATCGTTCAAAAACTCAAGATACTCAAATTACAATTGAACATCTTTTCAAGGTACAGAATCTGATTTAATTTAATTACTTTCATTATCGACATAATTGATCAAACAGCTGATTGTTCCGGCTCTAAGCTCTTGTGTGTTTTAACATGGTTTTGAAAAAATGACAAATCCAAGCTGACTAGAACTCAGTTTCTAATTCACACTTCACCGTGCGATTCATTTTCATCAATCCATCTTTTACTCTTTAACCTCAAATCATGATCACTGTCTATGATATTTTCTGCTATTTCTGGATTTCTTCTCGTTATCAGCTCTGCAGGACAGAGAGCTCACACACCTGATCCGTCAAACTAGCAGGAGCTGATGTGTTGTAATAAAAAGTCACGCCTTTGCAGGCTTAATGCAGGCGTCCTCGTCTATGTGAGCTGTATGTTTGCATATTTTAAATAAACTGCAGTGCTACTGAAGTGCTGATATCTGGCAGGCAGCAGGAGATTCTAGCATAGAAAAATCAATTAGGGGCAAAGTGCAGTCTGGGCTGATCATATTAAGCTATTTCCTTCCATGTTTTCTTAGTTGGGATAAACTCCACAGAAGGTAAATTAAGGGAAAGAGCGCAGACAAATGGATGCAAATGTTAAACTGAGGTTACATGGGCTGGAATCTGATTCATTTTGACTCCCTGCTGTCAAAATCACACAGGACTGTTCAATAAATATGCTAGCTGAGTTCATGTTCTCTTTGCTGGGCAGTGGAAACAACCAAACAGACTTTAAAGCAATGCTGAAAACGTTCTGCTGTAGTTTGAAACAGAAAATAGAAACTATGTCTGGTCCAGGAGAGCACTCAGTACCCAGGGAAACCCCACTGTTCATGGCTATCAAAATAGCTTCTTCCACTGCTATTCTAAAACCGAGCAGTTGAACTAAGATAGAGAGCTGCTGGAATCCTCTGGGCGGGCGTCTCCCTTCTAGTGAAACTGATGAAAAATTCATCTCGCCAGGTTCTGCTTTATCTTGAGCTCCCTGCAAAGCTTCATTAAATCTGCTGTAAAACCTCTACCTCGATTTGGTTCAGAGCTGAGAAGCTACCGACGCCATAGCCTCTGAAATGCATTACATTTACATGAATTCTCTCGTATATTTACACCAACATATTCAATACTGTTTGCGCGTTTTGCTGAGAGAGCAGTTTAGAATCAGTGGAGACACTGTCAACATGACAAACAACAGGTAAGTTCAGAGAGGTTAAAGGCCAAAGCATCCAGACAAACACATTTATGTGCCTTTAAAATGAGTGTTAGCAGTGAGGTGGGGGGTGGGAGGGTAACGTGGGTGGAAACTAGCATCAAGTGAGCTTTTCGTTCATGGAGAGGGATTAGACGCCTCTCACTAGAAACGGAGGTTGGACTCAATCCAGCCCTCTCTCCTTGCTGCTTTTTTCTCTTTCACCTCTCTTATTTTTCTCTTCTCTTATCCTTCTGTCTTTGATCTTTCACTGTCCTTTCTTTTTCCATCCTCCTCTGTTTCTTTTCTTCCTTACGCTTCCTCTCGGCTGAGTATACCCAGCACTGACAAGCTCATTCATTCATTTTTCAGACGCTGGAGTTTCGGCTGGACAAACATTTCTCAAAGGCAGGAAAAAAAACTTCCTTTGAGTTAAACCTGTTCATTTCTTTTCGGTCTGTTATTTATCTGTTCACACATACACTCCGATGGGCTCCAGCAGCAGCCTTCTCTTTCCTCTGTCACTCCAGTCGCTCTGGGCTGATGACAGTGTCTCCTCTTGATTTGGTTAATGTAGCAGTAATTTGCATGACTAACATGTTTCTGAGAAAACATGATGCAGCTGCGATCGCGCTTTGGTTGCTTCTGGCAACTAGTCCTCAGGTGAATTTTGGGAAAGGTTAGGTCCTGATTAAATTTTGAAGATTCAAAGCTGACTTGAAGCAGGAGAAGACATGCAAACCCCAGAGTCCAGTGCCCAAGTCATGTGCTTTGACACGCTAGTTCTCCCATTAGAACAAAACTTTGTCAGTAAAAAGTAATTAATACAATCCAACTGCTTTTCATCTTAAAGTGTAATGCAAATCAACTAGCTGCACATCAGAGCTGAAATGATAAATTGTCAGAAAGTTAACCTGTAACAATTCTAAAAACATTTTTTAATTAATGTGTAAGGAAAGAAGCTAACTCTTGCTGCTAAACTGCTGCTTCTTTGTCTTCTGTGACAGGAAACTGTTTCAAAGTGTTAAAGAGCTATTTGCTATTGATCTCTCTTTGTGTTTTAATCTTGCTCTTTTGGAGCTGATATCTTGAACCAAAAAAAAGTTATCCGCTCATTTTTGTCATATTACTTCAATGTTTAGGCCTGAAAGCTTATTTTCAGGTTACCATTGTCACGGTTTGTTTCTTGTCAGTACAAAAGGAACGTACAAACACCTTGGACACAAGGTCATGGGCGTCTTTGAAATGCACACAAAGGGCCACTAGAAGAAGAAAAAATGATAGCTGGGCTCAGCCTGCTGCACTTCATTTTTCCTCTAAAAGCGTGGATCATTTTTCACCTCACCTTGAAATGCATAATAGTGACTGATGACAGCCATTCTGGGGTGGAGGAACTAACCCAGAAGCAGGGAAACTGGTGGCTGACCTATAAAGTACACTTGTGTTTCCAGACCTTGGTGGGAAAATTCTGGCAGGAAAACTGTGTCACAAACCTCAGCAGCTTGCTTACTGTGATAACTATCAAACTGCCCTTAAGCAAGGCACTCTAGCTGCACCTGTTCTTGCTCTGTAAAAAGCAGAACAAACCTGTGGTTGTACCGGGTAGGCGGAACTATACAAGTCTGAGGAACACTAACTGAGACATAAAACATGCTCTCAGTAGAATAATCCCGCATTAATAAATGTTTAAATAAAGGCAATTAGACACGAGTACTTTAAAAGATAAGCTCCTCTCTTCCTAAACAGCTGTAATAACTAGGTGAAGTATAAGCCGTGAGCACCCTCCCAGTAATACAAATCTCAGGCTTTGAATAATAGGCAGGGATCATACGGCTGTTTTGCGATAAACTGAAACAATCGTTGTCAACAATTCATCTGTAGGATATATTCTCTGAAGGAAGAATAATATTCTTCCTTCAGAGAAAAGAAACACTGCATTGCAGGAGGAGGAGAAGCCCCTGTGTCATTTGCATCTTATTTTTGGAAACCAATCGCCTCTGAGAAGCTTTGCTGTCTCTGTCATCATTATATGATGAGTCACAGCCAGCGCTGCTCCAGGTGTAGATATGAAAGAGAACACAGACCTACAGTTTTTAATAGGAGATAGATTTGTTTGGGTTGTTTTCAGATGTCTCCATGGTTTCCACCTCTAAGTGGACAGATTGAAAGTGTTTTCCCCATCTGGAAGTTAAGGTTAAGATTATTCGTTTGCTGTATGAATTAGAAATGTTTTGTCTTTGCTGTGACCAGTCGACTTCTCTTGATGAGTTGATGTGTTGTCAGAGCACCCAAGTGCCTCATCAGCTGTTCTTCCAGAGAGAATATCACTCAGAACCACAAAGTTTAAGGATATTTGCAAACTTTCTTCAGTAGAATCATGAATAAAATATTGCATTGTATCAATGAGCTGATCCAAAATTCATCCAAAATCAATAAAATTATTACAACTGCTACATTTATTCAGCAAACTTTTAATGTTACTACTGTTCTTCCTGAAAAGGGCAACTGAATTTTAACACGCTGTTATTAGGTGCTCTTATTTAAAGTTGTATGTATAGTGTTTTGTTCCATTAGCTTTATTTGTAATGAGAGAGATTTCTTTATACAGCTGCTAGCTGTTTGCTCAGATATTAGTTTAACTATGAAGAGTTTGCTGTTTATCAATTAACAGTCACATAGCAAGCAAAATCACAAGGATTTTTAAATCCAAAATTTCAGTTTCCCAAAATAGAGAGTCACAAAGTGCTTTTGAGGTCCAGAAGGAACCTGAAATCCAACACCACCAGGATTGTAACATGACGTCAGTCCAGAAATAAATAAAACAAGAGTTCCTCACCCTGTCAGACTTGCCCTGATCTAAACCCAGAGGGAAGCGATGGGATGAAGGGACACTGCAGTGTCAGAGTTAGGCTCTGGATTTCCTGACACCATCTTGTCAAAGATGTCAACTTGCTGCTTCAGTTTGACAGCAGTAATTTCTCACATTAACTATATTCTGCAGTTTCTTGCTGTTGGCTGAGGAAAGTTTCCATACCAAACTCATTAAATAAAAGTTGAAAATTACCATAAATTGGGTTGTAAAATAAAGACACACACTTCATGCACACCATAAAGGAGTTTAACACTTAATGAGGGAGCTGTCTTTTACAAGAGCAAAGGGTTTCTTTTTCAAGTTCAAGCTAATAATCCACAATGTATCTGACTTTGGTGATACTGTAGTGGCTAAATATGGTGCACACCATGTGAGCGGAGCATGGCAGTGACACAGTCTTCAGAGGCAGCCTGTTTGTGACGGGTGCCCCCCGTGCTAAAATGTATGAAATGCAATTGTGATATGGAAAAAGAACAACACACCTCTTCATGTTGTGTTTGCTTTCTCTGTGTTGCAGATCTTATTGTCAAACTGGCAAAGGACAAGTTTGGAGCCATTCAGACGGAATACCAAAAGGTAACCTTGTGTGTGTGTGACCTTAATGCATGATGTTTTTCTGATTGGATGCAGCAATTTGATATAAAATTACAGAACAAATGTACCTCTGAGACACTGTAATCTGGAACTTCTCTGAAGCAAGGTGTTAATGGCTTTTACAAGCTGAGGCAAGGCCATCTTTTTACAGGCATCCCAGAGAAAAATGGAAATTGCTTCTGGCACAACCTGTGAATTTAGAGAGATACATCATTAGCGTTTTTATGCAGAGGCGCTTTCATAACCATTCGTTTTTTAGCTCTTTGACAGTCCCTGAGATCTAAAAGAAACACAGTGAGAGTTCACTCTGTACCTTCTTCTTAATTATGGGAGAATATATCTGTACGCAGTGTTACAATATGCAGCTCTGTGGATATGCATGCATCTTTTGAATTCTTTGATTTCTCTTTTTGTTGCTCTGTTTCATCCACATGTTTTTGTTTTGTGGCTTTGCTCTTTCTTTGATGCTGCGTTGCCTTTGTCTTCTGCATGCCCTCTTCATCTGATCTGCTCTGGCATCCCTCAGCCAGAGAACATAGTGCTGACCCTTCAGGTAAAGTCTGCACACTGGACTTACAGTGAAACCCATCCCCTGTCTCATCATGCCCCACTGTCCCGAGTCTCCAGGGCTGCACAATTGCAGCTAAAAATCCACTTGAGTTGACATATTACTCCACTTTTTGTTTATTTCAACATTTTTATGATTGGCATGTTCCTGATTAGTTGTGCAGCTCTGTGACTCTCACCCAACCATCCTATTCACCTCGCTACCACCAAGTTAGTGTGGCCACAACTGTAGCTCCTCTCTCACCTGAGACGTTTCCTGATTTAGATCTTTTCAGCTTCGTGGAGGAGCAACAATGCTGACTGGATCCCCAAGGAGGAGTTTTAGTGCCCTGAAATGAAATTTATATCATTGATAAACCATCTGGAATTTTCTTTTATACCAGTGTCGTAGCCCCGACTCTCCTATGTTATGCTCATTGTGAAATAGTATCCTTTGTTTTCCTGCTTGGCAGCATGTGAGGAGATGAGCATGAAACACAAACCAGCACATTCCCATCAAAGCCACATCAGTCCCATGGAAAAAATACCATTACAGCTTTGGCAAGTTATGCATCAAGGTCTCAACTGTTGCTACTCAATTTGTGTCAATATTAATCTGTTTTAATGCCACAGTTATAGAAAAAAAAAAACTATTATGATCATCTATTATGATAAAGCAGTGATGCTGAATGAATGCATACCAGTGTGTGAACGCAAATGTTCAGACAGAAAAGCTTTGAAACTGCAGGTCAGCCATCTAATGTGCTTCTCAGCAGTATTTGCTCTGATATTCACCCAAACCACAGCAAGGATGAGCTACACATGACTGCACGTGCACACACACATACATGCACTTGATCTTCTGCGTGCTGATGTTGGCAGAACTCTTTTTACTACTATAAATCTCCACTCACTGACCTGGACCACTGACACATAATGTTCAATGCTACCACAGCTTCACAGGGCCGCATAAAACATCTGTTCTCCAAAGAGCTTCAAACACCTCACTTAAGAAATAACCAAAACAAACCACTGCATGTGTGTCCCATTGCCCCCATTAAACCTGCAGTGTGGAACTTCCCCCGTCTGGCAGTCAGAGTAATTGCACAACAACGTGTTTATGACGCCATCAGCTCCACCATCCTCCCAGTTGCTGCATCTGCTCCCTTTTTAGCTCTGGCAGCCCAGTCATTGGTGGTTGAGGTAAAGCACATCACGACCAGTGCACCGGTGCATGAAGTCACCACAGACAACAGATTTAAAACCTCCAGTATACTGCAAAATACAGAGAGTTTTACCTGGTGGTGACAGGCCTAACCAGCATTGTGTGCACACGTTTGACAAGGGTTTGAACAAGCATTCGTTTATTTGTACAAGTCCCACACTGCAGCTTTAATGTAATAAGAGGGAGTTAATCAGTTTTCTTGGTTGCTGCATGAATATGTGATTTAAAAGTACAACACTGAAAAACACACTCAACCGTACAATGTTTACAAATTGCATAATGTTATTTGTTTCAGTGGTGACAAATCAGTTTCTCTTTCTTGCATGCACTCATAGGTCGAAAAACATGACTTCACGGTCACCTTGATTCTGTGGTGGAACCTTTTAAATAAATTAGATTTATGACTGTGACTGTGTTTATCAGACACAGTAATTCCAAGTCAAAACTGACTCTAGAACACCAACAACTGAAAGAAAGGATGGACTCTGTTCCAGTATGATGCTAACCAGTGTCAGTATAGCTCAAAAGTGAAATGTCATCCAATCTTATTCATACTGGTGATGCACTGACCTTGACCATCTCATGTAGGTCACCACCAAGTAAATGCAAAGTAGACCAATCATGCCTTAAAAGACTGTTTCAACCAAAAAGTACAGAAGATCATTTTCCTGAATGTAGACCATTTGCTGTTGAAATTTAGCTAATCGGTGAACTGCCCTTGTGTAATTTCGGTTTAAATGAAAGCCTCCATACGGTGGATTTTGGTAGTCCAGTTGCAGTGAAAGGCTTATGGATGTTTGCAGAAGTACACTTCACTTTTGCTACCTTGAATATCACAAAGAGATCATGAGAATATCATGTTTCTCTCCATCAATCCCAATCCAATTTACAATGAAGCAACAGGATCTGAGCTACAATAATGAATCCAAAGAGGATGCACAAAAAAAACAAAGGACACAAAAAGAAAGAAAGAATTAATTCACAATGGCTTCTCCGTCTCAGGCTTTTGGCTAACAGTCGATGAGCTGTTTAGGGTAACACCATCTTGGACCATCTCCAGGACACTTCCGCAGGCCTTGTGGCTGCTGCTTTGATTAAATCTGATTTAAGTTACAGAATTGCTCGTCTTCGCTACTCAGACATGCTGCCACCTCATCATCCAGCTTGCCCTTATTGGAAGGTCACCTTCTTCTTTTGGGCACTTGCCAAGACAAAGCTATAGTCCAAAAATAGTCTGAGCTGCGGGCCCTTAAGAGTGGTGGTGGAAAAAAATAAATAAGTTTTGACCTTTTTTTTGTGGAGATTCACCCAATAACAAGCAGAGCCCAGAAGCAGAATGACAATGCAAGCGTTCAGATTTGCACAATGTCCTCAAAAGCTGGGTTGACACTGGTGCTTTTAGATGACATGGGACACACATACACTCACAGCGACTCGCTTTTCTTTCCTTTCTTTGCCTCTCTACATCTTCAAAACTCTAGTTCCCTTTTTTTCTCTCTGCTTCTACGGACCCTGAGATCCTTCATGTTTTTGGTCAGAAAGGGCGTGACTGACAGCATTTTTCTTTCTACATCTTGTAAACTATGTTTTTAACACAGCCAGGAGCCTCACTCCAATCCAAAGCGTGCATTTTGGATTATACTCACTGCCTGACTCTTCTAAGTTTGCACAGAGATTTCCAAATGAACTAGAGAAGAATACTCCTCGCAGAGAAGTTCAGAATCCATTTCTTTTCAGCCCGCATGTTAAAATTCAAAAGCCGTGGGTCCCTGGAGAAGGCAGGGTCATTGACTTATGAGGGCGATTAAGATTAGTGCGAATCAGCTGGGAGAGCAGTTCGTCCATTCAGGAGCAGTGATAGCAGCCCCGCTTTGATCCTTTCATAACGAGAAGCTATTGAACATCATTGTGACAAGTTACATACGGTGTGGGAATTACCAATCCCCTATTCAATTTTGCCAATTTCCAAAGCCTGTGCTGAGTGTGGTTTAGATAGGGGCAGATTAAGTGGGAGCACTGTGGTACATGACAAGAGGAGGTGGAAGCTCTACTGAGAACCTGCCAACAGCAGCAATTTCACTCTCTCAATATATCAGGGAAAATTTGTAAAAAATCGAGTTGAGTCACCTTGAATATTTCTAATACTCAATCAAAGTCCAGAAATATTGAGGCTTTGCGATGAGGGGTGAGCAGATTTCACAGTTGACTATTCAGAGACAACGCACAGTCCCAATTCATGCAGTACAGTCAAACTGTCCAAATACAGAAATACTTTTCATGTAAGAGAAATATATTTTTATGACAGTCAGCATTCCTCCACTCAGTCACTCCTCTGTTAACAGCCTCAGTCCCTGACATTTTCATCTTTACTACCTCTCTGACCTCATTCTCCTCCTATTAACTGTTTACCCCTAACATCTGCCCTCTAGTCTTAACAAGCTAAGTATTCTCTGCCGATACTGAATGTGCATATTTTATGTGCAAACAACAGCTTATGATGAATTGTATTATGTTAAATTCACTGTTTTCAATATTGGTCTACTCTTACTGATATGAATGGGGTGGACAAATTGTTATAACCTCCATGAAGGTGAGCTGTAGAGCTGTTGTATTAGCCTGCATGATCATTATTATTATTGGGTGTACTTAATGAACTGGCTGTAAACTTCTCACTTCATGAACAGTCCATGTAGTGTTCACCCAACAACATTCACCACAATCATATCTTGAACCCAGTAACAAATATCTGCCACTGCCAAGAGATAATTTCACCTGCGTTTTGAGTTTTCTTTATTTCCTCATCTGACAATAAACTGGACCTGGTTGAGTGAAGCACTTTTTTTCTCTCAAACTGACACTTGGTGCAGTTAAATTATTGAGAAGGATGAACTGCACTGAAACAGGTGTAATTATCTCACCCGAGGGGCTGATTTGTTACCTTGTTTCATGAAAACTCTGGACTTTACGACTCAATACAAGTCTAAAGCACTTGTTACGATAAAGTTTTTCTGCAGTGCGCTAACTGCCTTGTAGTCCATTCCCATTGAAGCAGGTTTTTCATCAGATATGCTGTCTTTCCCCTTCATTAGAGTGGGAAAAACTGCACCATGGGGCTACATGGATGGCTCTGACTCCTTTCAGTATTTTCCTCCTTCATTTGTTGATATCCTCTCAGTGCATATTGGAAATTTTGCCATTTGTTGGAAACTTATCTAAAAAACAACTTTTAAAACTGCTTACTGTCTCAGTCTCCACCAGCTGGCAGTTGTAGTCTATGAGTAAAGTATTGTTGTCCCACCCATTTTAAGAAAGACAGTCCTGGCATTTCTGTTGTGTACTAATGCAGCTAAGGAGTGGACTGTTGAATTGGCTTGTGGTATTTAAGAATGAGAAAGAAAGGATTCTCCAGCAGTGAGTAGTGTTATGCAATGTGCTTATTGTTTATCCACAAATCCCTTTCTGACCAAGAGTAGAGAGAGAATTTCCAGTGATGAGATGCTACCAGATATTTTTAGATTTGTTGCTCATTTTATCCTTTGCCTCCTTGTGTGTGTCCTCCCTTTTTCTCCTGTATGCTGCTATCTATCCATCCTTTCTTCTCTCCCTCGCTCCACAACTCATCTGCTCTCCCTTCTTGATGCAATCCTATGTTCTCTGAACACCCCTCATCCCATTCTCCCCTCTTGTTGTGATCTTTTTCCTCTTTTCACCTCTGATCCCCCTCTTCTCATCTCATCTCATTCCTCCTCCTTTCTCCATTATGTTTCCAAAATAATTTGTCCTTTGTTCTTCATCACATTTTTCCCCTCATTCCTCCCTGCTGACCCCAGGCCATCTACTATGAGATAGGCTTCCTAGTATGTGCAGCAGTGGGCCTGCTGTTCGCCGTTCTGTTGCCGATAGTCGGCCTCTTCTTCTGCATGTGCCGCTGCTGTGACAACTGCGGTGGCGAGATGCACCAACGGCAGAGGAAGAACGCAGACTGCCGGCGTGGCCTGCTGGGAACGCTGCTCTTCTCCACATCATTGGTCATCACGTGAGTATGACACATGCATACACACACATGACACAGATATGGAAGAACACAGGGATATCAGCTTGCAAGCAGACGTGTGTTTTCTGGTGCAAACTTGCGAACATAATGCATATGCACGCACACATACACTGGATTTAAATGCAAGCTGTACCTGTACAGTGTTGTACTTGCGGACATGTAAACAGGCAAAAACACAGTGCACACACATACACCTCTGGTCATCTTGAGAGTCTGTTTCACACACACACACACACACACGGTCAGATCAGCCTGCCCCATCCCCCCATGCTGTTTGCTATATATAGTAAAGTCCTACTGTAGATACTACAGTATGTGGCAGCACCCTTCATACTTATGCTCAGTCTGAGCTGTGGTCATTATAATCTGCTGGGGAGTCACACTGAGAGCTTTCATTTACTGTGGTGGGACTTCTTCATTATGTCAACATACCAACTATAAAATACCAACAAATCAATGATTACTCTCAAATCCACAATATACCTTAAAGTTTGATCACAATTATTTTTTCTGACTAGGTACCCTATGTTTCGAATGGTTTGCATTTTCACTTGAGAATACATTTGCAATAATTTTCACCTCACTAGTCTCCCTCCTTTTTTTGTATAATAATTATAATACATACTGCATCTGCCCTCAGGGTTTGTTATATTACTGCTCCAGCTGTCATTTCCCCATTTTATATGCACATTTTAAGCATTTAACTGGTGATTTTATCCAGTGGGAAATGCAGTGAGTCTACCAATAAAATTAATTTCTAGATTGTTAATGTTTCAAACTGTAGTAATTGTAATTAATTGTTGTAATCTAGGGATTTAATAGACAGAACCTTCAGCTATTTTAAGCCTGGGCCTTGTCAAACTAAGCTGCCATCAGTTTCTTCCAGCTATTTCAGACTTGAAAAGCAGAAATTGCAGAATGTGAAATTACAGATGATAGAAAGGTTGAGCTCCTAGTCTGACAACATTTCGCCTAATAGCTCCTCTATTTTCAAACTGGATCCTGTATTTTCTATCATTTTCAGTCATACTAATCAAACCAAATTGTCACTAACTGTCCTGAAGCCACTACATGCTTGCTTGACAATGTTCAGCTCATCTTTACACTGGAAAACAGACTTTTTATACTGAAAACAGGCAGCTTCAGGCTATTTTAAAGCATTCAAGGGTGTTAGCACTGTGTGCGTAACAGAAGGTCATGACTTTGCTTAACTGTCACAATCCTTATTTTGAGTTTTTAAAACCCTATCTTTATGCAGACCCCTGAATAATGGCTGAATAAAACAGTTACTTCAGAAGATCTGATTTGTCTACCTCGGGCTGCGAAAGCTTTATGCTAACTTCAGATAAACTTTAGAATAAATCTTTGCGCAGGACAAGAACTGTGGATTATGTTCCCCCTTGTCTACATCTAAAGTGCAGCAGGAAGGATTGAAATCGTGAAGCTATCCTTAAAGACTGTTTACTTTTTTACTGATATGTTTTCTTAAGAGTGCTTTCGGGGTATAGTAGTTCCTCATATTGGAGAGCCAACTTTGAGGCAAGGCAAAAATAATAGTGATGAGATTCCATTGATAATTGCACATGATGATGGAAAAATAGGAAGGAGCGGGCTGTTGTTGGGAGTAAAGCTTTAAGTTTACTGTGTTCTTCTTGAGCCTGTTACATCGTGTGGCTGCCCAGCACCTCGCTGAAACTCATCGCTCAGGAAATGGACAACAGGAAACTCAATACACTCTCTGCTCTGTTTTATAGTCTCAGCGGTAGAAGAAGCTGTGGCCGCTGGGGATGTAGCCGCAGTACAAAAGGCTTGGGAGAGCTGTGTTTGCCTCTTGTGCTAGACTGAAGGGATCCAGGAGTGTGCTTAGTTTGATGTTCTTTGACTTTCTGTCTTCGTTGGAACGAAGCCTGGTTATTAGAAATTCCACAGCAATATCCTAGCGCCCAGACGCAAGAGTCTGAGAGCATCCTCAGAGCTCTTATTAAATCTCCCCAGCTACCAGGCAGAGATGCTGCAGAGTCTCTAATAAAGCAATTACAGGCAGGAGAGGGATGAGTACTGAGCCCAAGCCCACACTGCTTTTTACCACCACTAGAAAGCTGACAGGCAGGCACAGACGAGTGGCAGGGGTGATATTTATTTTCCAAGACGTGTTAAAATCGGATTAAGAGGGTGAAGTGACACCCAGCTAAAGGTGAAGACAATAAATTGCCTGAGGATGAGATAGGAGAGTGAATATGCCAAAAAAAAAAAAAAAAGGTATTTATCAAGTGTGGACATTCTGCACATGCTGTGATGGAAGTTTAGGTCATACAGTACAGTTGACAGACAGACCTACTGTACACAAGCTATTTAGACCTCAGAGTATAAAAGCATAGCATAAAAGTCTTGTCTGAAGACAACTTTTTCTCAGTCTAAATGAGGAGACAAACCCAGTCTTACTGACATGATGGCAGTGAATACATTTACATACACCAGTGACAGACAGTGAGAGGAACTCATAGTTGCCTCTACATGACACTAATTCTTTCTCCTGTACTGAAACTTGTTATTCAAACTAAGGCTCCCGAAACCCCATAAAGCCTTTGCATATATTTTTTAACCCTGTTTTAACCCCAAAAATGGTAATTAAGAAAGAGATAAATCCCCTCTTACAGTGTTCACAACTAGCAAGTGAAGCAACGGACAATGCAGCCTTGCATTCATAGGCCTAAGGTTGGAAACATTTGGGTTTGTAGTCTGAAACTGAGGCTGATTTCTGTCCTGTAGTACTGGAGAACAATAACACTGGGTCACTGGTATCAGGGTGAAATGAAAAAAAAAAAAAAAAAAAAACAAGCATCAAGTAGACAAGAGTTAGGGGAATTAAGCTGTCTGACAGTTGTTACATATAGCTGCTCAGCACAGGATGATGTGTATAAATGTACCAAACAGACCCATATGTCTGCTTTCTTGTACTGCAGTCAGATCAGGAGTACACTATACAGTCGAGGGAGGTCCATTGCAGAGGCATTACAGCATTTCCTTTGGTACTTAGACTGACCCAGGTGTCTGGGAAGAATCAGTGCAATAGTTTTCTAATTATAATACTAGCAACACTTTACATTAAGCTGCAGATATTCACCATTAACGGGTTGCTTGTTAGCATGTATATTAGTTGCATATTGGTTCTTTATTAGTCATTATAAATCACTTACTAATATCTTATACTGGGGGTTAGGGGGTTAGGGTTGTTAAGAGTTAGGGCTAGGTTATTAACATCGTGAACCAAAACAATGAACCAGTATGCTACTAATATGCATACTAATAAGCAGCTAGGTAATGATGTATATGTGTACCTTAATATAACGTGTTACCATATTATTTTACATGGGATTTATGTGAAATAATGGGAACACAGAATTGATTGCAACAGTGAACTACATGGAAATAGGAAGAAATAAGAGTAGGATAAGAAAATTTCACTGTTGCACCACCCTTTACTCCGAAGAGGGCAGGGTCAGATCCCAGAGAAGCTGCCAGAAAGCTGTGGTTGTAAACGTGAATGAGTAATGTTCACTGGGTTAGAGTAGTGCTGTAGGGATTTGGGGTTTGATTCACACGGATGCCAGTCATGTTGAAAATGCACTCACTCCTGCTCATACGCTCTGGCTACGAATGTGCTGCGTAAGTAACACAGACGGGCTTGTGCTCACATCTGCCAAACAACAGCAGATGTGAAGTTCAGTGCATAGTTAATTCTGTGTCACTGTTTGTTTTTGGATGTTGTGCACTAGAGGCAGAAAACTGGCTCAGCTTTGTTGGGATAAATATGATGAGAAGATTCTGTAGATTCAATCATGACTTTTATATCAACACTAATAATTTCATCAGAACCAGATTAAGGTGATACTCTGATTACTGCCACTGTCTTATTAACACTTTCACCAGGTTAAATAAGGTAAATTAATCTTGAAATCTAAATAAGCATAAAGTGATTAACGGGGCTGTATTAACTGTCAATCCTCAAATTACAGTGCCATATAATTACATTATGCGGATTTCTTTCAGAGCTTTGAATCTTGGCACATTGCAGATTTCAGAAACAACAGTGTTTATACACATGCTGGCAGTCATGGAAAATCAAAGAGAAGTGCGTTAGCATTACGGATGAGATCCCATTCGACATGTAGAGTGAGATGAACTGGAGTTGTTCTAATGGTATTAGTAATGATGCGGTAATAATGAATGATGTCAGCAGCCTTGTTACAGTCATGTTTTGTCTGATGAAGTCAGGAACTACTGACCTCAATAACTTCTTAAATAACCCGACTCACGCAAAGTGTTTATTCTTTGTTTTTTCATTTGGTGCGTTTTAATTAACACTGCATCAACAACCACATGAATACATTTGGGGTCGTGTCTGGTCATGAGCTAGTTTTTCCCCTTTTGTTTCCACAGTCAGACCATATGAACAGGAAAACACTCAAACTCAAGATCACATGTTTTATGGCTGCACTGTTGCATCAACTGGAAATATTCTGCATGTCTTAAAACACTGATTTATAGTTGATCAAAAATCCAGCTTGACATATTTGGTATCTTTGGAAACTTTGGGATCTCCACTATTTTAAAATAACCCCCAAGTTAAAATGCATTTTTGTAGGTTTGAAAAATGTTTGGCTTCACCGCCGGGGTCTGTAATGAGCTTAATGGAGTAGTGTGATGATATTTCCATAAGAAAAAAAAATTAGAAACAAAGGTAAAATAGTTTGTCCTGTGCACAAACTTGCTGGACTGTCCATGTAACTTCTAGATGAACAAAAACAGATCAAATCTGAATATATGTCTTTTAATCCTCATGTAAATGTGATCACCTGTGTTGTGGAAGTTTTGTTGCACAACAGCTTCTCACAGCTTCTCTTATCGTGTCACGTATCATGTCTTAGCTCATGCATAAATGCATGTGCTGCGTAGTAAACGGCATGTTGCATTACGCCTGCCAGCTATTGAAAGGCCACACTGCACATTATTAAAAGAACAGCGGGAGCTATTTCAGTCTCCACTAATCAGCTCTGATTGCACATAACCCCTGCATGGATTTCTAATGATAAAATGACAGATATAAAATCCTTCCCTCTGCTCCGGCCAAGTGAACGACCCCTGCCTCATGCTGCTACCCAGCATGCATTTCAGCAGCCTATTTCAGTCGCTGGGTGTCCAACACTATTAACACAAAAGGTACCAACATTATGGGCTTCGTAATTCATGCTAATCATATTGGGTCTAATTAATGATAATGTAGGCGAATGTGAACTGAGCATCCATGCTACATCGTCCTTGGCTCCAGTGTGGCTGGTTTTTGCACATCTCTCTCTCCTCAAGTCTCCTGTTGTACTTTATTTCTTCATTAACTGTAATTCTAAAAAATATTTTGGTAAATATGACAATACAGAGTCTTCATGGGTTCCCAAATTCCAAAATGTCCTCCTAGTTTTTAGAATATGGGGATGCTAGAGGTTATGCACATACTATTACTGCCTGTGGAAGTGACCATTGTCACTCTCCTGCTCACAGCAAACAATAGTCAGCCTTTGCCTTTGTGGAAAAATAAAATCAAGGAAAACTGTGCTAGAATGGTGAAGAGCTGCACAACAACAAAACAACAAATTCTGAATTTTCAGGCTTAGAACACGTTTACATAAAGCAAAAGAGAAGAGGAGCAACATGATGCAATACTCTCTAAGGGCCTGTGCAGCATATTCTGAATTAAACATGTAATACAATAAAAACCATTTCACACAACTGTCCACAGCTGTTCCTTTGAAGTCCTACTGTGTTTTTGATCAGGCTGAAAAATTCTGCCTTGAAATAGGACCAGGTGTCTAAAGGCCTTGAGGCTGTGTTCAGGACAATGTCCCCCCAAAACTATGTATTATTAAATATGCATGTAGATAAACTTTCATTTCAGATTGCATTTCAATGTCAGCAGACAACTGACTAAGAGAAGATATTTTTTGTTAACCTCTTGGTATCGGAACTTCACCTATTTAGAGGTAACAGACATGTGAGTGGTATCCCATCATGACAATACATAAACCAGAGCAAAACCAGAGTGTAGACTTCTGCCCTTGATACAAAAAGTAGCTACTGCTGTTTTCAGTGTGTTTGACTTTGTTTAATATCTACAGTGGCTGGGCTGTGTCGGGGGGAAAAAAAGAAAAAAAAAACACTCAGTTAATGCAAGGCTGACAGTAGCTCCACTCTTATTTATGTGACGAGACATTAGCACTGAATTGTGCTGAATTATTAATAAAGTGACCCAATTAATGAGTAGAAACAAATTTTCATCAGTGGTCCACTTTTTATTGGAGCACAGAGCACTGACGGGACATCAGCAGGAGCTGAGCCACAGCCTACAGACAATAAGAAGAAGAAGTAGAACAATAATAACAATAATAATAATAATATGTATTTCTTTATTGAGCACTTTTCAAAATCCTTGTTAAGGTGCTTCACAAAGACAGCAAAAAAAAAAAACATAACCGTAGATGAAAACAAGAAGAGATAAAAAACGAGAAAAAGGGTAAAAATCAGGGAGGACTCTCCGATAAAAGTATGTTTTAAGAAGGGACCTGCCCCATTTTCGGCAAGCCTCTGGAACAGACAAAGACCTCTGCTCGAGGAGCTCGAGGCACGGACCGGCACGTATGATACAGCACGGCACGGTCCACAAACGTTTGTATACAATACTACAGATAACTGAAGCTAGACATGTCAAATATCTGTGCACACACTCCTTCACATGCATGTATTTGATTTGTTAGGAGACACCTTACTATACACTATTTGGGATATGAATTGTGTCTGGCAATAGTTTTTACCTCTTTAAAGCTAAAGTTAGAAACTTGAACCACTGGAATCACTTCCAGCCTCCACTTCTCTTTAAGTTGTGGCACAGAAATAAATTTGTCTGACATTTCCTGACCTTCTGTAACACTCACTTCAAATAGCCCTTAATAACTTAAAATAATCCCCAAATGATATTTAATACCTCACTGAACTATGTTTTTTGTTGCAGCTAAGCAGGAACTGTAGTGAATCACCTCACCGTACTGCTGGCACAAAGATATGAACACAGTCCCTCTCAGACACACACAAAAACAAGGCCACAATTAGTCACCTTGAGACACACAACCAAACACAACCAAACACACCCTTACCCATCCTCTGCCTCCTGTAACCTGCACGTCGCTCAGTTAACAGCATGCCTGAGGAATCATCACATGCAGGACTATTTTTAGGGGATTCATTAATAGTGTGCTGAGCATTAAGTTCACTCTGTCATAAAAAAGCCACAATGAACTATGAAGATGTCATTGTCTGACTAAATGTCCAGCCACTGGGAGGTCCTCAAGGGGAATTCATTTCCAGAGCTTTGGAAAACTTTGCTCAAAGTATGTGTGGGGAAAATGGGCAGCACTTCAAAAGCCAATTATCTGAACATGTGTTGTCGACAATTTCATTTCAATAACACCTGGAAGAGAATTTATGTACAGTATTTACATTCATTACTTATGATTCCAGAAGTTACAGTGTGTAGGTGTAAGTGAGTCAGAATGACTTTATCCTCAGGAGAATAATTCTCTGTGCAGAGCTTAGCTTTGAAACCCTTTCAAAAACTCTGTTCTCTGAGTTGCTGAATAATTAATATTCAGGAGATCATGCTGATAGTGGCTGCTTCTCTGTGCTCCTTATGCATTGCTTTGGCTCCGTCCAGTTTTATTTTGGTTTTACTCATCTCTTCCTTAATTTATTGGAGTTGTTGGTCTCAAGCCAAAGTTCATTCCAAACTCCTCTTTATCGCAAAGGTCAGTATCTGCCAGGGAGCAATCATTAGCTTGGAAAGTGTTGCATTGTGTTAACGTAAAGAGTTTTGTCTTGTACGTGGCCAATGATACATGACAGTACATCTGACACAGCAAGCATAGGCAGTGCAAGACTTCACAGAGCACACGAGCACGGCAAAGTACAAGAGATGCAGTAGGTGCTAAACAAATGAAGCATCGGGTGTTGCGCTTCTTTATATTTTCACAACTAGCCTGAACATTTCACTCCCTTCTTCTCACTGTGACTGAAGCCTTAATATCTACTGTTGGGATTGATACTGTTTTATTGAATGTTTTGTTACTGTTTGTTGTCCCCAGTTCTACGTTGACGTTTCCACTGAATAACTTAATTGAGCACATCGCCATTCAGTTTCTGTGTCAGTCCACATATCATAATGCCCAAGTACACGCATGATAGCTGTGCAGCACACAATGGCTGCTTTACATGAACCACTGCCAAGATAATTAACTGGAGAGGCTGTTGTCAGAATCTACTGTGCATCCCATAATTTATCACATCACCTGGAGAGACCTCGCTCTTACTAATCATTCTAATTCTTCCTCATTTCTGGTTTATCACTGAAATCCACTTTATTTTGTACTAATTATGTTTTATCCTCATCCTGGGGTCTCTTGTGGTCTGCGGGTTCTTGCACTGTAGTGTGCACACTACAAATCAACACACAAGCAGTCTGAGTGGAATTCTACAGAGTGAAACAAATTGATGTTCACAGGTTGGTCAGGCTTTTCTTTTGAATTCATTGAAGACATTTGTGTTACAGTCGTGATGATACGGCACATTGTTGCACCGGAGAGAGAAGGCAAAGCCGCAGGGCTCCATGATGTCATTTACAGCTGAGTTGCTGTCTATCTCAGGGAGGACCAGCTAGCGGGATTTATAATCCAGAAATAGCAGCATTTTAAATGCAGATATAGTCATCTTTCATTTCTTTGTGTCAAAGTCTTTAACTTTGTGGTCAACAGGGAAAGGAATACAGTAAATGCCAAGGCAAGAGCCAAAAGCTTGAACATTTGGGCTTTAGCTGGTAAGGTTTTCTCCTCTACTTGATACTTTGACCAGTAATCAACCACTGTGTAACAGCTTTGTGGTTTTCTAAGCCTGACTGTCAGTGACTCACTTACAGAGCTACTCTGGCTTCTGTACTAGTGGTTCTGTTCACTTTAGGAAATACCTTTGGGAGTTACCTTTTCTATAGTGGATGCTTCATGTTCATGTCCACACAATCAACCTTCTGTTTCTCAGCAACAAGGAAGTTCTCCTCTGCAATATCAGCAGTTTTCCAAACTTCTTTATCCAAAACACTGAGTGCAAACCTGCTTGGATCACATTGATTCCAATCATTCTCAGCAAAGATGCTGTGGACCCAGTGAGAAATAATTTCCAGACATTGAGCCATTTATAAACAATGTGTATGCACAAAAACCATGCATACGCAATTCCCCCCATACATAAACTGATTTGCACAGAGATGAAGAACTGAGAACTGAAATGCTGAGACATAGGCCAACTAGTTGGGTTTGCCGATTTCATTGATTACTCTTGTTTTGCATTTTCCTTACCCTAACTTGTGAAGCACTTTGTAAAGTTTGTTTCAATATGAGCTCTCTAAATTAATCATTGACCAACTGAGATATACTGCGATGATGGTTTACGGGTACATGTGATGAATTAGTGATACGGGCACTTTAAATAGCCACAGTCGAGCATATTGACAGCTGTTCTGCTGCTGTTGGAGAACCTCTCCAAACCAACACAAAGAAGCACCGATATGCAAACAGATGTTTACAGACTTGTCAACCCTGGGTAATCCCACCACCCTTACCACTGTCTACATGCCCCTTACATTTAGTACACACAGTGAATCCTAAAATCACCTTCAGGCAACCGCTTGCTTTACAATATCAGAGCAACAAGGATTGGGTTAAATAGTTCCTACATTAAGTGACCACAGTTAGGCTCCTGGTTGAAAGTAAAACACTGTAGACATCCATGTGCTATATAAATGAAAATACAAAAGTGCATATTAATGTAGCACTTAATTTAAATATATATCACTTGAAGGATAAGTACACATCACGCTTCAGTTGTGACTTTGAGCGAGGCGACTGCCAAGAGAGACAGTTGGTGAGAGGGTGGTTACGAAAATGGATGGGATAGATAGATAGATAGATAGATAGATAGATAGATAGATAGATAGATAGATAGATAGATACATACTTTATTCATCCCTAAGGGAAATTCACAAGTTCCAGCATATTCCACAAAGTAAAAGGCATGCAATAAATAATCTAAAAGCACATGCAGTCATTGGTGGAGCATGTTTCTGATGACAGGTCTGCGTTTAAGGGCATTTCTACATCCATGTTCGGTTAACTGTGGGAGTGGAAATGAGGCTTGTTCACAAGTGCTCACGTCCACAATGACTACAATTTATAAAACTGAATCAGGCATTCGCACGGCTTTATAAACGCACCAAAAAGCATGCCCATGCATATCTTTGTCTGTGTGTATACACAGAGTTTCAGTTGTGAATCTACACAGTTTTGTGCATCTGGCCCCGGGTAGTGTTTGTTCCATGCTGAGCCCACTTAATCGCAAAGGACTACACGATTAAAACCAATCACTGTGATTCAGCAAGTTTCTAACTTTACAGAACTCCTGGTTCCCTAGGAAAAAAAAAACTTTGGGTACTTTTGCCAAAGTAAGTTTTAAACTTCAAGTACTCCTCCTGAGTCCTTGTTGTTAAATAATGAAATGCAAATCATGGCAGAATCAATTCAAAGCTTAAGTTTGATTGGCCAAGGCTTAATAGAGAGTGAAAACTTGTTATGAAGGTATTGTTTACTGAGTAAATTACCTGCTTTTGGAAATTCTTCAACAGTTGTTCTTTGACAAAAGTTGTTTTCTTTTGGACAGCTGACATTTATTCTTAAATCACACCATTAATATTTGCTTTAAAGGTTAATTATTTTTATAACCTCAATCTACCCAGAGATGGTTTCCTGAGCAGAACTAATATGTTACACAATCACCTTCTGGTTTTGATATCCTCATGGAAAAAAGCTGTCTGCCTCGCTGTTTCACAAATTACAGAGGAGCTGGTACTGTAGAATTCACTGATTATTTTAGAAACTCAGGAGCAGAGCAGATGCTTAGTGTTCCACCTGTTTGAGCCTGAAGATTGCAGCTGAATGATGATCTCTAAATCCTCTAATTTATACTTTAGTTTTAGAAACTGAGATGCACAGATAATTTATATAGGAGGCAAGTGCCTTATTCAGGGGCTCAAACCATAGACTGTATGAAACATGGATGTGGTTTCTGTGATATTACTCACAGGTTTCTGAAGAGCCATTGTGAAGCTCTGCGACAGAGGCTCTGGCCATTGCCATCTTGGCAGTGCCTGACTCCAACAGGGCCAAATGAAGCCTGGTTAATGAAACCTAGTGGCTAGCTGTCACTCAAAGTAGCCATGCCCAGAATTATGCATAACTTTACCCCTTAATACAACTTAAATGAGTGAGTTATATAAAATGCTCTCCCCATACAGTTGTCACGAACAAGGAAATAAGCCACAGAGCCCAAAACTGTTCTTTGTACTAGGCTCTAAACATGTTATTTCTGCTATAAATTTGTGCATTTTACTATGGAAGTCTAGCTTTTGGAGCCAGCCTCCAGTGGCCACTTGAGGAACTGCAGTTTTTGGCACTCAGTCAGCTTCATTTTTCATCCCTGGGGGTTGCTGCTTTGCTCAGAATGACTTTAACCACAGCCATTTGTAGGGATTGCAGGCATTGATTTTCCAGTTGAGGCACTGCTTCAAAATCTATTTACTTTTTGTCAGTATAACCAGTGTAATGTCTAACAATGCTCCCAGCTGTGAAATCAATTATTGCGCTGCCTCTTCTGCGTGGGTGAAAGTTGCATGTACTTTAAGAGGACGTTTTTTGTCTTTTGGCCACCCTCAAGTTTTTAAAATGCTACTGTATTTCAGTGACCTTCTGTGGCTGTTTGCATAACTCTGAGACCTACAGGCTGTTTGGCTCAGAGTTTAGTATTCATATCATTCCTGGACTGTTTACTGTGGAATTAATGGACCGTTGTCTCCCATCAAACTACTGCAGCCAGTCCTTAGATGAAACAGACAGCAACTTGCACAATGTCCTTATGGGGGAAATGAAAACTGAACAAAATAGCACTTTCTTTAAAGCGCTGTCATGCCTAGAGCAAAGAGCAAAGGCCCTGCAGTCAGAAAACTCAAGCATTCAATGGCTAACGTCTTTATAAGACACAATACTGCAGTGGGAAGCCAGGTTCAGACTACGACCTGGCAAGATCTGAGAAGACAAATAAAACAGCTGACAAAATGGATATAACAATGGCTAGTTGAGAGAATAAGTGGAATAAAAACAAGCTAACCAGAGACTTAACTGAAATAAACAGGGAATCAACTGAATTTAGCAGTTGATGGGACCATATATGAGCGAATGAAAGACTGTAAAAATGCGTAAAATATTGGCTTTATGAAATTAAACAGTGACTAAAATGGGTTAAAACTGTGGCTACTAGCCACCGCTGTGATCTCTTTACATTAAACGATGTGTGTGATGCGTGAGCCGACCGATGTATTGTCCCACAAACACACAAAACAAGCTGCTGTGTTGTAACGTGTCTGTTCTCTCGAAATTTTGAATACAGGTCACTGAGGTCAGGCTGGCACAGAAAAGACTAAAAATACCACACAAGTTCCATGTTCAAAGATGTGAATCTAATGTTTTTAATAAGGCCCTGGTCAATAATTAATTGTTTAATAATGCACACGGATCATTGCCTTGTAAATTTCACACCTTGTTTAATTCCATTGTCAAAACTCTAGGTCTCAAAATGACACTGCAGTGAAATAAAGAGCACTTCATGCATAGCACCATTTTGTTAGTAATATTAGTTGCTTAAGATTTACCACAATGCCTACAATTTTCAATTTTGTATTGAGAAATAAGATAACAGAAGTCCAGTTCCAGCAGTGTCAAAGCAGGGAGGGGCTGAAAGGCGACTGTCCCAGCCTCACAACTATAATCACAGTGAATGCAGGCCATTGTTGTTGGAGTTTGTAAAAGCTATGGAGCCACCAGACCATGTAACACTCACCACCCAGCCCCCAGTAGTGGCCTAGATACTGGGGCACTGCACTATTTCCATGCTCTTCTTCATCTGCTGTTGCGGGGTTTCCACCCTGAGGAAGAGTTTCATGTGTCATTTGGCTTTCGCTCAAATGGGAATTACAGCCCCTTTACAAAGTTGCTAGAGGTAAATCTTCCTCCCACTGTGTTTGGATTGTCCCCTGTGGTCAATAAGAGACACACTATCAACAAGCAGCCATACGGTCATGCAGTCATTAGCCACAGTTTCAGCTAGCGGGTCACTTCAGGAGTTGCTGACAAAAGGGAAATGTGATGATGCAGCACAACGGCACTCATTTTCACACAGTGGATTGATAAATGGCATTTTAAAGGCCAATGGCCGATTTAAAGAGCAACTACTACCTGAAAATCACTATCCAACAGTTTGTACGCAAGGATGGTTAAGTAAATAAAAAGTACTTGTAAACAAAAGTTTGGATTCAACAGGAGTTGCAGTATTAAAAGAATGTGACATTTGGGAAAGAAACTCCGTATCTTGTCAGTATGTGTAAATTGGTGGCTTAAAATGTATAAAGTCAACTTTTATATTTTATACATTTTAGGCCTGAACTTCACACCCTCCTTACTTAAATCTTCTCTCCACTGCTGTCATGCAAAATTAACGTTTTTTTGCACAAGTGAGTTTTATGGCATTGCTAATAAAAAGCTATTCACCGGAATGGACTGGAATATTTTTGTGATAAAAAGGCAGCATTAAATTTAAGGGGAAATGAAGGTGACACTAGAGGGGGGGCTGCATCTTTACTGACAGAGGCTGACATGCTTCCTGTTGCCTTGATTCAGACATTATAAGCATCCGTGACAAAGTGGGTTTTCTCACATAAATTCACTCAACAGAATCTGTTATTCAGCTCTGGTGTGTCTTGCTTGTCATCAAGAGTTTGTTATTCATTTGATCTTTTGGTATTCATAGTACACAAAAATGCATTTTTGCCTCTTCGTTCTGTTTTATCTCCTGATTTCATTTCATCGCTTCTCAAATAACAATTCCAAACTGCTAAATGAACAAGACTACCAAGCTCACACCAAACCAGACTTGATTCTGCTGAAGGTGGAAAGTCATGTACTACACAGCTCGTTGGAAATCGCTTGGCATTCTTCTCAAAGAGTCTTTGTTTGGCTGCGGATTCCAGTGACCTTGCTGGACACCGGCAGAGAGAGGGAGTGAGCGAGAAACAAAGAGAGAGAGAGTGAGGTGGCTATCGGGAGAGAGGGAGAAAAGAAAGAGGGAGCTGAGGGCAAAAGAGGAGATGGGAAGAGAGAAAAGGAGAAAGTGGGTGCTATAGGAAAATGAGAATAAAGCATGAGCCTGCGAGGTAGAATAGTGAGAGGGAAACAATAAAAAGCATGAGCAAGAGAGAGAAATAGAGGTGCAGTGAAAGAGACATAATGTAGATGAAAACAGATGAGTCGGAGCTGAAAGACAAATGAGAGGGGGCTTGAGAAACAGAAGAGAGGAAAGTATAGGCTTTGGCCTTAAAGACAGACACCCAGAGACAGAGAGAGGGACGGAGTGTGTGTGTTTGTGAATTTGTGTATGTAAAGGAGAAAGGGCCAGTATATGTGTGGACTTGGGTACTTGTTTATTTGTGTGTGTGTGTGTGAGAGAGAGAGAGAGAGAGAGAGAGAGAGAGAGAGAGAGAGAGAGAGAG